>LPNX010756589.1:109040-278155 GCA_001517045.1 Pseudotsuga menziesii | reverse complement strand
TCTATGTATATTGTACGTGGCGATGACCACATATGTGTTATCATGTTTCATGCCTATTCATGGCCATTGTACTCTTATGTATCCAGGATTGCTATATGTATTCGCAGTTATATGCAGAGTTGTATTATGGTATTATGCTGATTGGGTGGTTGGTCTTCCATTTGGGTACCTTCATCACTTCACTCCTGGGATGGATTTATAATGTATTTCGGCCATCGTATAACCCCTCTAATCTCATACATTAGGGGGCATCTGTTATAGTAGATTTCACCACACTAGGTGAATCACACATTGTATGGCCTTCCCCTGTCCCGCTGCAGACTCATTAGCCCCTATGGACCACTTTTTTTCTTTTGATGTATCCTTGACCATCCCTAAAAACATAAGAAAAGTGATATACGTGGCTTTTTCCCCGATAACCGCGTACATACGCGGATATTCCCTCTATAGTCACATACATCAGGATGTGTACATAATCCAAATACTTTTGGAGCGTTCCTTGACTTGGATCCAACTCATATGACTCCTGGCCTTCCATATGCCTTGACATCGCACGGATTCGACCTTTTAGTATACCTTTGAAAAGCTATATAAGGAATATTTAAGGCATTGAAAGCATAAGAGAGAATTGAGAGTACCGAAACTATAGTCCATTGTTGCCAGAACTTATGCTTGAGTCTGCATCCCTTTGTCCCTTGGAGCACTGTTGTGTTCTTCCCAAGCTTGCCTTTTTCTAGTAAGCTTGCTATCGAAGTGATGGAGGATTGAGGTGGTGGAGGCCCAAGTGGGGGATTCAGTTTCTCCGGTTCGCAGACGTGCCATCAAAGGTTGTCACTTGTAATCTCTAATTCATATTAATAGAAATATCTTTTCCTGTCCAGTAATGTGTATTTGAATGAATATTGTATCCATTGGAATATGTCAAATGCTTTTACATTATTGATTATATATGCTAGAATAGATCTAACACCATGAAATATAGTATGCTTGTATTGTTTACTTGTTGTTGAGGACGTGCTATAACAATTCAAGTTGAAGATTGGAAAGCTCAACAGGGATCTACTTCAACCATTCGGAATAAGGTACGAGGTTCGATCCTCTGAGTATTAGAAATTTTATTTCTATTGCATATTGGGAAAGATTGATTTCTGGAGTGGAGCTGTCTGTTGTGGTACCCCAAGCCATAGGAATTTCTCTCTGTAACAAGCCTTGCCCCTACAAACATGTTGATTAGCCAGAAGAAGCAGCTAGTCATCAAGGCTTCTGATTTTTCACTCATTGCAGGATAGCTCTATAAACTTGGACCGAATGAGATACTGCGACAATGTGTTTTACTGCATGAGCAGGGTCCTATTCTAGAGGAAGCGCACACAAGTGTTGTGGGAGGTCACTGCGGAGGCCGTGGAACTTCCTGAAAGGTGTTGTGTGCTGTGCTTTGGTGGCCTACATTTCATAATGATGCCATAGACTATGCCAGGAGTTGTGTTGTATGCCAATGGGGTGGTAAACCATTGCAAGGAGACGAGATGCTGCTAGTACCGCAGGTGACTTTGTAGCCATTTGATAAATGGGCCGTCAACTTTGTAGGTCCCATCAATCCTATAGGTAAGCACACTGGCACCCATCATATTATCACTGCAACTGACTACCTAACTCGATGGGAAAAGGCTTCACCAGTCATTGATTGCACCGCTACGACAGTAGCACAGTTTATTTTTGAGAACATTGTGACGCACTTTGGGTGTCCGCATATCCTAATGAGCGACCAAGGTAGTCACTTTGTCAATCAAACGATAAAAGCGCTAACTGAGGAAATTCAGGTACAACATAAGTGGAGTACTCCCTACCATCCGTAGGCCAATGGCACTATTGAGGCCTTCAACAAAATTTTGGAGACAACACTGGCCAAGGTATGTAACACCAACCATGATAACTGGGATTTGAAAATTCCTACAGTTTTATGGGTCTATTGTACTACCTACAAATGACTCATAGGTCACACACCATTTAAGTTGGTTTATGGGAAAGAGGAAGTCATGCTGATGGAGTACATTGTTCCCAACTTGCATATTGTTGCAGAAACAGGCATGGCGGATGCAGAGGAATTAGAAGAACGTGTTGCGCAACTGATTCAACTCAATGAGGATCACTTCATCATAGAATTCTAGCAGCAGGTTGTGAAAGATCGACAGAAGGCATGGCATGATCACCACATTAAGCAAAAATAGTTTACGGTAGGCGATTTGGTGCTGTTGTATGACAGTAACTTTATCAAGCATCCAGGAAAGTTACAAATGCACTGGTTGGGTCCCTATCTTGTTCAGTCTATTACCTATAGAGGCACTGTGTAATTGTAGCAATTAGATGGTGTCATGTTGGCTCAGCGACCCAGTCCGACACCCCCTACGAAGTGGCAAACTCACACCTCTGTGCAAATGCGGGGAGAAGGAACTTCCCAGACAGGGTCATTGAGCTCCTGAGTGGTTGAGTCTATGGCACCCTGAGGTGTCTCGATGAATGATATTTTGGGATACATTTCTCCCATGCATCTAGGTACTAAGCCATGGAAGTTGTCGAAGAACCAGAAGTACCCACCCAAGTTGCCACCGCTGCCAGAAGGGATGAAATGCTCCATAGATATCTTCCCTATGTTGATTCAGCTTAAGTTCGATGATCATGACTTGTTGTTGCTAAAAGATGTCTGGGATGAGCCCTACGAGTCTGTCATGATAGCACCCGGTGGTCCCATTCAATGAATTCTAAAGCCATGGGCTAATGGCTTAGAGAAATCTGGATTGTTGGGACTCATCAATATGCCCCACTTTGGTCAGTTAAACGAAGCGCATGCATGTGTAAAGCAATTGTTGGCATTCTTCCATGGAGGGACACTCTGGCTGACTACACTGATCCCTATTACTATAGACTTGATTTCCAATATTACAGGGTTTCCTAAGGCTGGGGAGGACCTAGTGCAATATATTCATCGATGAGATATGGAGAAAAGGCTTGTGAAGCAACTGAAGGAGCGCTTCGGGTTACAACGGGATGGTTGTGCCTATCGTATTGATAGTATCAACTTGCAAACAGTGTGAATTGGCACCAGAATTTTGGCTGGTAAATTTTTTCATGAAAATCGACTGGTGCAATGCAATTTGGGAGTTGTCGCTTGTGCTAAAAAATGTGCAGAAGGAGTTCAGATGAATTGATCTTTATTTCTGTTATCAGTTGCTCGACGGTGCACTCACTACTCAGAGTGGGTGCTTTTTCTCTTATAGTTGGATTTTGATTCTCATTTCCTTGGTTGCTTGGATGGAGCCAGAGGACTACCAACCAATGACGGTTGAGGAAACCAAGTTTTTCCGCAGTGCCCACTATCAAAACTTGTGGTGGGTCGAAGAACCCAGTCATCAAACAGATTGTGTGATTCATTTTTGGATCTATTGGGAGGCCCTATAGGCGGCTGCTGTAGCAATTCCAAGGATCTCTCCCTACACTATGGCTAAGTACCAATGGATTATTCGGTTTGTTGTTGGCCCCCACTCCATTCATATTCAGGCTAGGAGGGATCCCAATAAACAATGGCTTCCATTGCCTTACAAGATCACTACAAAATATTTGGATGTGATTGTGCAAGAATGGTTGGGAAATTAGTGTGTCCAGTAAGTCAAAAGGAGTTAGATAAGAAGATGCCCCTAAAGACCCTGCCTCACTAGAATTAAGTGCCCATGGCTCTGACAATGAGTCATCCACGAACTCGGAAGATGCAGTGCAATGGATGTAGGAGGAGACTCGCAACAAATGGCGATAGGAGTGTGAGGCTAGTAGCGGTACTAAATCCGACTTAGAAGATCAATTGCAGCACCTTATCAAGGTCGTCACAGATTCATCCATAGTTGTGACTACGGCAATCGAATCAAACCAAGAAGAATTTGGTACAGTAAGAACTAAGCTCGAATCTATTTTTGATATTATTTCCAAGAAACCATTGGCACAACCTCTATTGCAGGATGTTACCACCTAAGTTGTACTTAGTGTTTTTTTATCAAGTGATCTTGGCGAACCGAACAAAGATTTTTTGTTCAGACTTCAGAAGACCTTCAGAAGTGCTTCTGGGAAGTGCTTTTTGTAGTATATCACATGTTCATACCCCATGAGGGAATTGTAATAAATGTTCTAGCATGATAGTGTCTGTAAAAAACTCAGTCTCTTAGACTTTATTTGTCAATCCGATCAACCCAGGGTGTTTTTTCCCTTGGTTATTATTGGTTGTTGAATAAATGACTAATAATTTCTGAGTTTTTCACTCAATACCTCCAAAGTTGGGGTGGTCGGATTGGAATTTAGTCCTATTGAGGTTATTAGATTCTATGTGTCAATGTATAAACATGCTAGGCATCATGGTCGAGTCATATGAACATGTCTAAGTACCCCTAGGTTTTTTAATTTTTTTTAATTTTTTCAGTGTTTTTCATTAAAATTTAATTTTTCCAAAACTTAGGCTATTTTTTAATAGTTTAATTGGAAAAATTGGTTTTGTAATAAAAGTGGGCTTGGAAGTCAGATTCAGTCATGTAGGTGCTCATTTTCAAGCTAAGAGCACTCGGTAAACCTATAGACCCACTATTTCCTAGTTTTGAGTGATTTTCCATCACTCAGGTCAAAAAGCCCCAAAAAATCAATTATTGATTATTTTAATTAATAAATTGATGAATAATGAAGCAAATCCAAAATCCTAGATCAATGGATTCTCAAGCAATTTAATTGAAATTAGTCTCATCGGCACCAGATTGACTAGATCTGACAAATCCTTGACTAAAGGAGGTGATTTGGGTGGATCTAGAGTTGAAATTCAACTTCCTTTATGGGTAATAGTTCCCTCTCTCTCTCCTCCACACATGTGGGCTCTTCTGGATGCTCTGTGGTTGATGACTTAGTCAGCAAGTTGATGTGTCATCTCAATCAGTTCCCTGATTAACAAGTAGACTCAATGGAAGCTCAGTTCAGCTTTAGATCAGGCATTGATGGACTCTCCTTCAGCTGTAGTTGTCTATCTCCTTGGGGTTTGCGCCCCCTCTGGGCTGGGATTTCAAATTTTGTGTATAAATAAAGCATGGTTGCCTCCTTTTCGAGTTAGTTAGGGTTGGATTGAGGAGACATTTCTGTTGTAATGCTATGTAATATATTTTTCTATTGGAATAAAGTGAATCTTTGGAGGCAAGATGGTGTCATGGCATTGTATATGGATGAGCATTGCCATGTTTCACTGAGGTAACCTGTATCTATGTTCATAATTTGCTGATTGTTTGTGTATTCATTGCTAAGATTGATAATAATTTTATTATATTCTTGATAGGAAAGGAGTTTGTTAATAATTTTATTGGCTGTCTCTTTCCTTTTTGATGCATGTTTTAAAATTTTATGTGCATGTTATTCTGAAATCTCTATGTATGTATTAACCGGATCTCACAAGTATTTTGGCAAGTCTTTGGATTCAGTTGCAGGTTCCTAGCTTGGAGAGGATGCTGATATATTTTTCTTATTCACTCTTTCCAAAACCATTCAAATGCATAGTCCCTCGATATTCCACCGGAAAGCTCCATGGTTGATCTTCAAGGCTTCCAGCAACAAATGCTCTTATTTTCCTCTTCCTCCTTCAATTTTTTCTAAAAATTTCAGTCCGATTACTTGTTTACAGATTTAAAATTTTTTAGATCTATCAATTTCAGAGTTTAATTTACATATATCTTGCTGCCTTAAAGCTCATAAACTATATCTCATTCCTAAAAGAAAATTTACAAGCATTCTAGATCTAGTTTTAGGAAAATTTGTCATTTTTCAAGGCTGTGAAAGTAGATCTAAATCTTGTTGAATGCATGGTTGTTTCCTTAGAGTCTAAAAATTTATATTCAGCAATTTAATTGCTTCATATTGGCTGCCCCAAAGCAGGCCAATATCCCAAGGAAAGCTTGCTTTCCTTGGTTCCTTTTCCGCTTCTTTAAAAACTAGTTTTAACTTAGAATTTTTGGGTAAAACGTTTGTTCATCCAAAAGTACTTTAAAAATAATTTTGGGAATATTTAAGTATGATAATATTTCTTTTTTTATCAGGTGTAATAGAAAAGAGGAGGGGGCACTGTCCGGAAAGCATTTTTGGACCATTCGAAACCCCCTAGGTGGTCTCCGTCTTCCAAAATTTCAAATTTTTGCAATTTGTAAACCTTTGATCTCATTCCATATAAGGACCAGGTGGATTAATTTCATTTTTATGATATTTTAATTGCTTCTAATTAAAATAAAAATATTTTTGAATAGGCTCTTTCAAGCCTATTCACCATCTTCCCTGGGGGAATCCGCATCTGTTTCATTTTTTTGCATTTTTCCCCTTTTTCTGTTCTAGTTTAGTATTGACATATAGTATTGTATACTTTGATAATATTTTGCATTATTCCATATTTTAAATTCAAAATTATTCATACTACTTACCTCGCAAGGGGAAAGAGATGCGTGGTAGGACTAATTAGAAAACCGGTGTTGTGTATCTCTGATTCCATTTTCATTAATTGTTTTAATAATCATAATAAAATAAACCCCTCCTTGATCCCCCAATTGAGTTCCACTTGGACTGAAAGAGGTTCCTGGAGGGTTTTCTTTTTAATAAGAACACCTCTTTTAAAATTTACTAAAAATAACAAAGAATCCAGTGTGTATGCTCTGTACTTGGATATGGTTCATTCGATCAATCAAGCTGCATCAAAAGCACTTGAGTGACTAGATTAATTAGTCTTCACCTCCCAAATTGACAAACCATCAGGTGAAAATCCAACACCTCGAACGAACTGTAAATGGTGGAAAAATACTCAAAGGAGTGGGAGCAACTGGAAAGTGACCTTGAGGCATCGATCTCTATCACACCCTAACAGGTGCATTATGAAAAATAGTATCTGAGACTCTGTTCAATCCCACAAACACCTTGCAGGTAGCTATGAAAGTTTACTTTTTGACATACTCCAAGTACCCCTCGGGTATATCTGGAGTCCCCTTTTCACCTAAATTAATTCATTCACATTCCACATTAATTTAAAATCTACCAAGAGACATTTGCAAAACATTCTTTCAAGCACATGCAAGCACATTATTTTCTCTGTTGACTCCATTTAAAGCACTGGTGATTTACTTTGATCAATTCTTTCGATTATATATATATTGAGTGTCATTGTTGTGCTTATATGCTTTAAATCTTGCATCTTGTTATCTTTTTTTTCCACTGGTTAATTTCAAAACTCCTAAACAACTTAATCAATATAACACCATCACACTAAGTAATTATCCTTAGTAATTTAATAGGGTCTAGCCCCCTTGGATTCTCTAGGAGTTAGCCTGAACGAAGGAGTCAAGAATAAGGTGACAGCCTTGACTCAGGACTTTCCCCCAAGGACACACCGAGTGGCTTGAATATTTCTGCCACATAACCTAGGTGTGTGAAAGGTGGAAACACTTTTTGGCACCATTGCTGGGGATAAATATTTTTATTCCTGAGTACAACTTAGCTTAACTTTTTTCTAAACAACTAAAAAGATATAAAAAAATTTGATTGATCTAGTCTTTAAAAAAACATAAAAATTAAAACTCGATCCATCTGGAGACTCCACTGTCTAACATCCCTTCAAGAATTTCTACCCGAAGAAACCGTCGACAATTATTCAATCATCTCCCTGATCCCGAAAGGTTTATCACGGAAAGATTGAATAGGAAGACTTCTCGTAGAAACCTTGAATATTTAGGATACCAATCCCTCTCAAATATCCATCAAATATTTGTAGAGAGTCATACCTACCAATCTAAAGAAATGACAGAATTATTCAAACCCCTTGACTTTTCTCAGATATCAAGTACTCCCCATGACATTCCAAATGATGCTTTCAAGAAGCTCCCCATATTCTAGGGCAATAATGCCATCACTGCCAAGTCTCACCTTCGAAAGTTTGGAAAGCACCTGGTTAGTTATTGTAATGATGCTTCCCATAACCATGAAGATGTAAAAATGAATCTCTTTGCTTTATCCTTAGAGGATGATGCTGCAGAATGGTACTTCGACCTAGGTGATGATTCATATAAAACTCTTAGTGAATTCCTAGAGGGTTTTAAGAAGAAATGGGGAGAAAATAAAGAAACAAGAGTACATTTTCTTGCTGCCCTTCATAACATAAAGAAGATGGAGAATGAAACCATGGATGAATTTATCACTAATTTCATGCATGTGGTTGTGGACCTCTCTAAAGACATCAAGCCAAAGGATGCCTCCATCCTCATATCTTACATCGAATATTTCACTGGTGATTTGAGGTACCGGTTAAGAGACAAAGAGCCGGCCGACCTAAAAACTACTCAGGAATTGGCCAAGAAAATAGAAAAGAATATGCAGTCTTCAAGAAAGTCCAACATTCCAGGTTACACTAGGAGAAACACTTCGTACAACAAAGAGAAGGGTAAAGCTGTTGAATCAAAATAAAAGGGAACCTCTAAAGATCCCATGGAAAAGATGACGGACATGATAAAAGACTTGGTTACTAGTCAAAACCAACTTACGGAAAATCATTCTACACAAATGAATCATATGAAAAATAGAATAATCACAATGGAAAGAAATAATGGACCTAGGAACTTTCAGCCTAAACAGAATCAGATGTATCAAAAGAAATCTCATCAACAAGAACCTAGGATTCCAAACCGGTTAGACTCAGCTAACATGGTAGAAGAAGTAATTCCATGGTGTAGACCTTGCGATCAATTCCACCAAGAAAGCACTTGTTATATTGCAAACCAAGTTATAGAACATGGAATTTTTGAGGTCAGTAATTAGGAAACAACATCAAGTGAGTCTGATCATGTGTACATGGTAGGACAAACCTACCCTTTATCAAACCAGCATTGGCAGCAGGCCACGGATTACAGTTATGAGAAGGATCTCCTTTCCAACTTTTATGGTGCAATGCCTTCTCTAGAAACAATCAAGGAAATGAAGGAGGCTAGATTCAAGGGTGCAATTTATCAAATAAAGGAGAATCCATCACCATATAAATAGTACAAACCAAAGGTAACCACTCCTCCTCTCCCAGATCCCCCTGTTATCCCCAAATCAAATGTTGATATGGGAGAATGGATAAGTAGTGCTAAGATTCATGTTTATGCAATTGATGTCCTTAAAATTCCTGGTCAAAAATAAAAGTTGTTGAAAGCCATAGAGGATAGTCAAAGTAAAACTCATAATATTGTCAAAGAGGATCCTCTCCATAATAATAATGCTATATTTGAATCTGAACATATTGAACCTATAGATATGCCTATAGTCCTCAACAGTGTTGATCCAAAATGAGAATACCACCTGCCTTTTTATGTCTCCCTCTTAGTTGATAACCTTGTTACCACCTAAGTTGTACTTAGTGGTTTTTTATCAAGTGAGCCTGGTGAACTGGACAAGGATAGCTTGTTCGGAATTTAGAAGACCTTCAGTCTTGCTTCTGGGAAACTTTGTTGTACCATATCACATGTTCATACCCCCTTGGGGGAGTTGTAATAAATGTTCCAGCATGATAGTTTCTATAAAAGAATCAGTCTCATAGAATTTATTTCTCAATCCGATCAGGCCAGGGTGTTTTTTCCCTTGGTTATTATTTTTTGTTGAATAAACGATTTATAATTTCTGATTTTTTCACTCAATACCTCCAAAGTTGGGGTGGTCGACTTGGCATTTAGGCCTATTGAGGTTATTAGAGTCTATGTGTCAATGTATAAACATGCTAGGCATCATGGTCGAGTCATATGAACATGTCTAAGTCCCCCTAGGTTTTTTCATTTTTTTAATTTTTTAATTTTTTCAGTGTTTTTTATTAAAATTTAATTTTTCCAAAACTTAGGCTATTTTTTTAATAGTTTAATTGGAAAATTTTATTTTGTAATAAAAGTGGGCTTGGAAGTCTGTTTCACTCATGTAGGTGCTCATTTTCAAGCTAAGAGCACCCAGTAAACCTATAGACCCACTATTTCCTAGTTTTAAGTGATTTTCCATCACTCAGGTCAGAAAGCCTCAAAAAATCAATTATTGATTATTTTAATTAATAAATTGATGAATAATGGAGCAAATCCAAAATCCTAGATCAGTGGATTCTCAACCGATTTGATTGAAATCAGTTAGATATACACCTGATTGACCAGATCTAACAAATCCTTGACTAAAAGAGGTGATCTAGGTGGAGCCAGAGTTGAACTTCAACTTCCTTTATGGGGAATTTCGCCCTCCCTCTCTCCTCCACATGTGTGGGCTCATCTGGATGAGTTTTGGTGGACACTTCAGTCAACAGGTTGATGTGTCAGTCAGATTAGATCTTTGATTGACATTCAAACTCAGTAGAAGCTCAATTTAGCTTCAGATCAAGCATCAATGGACTCTCCTTCAGCTGCAGCAGTCTATGTCCTTGGGATTTGTGCCCCCTCTAGGCTGGGGTTTCAATTTTCTGTATAAATAAAGCATGGCTTCCTCCTTTCCAAGTTAGTTAGAACTAGAATTGAGGTGTTGTTGCTCTTGTACTGTGTTATTGTTTATTATTGTGGAATAAAGAAGCTTTGGAGTAAATATCTATGGTGTAATGCTCTTCATGCATGGATGGTGATTGTCAAATGCTTATGAGGTATAATCTATGTTATTTATCATTGCTTTTGCTGGTTAATTGTTGGCCTTGAAGGAGAGATCTCCATCCTGTTAGGGTAAGAGTTTATTCTAGTTTGATTTATGCTCTTACTGTTTGCTTGTTTCAGATCTATTGGAGTTACGTGTATTTTAAGTTTAATTCCATGCTTTCCAATTATCTCTTCCAGCAGCACCTATGTTTTAACCATCTATTTGTGCAAGGATTTCTAAGTTGCAGGTGATATCTCTTGTAGAAGAGTTTGATCTGTTTTGCTTCTTCCTCATCTTCAAGATCTTGTGATTGACATAGTCCCTCAGTGTTCCACCAAAGCAGACTCCAAAGCCCAACATTCCCAGGCTTCCAGCACTCTTTCTCTCTCTTTCTCCTTCAAAAAATCAATTTTCTTACCTGGTTATATTCAAAAGCTTTGTTATCATTTGCATATGTTATATTAAATTAAAATTTACATATATATTCTATTTCAAATCTCATAGTCTAGATCTCATTTCTGAAAAGTATCATTAAGCATTCTAGATCTAGCATAACGAAATCATCCGTTTTGCATGTCAAGTTAAAGAAAATTAGTAGGTTGCATGCTTTAGATTTCCTTTTCTGTTTTAAAAAAGATTAAATCCAGAAATCAATGCATATTTCATTTTCTGCACAAACAGCAAGCCAAGATCCCAATGAAATCTTGCTTTCCTTGGTTCCTTTTTCACATGTTTAGCTAGTTTTAACTATCTTTTTTTGAGTTAAGGTAGGCTGATCCTAAGGTACTATTAAAGTACTTTTGGGAATATTTTATTCTAACATGCTTACTGGTTTTTATCATGTGTAACATAAAAGAAAAGAAGCTGCTATTCGAAAGTGGCCTCGGGAGCGTTCAAATCCCCCCAGGGGTCTCCCCTTTCACTAAAATTTAAAAATTTTGGAGAGTTGTAAGATCTTGGTTTCATCCCATATAAGGACCAATAGGTTTATAATATTTCAGTTTGCTGATATTTTAACCAATAATAATAAAAGAAAATATTTTTTGAGTAGGCTCTTTCGAGCCCACTCCCCATCCCCCCAGAGGGGATCTGCGTCCGTTTCACTTTTTCGTATTTTTCCCTTTTTTCTACTCTAGTTTAGTACTGACATCCAGGATTGTATACTTTGATATAATTTTTCATTATTCCATATTTTAATTTCAAAATTAATCATACTACTTTCCCCACGACTTCCTGATTGACCCATAAGGGGAAAGAGATGCGTGGTAGGACAAATTAGAAAACAGGCGTTGTGTATCTTTGATTCCTTTTTCATAAATTGTTTCATTAGTCATAATAAAATTAACCCCTCCTTGATTCCCTGATTGAGATCCACTTGGATCGAAAGAGATTCCTGGAGGGTTTTCTTTTTAACAAGAACACCTATTTTAAAATTTATTAAAAATAACAAAGACTCCAGTGTGTATGCTCTGTACTTGGTTGTAGTTCATCTGATCAATCAAGCTACATCAAAAGCACTTGAGTGACTAGAATAATTAGGATTCACTCTCCCCAAATTAACAAACCATCAGGCGAAAATCCAACGCCTCGATCAAACCATTACGGTGGCAAAATACCCAAAGGAAGCGGGAACTCCTGAAAAGTGACCTCGGGGCACCGATCTCTGTTACACCTTCGGGTGCATTATGAACAATAGCCTTAGAAACTCCATTCATTCCACATATTCCTTGCGGGTAGACATGACGGTTTAGTTTTGGACATACTTCAAGTACCCCCTGGGGATATCTGGAGTCCCCTCACCTAAGCTAAACTACTCATATTCTTACATTAATTTAAAATTAACCAAGATACAATTGCACAACATTCATTCCAACACTTGCAAGCACTCTTAATTGTTTTTTGACTCCATTTCCAGGCACTGGTCAATTGTTTATTTCTTTCAATCTATATGTGATTGGGTGTCATTTTCGTGCTTACTTGTGATTATCTCATCATGTTATTTATTGTTTACAATTGTTAAATCGAAACTCCTAAAAAACTTACTCTTCAATACCATCATCATACTAATAATTTTGCCTTAGTAACTTAATAGGGTCTACCCCCCTTGGCTTCGTTAGGAGTTGAGCCTAAACAGAGGAGTCAAGAACAAGGTGACAGCCTTGACTCAAGACTTTCCCCCAAGGACACACCGAGTGGCTTGAATATTTCTTCCACGTAACCCAGGTGTGTGAAAAATGGCAACAAACCTTATCCTTCATAACTACATGTTATATTCAGGTGCTTCATCTAATGTCATGACAAGAAAAGTAATGGAACAGCTAAATATAAGGGTCACCCGACCCTACCACAATGTTTGTGCAATAGATGCAAGAGAAGTTGAAGTGGTAGGGATAATCTTAAATTTACAAGTTAAGTTGGCCAAGTATCCTAACATCGACCTGTCGATGAATGTGGTAGTGATAGATGTTCCAGATAATTGGGGTATGTTGCTATCTAGAAAATGGCCCGCAATTCTTGGTGGGTACATTCAAATGGATTGGACATGTGCTACTATACCTGCATCAAAAAACACTAGGGTGATACTCCACAGAGAGAAGCTAAGGAAACGGCATGTAGAAAACCCTAAGAAGCCTAGAAATGAATTTGTTCATTTCATTGATAACTTTGGAAACTATTCTATTTTGTCAAATTTCATGGCCCCTATTAAGGAAAACATTAAAAGAGAAAAGATAGATTAAGTTTGGAAAATGTACTTTGATGGGGCTTATTTTAAAGCCGAAAAAGGTGAGGGCATTGTGATCATCTCTCCTTCAAATAAAGTCTACAACTTTGCTTTCAAGTTAGAGTTTGAAGCATCAAAAAATGTAGCCAAGTATGAGGCATTGCTCTTAGGGTTAGAAACTGCTAAAGACATGGGGATAAAGATGTTGAACATAAAAAGTGATTCAGACTTAGTTGTCCTCCAGATTAAGAATCAGTACCAATGCAAAAATGACAGACTAAGGAAGTATATAAATGCCACCTAGGACACTATGGAATGGTTTGATGCACTTAACATTCAAAAGATCCATAGGGAAATGAATGGGTTAGCAGATAAATTGGCAGTAGCAGCATCCACCCTCCAACCATCAGATGAAATGATTAGTGGGAATGGAAGGATGGAAATTAATTTCAGACCTTCAATTCTGGATAATGTAGATCACTGGCAGGTGTTTAATGATGATGAGAAACTCTTGAGATTCATCCAAAATATCCAAGAGTTTGAAGGTTGCAAGATCAGTTATCAGTAGGAGGGTAAAGAGTATTAGGAATGTGAGGATAATGAAAGGAATCACATCCCGAGTATCCTTATAGCTTTCAAAAATATTTTTGATCGACAAGATCATCATAAAAAACAAAAAGAAGAAATAAAAATTGGGAATTATATGGAAATAAACATAGGAACTGATAAGGACCCCAAGTTAATAAAAATTGGAAAAGGTACTTTGAAAAAGGAAAGAAACAATTTGATCAACTTAATAAAAGATTATAGAGATGTGTTGGCCTTTAGTTATGATGAAATTAAAGCCTATTAGGAAGATGTGTTTCAACACACTATTCCCCTCATAGAAGAGGCTAAGGAGGTCAAGCCTTTCTGACAAAAACTTAGGTGAATAAATCCTAAGTTGGCCCCCATTGTGCAGAAGGAACTTCAGAATATGTTAGCAGTAGGGATCATAGCACCTACAAGACATTCATCGTGGTTCTCCAACTTAGTTGTTGTCAGAAAGAAGAATGGGTCAATTAGAATATGTATAGATTTCAAAAATATGAATACATCATGCCTTAAATATAATTACCCATTACCCGACATGGAAAGATTGCTTCAAAGAGTAACAGGATCAGGAATGATGTCCATGTTGGATGGCTTTTCCAGTTATAACCAGGTGTTGGTAAATAAGGAGGATCAACATAATACTACATTCACCACACCTTGGGGTACCTATAAATTTTTAAGAATGCATTTTGGCTTATTGAATGCTGGTGTCACCTTTCAAAGAGCCATGGATTTTTCCTTCAAATAATTTATAGGCAAAATAATCAAAATATATCAAATGAATTAACTTTATTTCAAAGGAAATATCTAACCACATAAGTCATCTTAGGCAGGTTTTCATAACATGTCGGAAATATGGTATTTCCTTGAACCCCACCAAGTCAATCTTTGGGGTTGATGAAGGCAAGTTGTTGGGGCACATCATTTCTAAGGATGGTGTAAAGGTTGATCCTGAGAGAGTTGAAGCCATTAAGAAAGTCCCCTTGCCTTAGAATATAAAATCTCTCCATTCTTTCAATGGTCAGATCAATTTCATAAGGAGATTCATCCCAAATTTAGCAGAATTAATGAAACATATACAAAAGTTATTAAAGAAAGATGCTAAGTTTGAGTGGACATATGAAGGGAAAGATGCTTTCAAGTCTATCAAAGATGCCATATCCATGTCCCCAATCGTGATCAGTCTAGATTATTCCAAGGAATTCCATATATTTTCCTTTGCCTCAGAAGACACCATTGCTAGTGTTTTTCTTCAAAAGAATAAGGAGGGACAAGAGAAACCTATAGCCTTTATGAGTAGATCCTTGCAACATTCAAAGTTGAAGTATACCACCATGGAGAAATAAGCTTATGCCCTTGTCAAGTCCCTTAAACATTTCAGAACTTATGTAGGTTACTCCAAAATCATTGGGTATGTACCCCATCCAACTGTCAAGGATATCATGTCTCAACAAGATTGTCTAGGAATCAGGGGTAAGTGGGATTCAAAGATTCAAGAATATGATTTAGAGATAAAACCTACTAAGTTAATCAAGGGGCAAGGTCTTGCAAAGATGTTGACCTAAGGAAATGAAAAGGCCTTAGGAATAATCTGCCAGAACAATGATTCAGAACAAAGTTTATTAGACGAGCTTCAGAGATTAGAGCAGCACCCTTGGTATACCGACATCATATTTTTCCTCCGCAACCTTACATGCCCTGATCACTTACTTGGCCATAAAAGAAGAGCATTAAGGTTAAGAGAAACTAATTTTTGTTTAACAAAAGATGGTTTGGGTTGGAGAAACCTCGATGGTTTAATACTTAGATGTGTCGATCAACCTGAGTCCAAAAAACTCCTGGTTGAGTTCCATTCAGGATTTTGTGGTGGACATTTTGCAGCAAGAACAACTGTCCATAAAATCCTTAGGGCAGGCTACTATTGGCCGAACCTTTTTTCAGATGTACACAAGTCTGTCAGAGTTTACCCCCAGTGTCAGTTGTTCACCAGAAAGCAACAAATGAAAGCCTTGCCTTTAAATCCAATAGTATTCCAAGCCCCTTTCCAACCGTGGGGGCTTGATTGCATCAGCAAGTTCAAGGATAACTCAAGCAATGGTTATTCTTGTATTCTTACTGCCACTGATTATTTCACCAAGTGGGTAGAGGCAATAACCACCAAGAAGGAAACCGATACCGTAGTCATGGATTTCTTCGAAGATAAGATTATCACAAGATTCGGTGTGCCAGCCAGGATCATCATAGATAATGGCCCGTGCTTTGTTTCCTCTGAGATGTTATCCTTTTGTTTCAAGTACGGAATTGTCCTATCACATTCATCCAACTATTATCCCCAAGGAAATGGTCTAGCTGAGTCAAGTAATAAAAACTTGATGACCATAATCAAGAACTGTGGGTGATAATAAAAAGGCTTGGGATAGCAAGAACAAGTTTTCATTATGGGCCGATAGAATCACAAAGAAAAGTTCAACCGGGAGAATCCCTTTTGAACTTGTCTATGGCCTAGATGTCACCTCACTGGTCCATTTAAGCTTCGAGTGTATCAGCTTCTCCAGACCTTCAGCTCAGATCAGGAGTCCATTCAAAACAGAATAAACCAGTTGATCGAGTTAGATGTGAGTAGAAGAAATTCCCTTGACCAAAGTATTTGAAATTTAGACAAAGTCAAGAGAACCTTTAATATATCTATCCGGCTTGGATCCTTGCATGTAGGTGACACAGTCTTGCGTTGGGACAAACGACGGGAGAAACCTGGGAAACACGGAAAGTTCAACAGCTTATGGTTGGGGCCGTATATCATTGATGAAGTAGCAGGAACAAATTCTTTCTATCTAAATGACCTAAAAGGAGAAAGGTTAAGCCTACCAATGAATGGATTTCTCCTCAATATGTTCTTCGTCGAGACAGTTTGATGCCTTTATTGGCATCGGTGATTTCAGGGCCAATTTCTAAACCTTGCCCTGCATGTATTTTTAAATTTTATGTATCATATTGTTGTATTATAGATATTGTTGTATTATAGGTGTTTTGTACCATGTTACTAAACTTGAAATTTTTCTTTTGTATATTAGTTTTGTAAAATATTTCCTTTTCGTACATCATAGACTAATTATGTACATTAGTTTGCTTTTATAGTTGATTTTTTTTTTTTTATACATGTTACTGACAAACTTTAATTGCTATGTAGGACCCAAAGATTCTGGAGTTCTCACATCCTCTTCTTTAATCAAAAGATTAGTCACAGAATGTGTCCCTAGATGGAGCCAGAATGTTACCACCTAATTTGTACTTAGTGGTTTTTTATCAAGTGAGCCTGGTGAATCGGACAAAGATTTTTTGTTCAAACTTCAGAAGACCTTCGAAAGTGCTTATGGGAAGTGCTTGTTGTACTATATCACATGTTCATACCCCATGAGGGAATTTTAATAAATGTTCTAGCATGATAGTGTCTATAAAATAATCCTATCAGCCCAATCAGAATGTTCTTAGACTTTATTTGTCAATCCTATCAGCCCAGGGTGTTTTTTCCCTTGGTTATTATTGGTTGTTGAATAAACAACTGATAATTTCTGAGTTTTTCACTCAATACCTCCAAAGTTGGGGTGGTCGGATTGGCATTTAGGACTATTGAGGTTATTAGAGTCTATGTGTCAATGTATAAACATGCTAGGAATCATGGTCCAATCATATGAACATGTCTAAGTCCCCCTAGGTTTTTTAATTTTTTTTATTTTTTCAGTGTTTTTTATTAAAATTTAATTTTTCCAAAACTTAGGCTATTTTTAATAGTTTAATTGGAAAAACTGGTTTTGTAATAAAAGTGGGCTCTAAAGTCAGATTCAGTCATGTACGTGCTCATTTTCAAGCTAAGAGCACCCAGTAAACCTAAAGACCCACTATTTCCTAGTTTTGAGTGATTTTCCATCACTCGGGTCAGAAAGCCCCAAAAATTCAATTATTAATTATTTTAATTAATAAATTAATGAATAATGGAGCAAATAAAAAATCCTAGATCAATGGATTCTCAACCGATTTGATTGAAATCAGTCTCATCGGCACCATATTGACTGGGTCTGACAAATCCTTAACTAAAGGAGGTGATTTGGGTGCATCCAAAGTTGAACATCGGCTTCCTTTATGGGAAATTGCGCCCTCTCTCTCTCCTTCACACGTGTGGGCTCTTATGGAGGCTCTATGGTTGATGATCTAGTCAGCAGGTTGATGTGTCTACTCAATCAGCCCCCCGATTGACAAGTAGACTCAGTGGAATCTTAGTTCAGCTTCAGATCAAGCATTGATGGACTCTCCTTCAGCTGCAGTTGTCTATCTCTTTGGGATTTGCGCCCCCTTTAGGCTGGGGTTTCAAATTTTTTGTATAAATAATGAATGGTTGCCTCCTTTCTGATTTATTTAGAGTTGGTTTGAGGATCCATTGCTGTTGTAATACTGTGTAATATCTTTTGCTATAGGAATAAAGTGAATCTTTGGAGGCAAGATGGTGTCATGTCATTGTATGTGTGGATGAGCATTGCCATGTTTCACTGAGGTAACCTATATCTATGTTCATAATTTGCTGATTGTTTGTAGATTCATTGCTAATATTGATAATAATTTTATTATAATCTTGATAGGAAAGGATTTTGTTAATAAGTTTATTGGCCACCTCTTTCCTTTTTTATGCATGTTATTCTGAAATCTCTATGTATATATTAACCGGATCTCACAAGTATTTTGGAAAGAAGGTTCCTAGCTTGGAGAGGATTCTGATATAGTTTGCTTCTTCACTCTCTCCAAAACCATTCAAATGCATATTCCCTCGACATTCCACCGGAAATCTCCACGGTTGATCTTCAAGGCTTCCAACAACAAATGCTCTTCTTTTCCTCTTCCTCCTTCATTTTTTTCTAAAATCAGTCAGGTTACTTGTTAATGCATGGTTGTTTCCTTAGATTCAAAGAATTTATATTCATAAATTTAAGTGCTTCATATTGGAATCCCCCAAAGCAGTCCAAGATCCCAAGGAAATCTTGCTTTCCTTGGTTCCTTTTCCACTTCTTTAAAAACTAGTTTTAACTTAGAATTTTTGGGTAAAAAGTTTGTTCATCCAAAAGTAATTTCAAAGTCCTTTTGGGCATATTTAAATGTAATAATATTTCTTGTTTTTATCAGGTGTAATATAAAATAGGAGGAGGTGCTGTCCAAAAATCATTTTTGGACCATTCGAAACCCCCCAAGGGGTCTCCATCTTCCAAAATTTCAATTTTTTGCAATTTGTAAACCTTTGGTCTCATTCCATATAAGGACCAGGTGGATTAATTTCAGTTTTCTGATATTTTAATTTCTTCTAATAAAAATAAAAATCTTTTTGAATAGGCTCTTTCGAGCCTATTCACCATCCCCCCTGGGGGGATCCGTGTCCATTTCACTTTTTTATGTTTTTCTCTTTTTTCTATTCTAGTTTAGTATTGACATGTAGGATTGTATAATTTGATAATATTTTGCATTATTCCATATTTTCGATTCAAAATTAATCATACTAATTACCCCACGACTTCCCGATTGACCCGCAAGGGGAAAGAGATGCGTGGTAGGACTAATTAGAAAACCGATGTTTTGTATCTCTGATTCCATTTTAATTAATTGTTTTAATAATCATAATAAAATCAACCCATTCTTTATTCCCCGATTGAGGTCCACTTGGACCGAAAGAGGTTCCTAGAGGGTTTTCTTTTTAATAAGAACACCTCTTTTAAAATTTACTAAAAATAACAAAGACTCTAGTGTGTATTCTCTGTACTTGGATGCGGTTCATCTGATCAATCAATATGCATCAAAATCACTTGAGTGACTAGATTAATTAGTCTTCACCTCCCAAATTGACAACCCATCAGGAAAAAATTCAATTCCTCGAACAAACTGTAAACGATGGCAAAATACCTAAAGGAGTGGGAACAACTGGAAAGTGACCTCGAGGCGTCGATCTCTGTCACACCTTGACATGTGCATTATGAAAAATAGTCTTAGAGACTATATTCCAGCCCACAAACACCTTGCGGGTAGCCGTGAAAGTTCACTTTTGGACATACTCCAAGTACCCCTCAGGTATATCTGGGGTCCCCTTTTCGCCTAAATTAATTCATTCACATTCCACATTAATTTAAAATATACCAAGAGACATTTGCATAACATTCTTTCAAGTGCATGCAAGCACATTATTTTCTCTGTTGACTCCATTTAAGGCACTGGTGATTTACTTTGATCAATTCTTTCAATTATATATATGTTGAGTGTCATTACTGTGCTTATATGCTTTAAATCATGCATCTTGTTATCTTTTGTTTCCACTAGTTAATTTCAAAACTCCTAAACAACTTAATCAATATAACACCATCACACTAAGTAATTAGCCTTAGTAATTTAATAAGGTCTACCCCCTTTGTCTTTGTTAGGAGTTAGCCTGAATGGAGGAGTCAAGAACAAGGTGACAGCCTTGACACGAGACTTGCCCCCAAGGACACACCGAGTGGCTTGAATATTTCTTCCACGTAACCCAAGTGTGTGAAAGGTGAAAACACAAGATAGCCCATCATTCAGCACTGAGCCCCAGGTTTGGAACGTGTAAGTTCCCCCAGGTTTGGAACGTGCAAGTTCCCCCGACTGTGATGGACGCGGGAAATATAGTAGGTTCTCAATAGTTGCACCCAATCTAGAGTGTGACTCTGGACCTAAACAAGTTGTCCACTATAGAGTTTGTTGAGTTGTAGTATGGGGCCACATTGGAGTTGGCAGACCGACAGCAGGTATTGACGGTAGGATATATCGAAGCCCAGGATTCTGCTGAGCAGCTAAAGAAGGATGCCATGGAGCTACACCAGGTCCATGTGTAGTTGGTCGAAGAAAAGTTGCAAGAAATCAACACGCTCAAGGCCACACAGGCTGAGATGTAGCAGAAAGCTATTGTGGAGATTATGGACCTCAAGAAGGTGCAGGATCACCTGATTGTGGAGAAAGCATAGCTGGGTGTGCGGTATAGTGAATTGGAGCAGGCTATCTCTGCGGCCTGTCAGGCCATGGTTGACACACCCACCGAGATCACCCTAGTTGCGAAGGCCCAACGATTGGGGAAGTATTTGATTCAACTTTAGGACCATAACTTACTGCTTCAGGCTCAAGTGTAGCCCACTACCTCGCTGGAGTAGGTTGCGGAACATAAGGCCTCCCTAGAGGAAATTGCTACTCAGTTTGGCCACATGGAGCAAGAGGCCAAAGTTATTATGGAGGAAACCACATAGTTTTTGCAAAGTATTGTTCAGGATGAACAGCTAGACCAGCTCACTATGTAGGTGCAGGAAGTAGAGGGTCAATTGACAACTTTGAAGTCAGCACTTAAGGCCATGTCGGTGATGGTGCAAATCACCTGGGCCATCGAACTGAAAGATCTCCAACAGTGAGCTTCCCGTGCCCAAGAGCGCCAGCAAAAGCATCACGAGCAGCTTGATGAATTCCAAGATATTGGTGGCCAATTGGATGTTAAAGTTGTTACCACACTTCAGGTTGTTCAGGAGATTCGACAAATGGTCAAAAGCAAGGATACTAAGGAGCACCTGATCCAGCAAATGGTGAGCAATTGTCAGAATACCGTTGCTAAAGTGAAGCTCCAAGTTTAGGAAGTTTCCCAACAATTTGCTGATATTAAGGATAAGACTGTCGCATACACCTTGTCAACTTAATGTGGCTCAAGGGCGAGCCACAAAACTTTGTTCGGGGCCTTTTGGCAAGGGGTTGGGGTGAGTGAATTACACAGCGTCGCGGCAGCTGTGCAAGCTCACGCGACACCGGTCAAGGGCCGTTTAGCGCAATAAGCAGAGAAGTAACCACTTTTTGAATATTTTATATATATGTGGACCTAATTTTGTTGTAATAGGTCAGTAGCGGTTAGAAATTAGTTAATAGTGGACTCTTGAGGCGAATGCATAAGCCTATTTATAGATCCATTTTTGTAATGATAGAGAGACATGATTTTGGCATTGTAACTATTGCACTCAGTACTAGGGATTTTTCTGTCATCACTATGATTTTGTCTGGGTCTCTTTTGATGAACTCTCTGGTTTGGGAGAAGGATGATGTAATGCAGTATGTTCGAGCAAGGTTAATATAAGATGTTTTGAATATGGTTCAATATCTATCTAATTTATGTTATGATGTGGCGATACTGCTTTTTGTTATGTTGATGCAATGCAATGTATGTAGATCTATTGTGATGCTATGATTCTACTTCTGATACAATGATGTGACTTAGTTTCTCCTTGATTTGGTAATGCGATATGCTAAATATTTGTGATTGTTGAATGTGGTATGATGTTTCATGATTAATGCTGCAATAAGATAGGGTGATCGCATAAGTCATGGTTTTCTCTAGTCGGATCCCCATGTCCTCCTTCCCCACTGTCAAAAACTCGGTTCTGACAGCTCTCCCTTGAACGCTGCAGGTGAGACCTCGTCTACTTCGCAGATGTTACTGGGCAGGGTAAAACCTGTTTGGGCTATTTCTCAGGGAGATCACGCTGCAGGGCATCAACAAAGCAAGAACCCCTATCGATGAGGCTTTGTTGGTGGATCGTGCCAACAAAAGCTAGTCACATGGAAACTGCCTTGTTTTTTGCACAACTCATCCTCCATCTTTTTATCTCCTGAAATCATGAGTATATTGAATTTCCATCACTTATCAGCTGATACACCTCATTCATCCAATTCATGACCTCCTTAACTGGTTTGGAAAGTGTTTTATGCACCTAGGGGGGGTTTTTGACTTTTAGTAAGCCTGATTTTGTGAGGATTCAACTTGCCTCCTTATGAATTCAAATATATAATGTAATTATATATTTGGAAAGCCTATTACTTTATAATTTTGGCTGATGTAAACTTATTCAATGCAATTTTGTGTTATGCACCAATTTCAATCGCCAATTTGAGTGGATCTATGCATGTTTGTCAAGCGATTTTGTGAGTTCAATTGATCTAAGCTTGGGTTGAATTTTTGCATGGTATCAAAGCTCCTTTAGATCGATTGTTCTCCTCTCTTATTTATTTTTCAATATCAACATCACTCTCTCAGGGAGCGCATTCACTCTATTCAGGGCGCAATTGCTGAAGAAATGGATCAATCTCAACATATCATCTTGACTCCATTCAACTACATCGAATGGAAGGAACATATGGATATTATTATGAGGATAAAATGCCTCTTCATATTGGCCATGGAAATTGAGGTTGAGCCCAATGCAGCAACAGAGAATATCAAGTGCCACAACATGAGAGATGAGGTGTATGGTCTCTTGTGTCTCAACATTTCCATAGACCTTCTTTTCCATCTAGATGGATTGAAATCATCAAATGAAGTATGGGAAAAATTCCAAACCTTATTTGGAAAGATATATTAAATGAGGGGACATTCACTGGAGAATGAGCTTGTCTCATTGGGTCAAAGAAATTTTGAGTCCTTACAAGTCTACTTCTCCAAGTTCAAATATCTTAGTCTTCAGTTAAAGAAATGTGGTATTGAAAAGAGAGATGATCAACTAGTCTTGGCTATCCTTTTGAAGCTTGGAACTAACTATTCAGTGTTTGTATCGACCTTCCATGCCACAAAACAGTTAAAGAAATGTGGTATTGAAAAGAGAGATGATCAACTAGTCTTGGCTATCCTTTTGAAGCTTGGAACTAACTATTCAGTGTTTGTATCGCCCTTCCATGCCACAAAACTGACAGTTCAAAATTGGAAGATCCCTTCACTTGCAGAATTCATGGAATCCTTAACCCGAGAGAAATATCAGTTGGTCATGATGGGAATCGTCAATCCTTCCAAATATCAACCTTTGGTTATCAAAGATTCAAAGGTGAATTCCAAAGGGAAGAAGAAGTAAAAGAATCCTCCTAATAAAAAAAATACAATTCCAAGTCTCATAAGGAGTGTTCAAGCTCAAAGAATAATTCCCAGAAGAAGAAAGGCAAAAGTGAAATGAGTAAGTGTGCATAGTGTGGTAAGGTACATCATCCTTGCATGAAGAAACAAATTGATATGTTGACTCAAATACCTAAAAAGCACAACATCTCTCTTCTTGAAGGAACACATAAGAAGGAGAGCGCATCAAATTTTGAAGACAAGGAGACATGAACTGGTAGAAAGAACTTTAATATCTCCTTTCTTTATCATTGATTTTGGAGCTTCGAGACACATGGTTTTGACAAGGCAAGACTTCTCCTCTATTGATGATTCAAATGGTCCAAAAATTGTTTTAGGAGATGATTCTGAAACTAAAAGTAAATGGAAGGGTACAATATATCTTGACCATGTTTCCTTCAATAATGTTTTGTATGTCCCATTTCTTGCTGCTAATCTCTTGTCAGTTTATCATATGACCCACACTGGGTCTCCTAATAAGGTTGTCTTCTCTCCCAATTATGTTGAAATCACTAAAAAATTTAATGGTAGAGACATATCAAAAGGTTTTTTTGATCATAGCTCTAAAGTGTACAAGTTCTCACACTTAATTCCCTTCTCAAACCCCTCTTCTCTCCTCACCCATGCTAATGAATATAGAAATATATGCCATGAAAGGTTTGGCCATATAAAATACAAGTACCTATCTGATTTGTGTGACAAATAAATGGTCATAGGGTTTCCCAAAACCAATTTTTCTAAAGATGTCTATCAAGGATGCATTCTAGGAAAACAACCAGAGCACCAGTATGAGAGAGTCGGTCGTGAGCAAACCTCTACACTCCTTAAGCGTATTCATAGTGAAATAAATAGTCCTTTATCTCATATGTAAATGATTCAAGCCAAGTATTTCCTAATTTTCATTGATGACTTTTCCAAATATTGTTGGGTATTTTTCCTTAAGTACAAGTCAAACGTTTTTTACTTCTTCAAAGGTTTTCAAGCCTTGGTTGAGAGCTAGTCTAGAAGAAAGCTCAAAGTCCTCAAATATGATAATGGTGGTGAATATGTAAAATATTAATTTATTCAATATTGTGAAGATGCAGGTATCTAGATGCAGTACTCTATTCCTTACACACCTTAGCATAATGGTGTTGCTGAGAGGAAGAATAGATCCCTTAATGAGATGGCCAAGTTGAGTCTAAATATTTTCCACCAAAGTTTTAGGATGAAGAAATAAAATGTGCATACTATATCTATAATATGGTTCCTCAAAAATATCTTGATGGAATCACTCCTTTCGAATCTTGGAGTGGACACAATCCTGATGTGTCTCATTTCAGGATTTTTGGCTCTAAAGCTTGCGATAGAATTCCACCAGAAAAAAGGAAGTATTTGGAACCCCAAAGTAAAGAGTGCCTATTTGTTGGGTATTCAAAAGATTCCAAAGGTTATAATTTTATCAATGTGAGGACTCAAACAACCTTCATTGAAAGGATTGTTCAGTTTGAAGAAGAGCCCATGCCAGCAGCAAAAATTGGAGAATCCTCCTCACCACCACCACCGTCAGTTGTAAGTGAAGAATATAATCAGTTTTATGATTATGATATGTCTGATAATGAATATTTAATTTCATATCCTAACACTCCTACAAGACCAAAGTGGGCAGAAAATAACATTCAATAAGCTAGGGAACTAGCTAGGAATCCTGGTGATCCTAGAAGAACTAGATCTCAATTCGAGAGTGCCCTTTATGTCAAGGAAACAGGCTTTGTTGACAAGTGTTATTTGGTGGTTGAAGAAGATCCAAAAACATATGAAGAATCATTAGAATATCCAAGATGGAAAACATACATGAAATAAGATACCATTCACTTGCTTTGTTGACAAGTGTTATTTGGTGGTTGAAGAAGATCCACAAACATATGAAGAATCATTAGAAGATCCAAGATGGAAAACATACATGAAATAAGATACCATTCACTTCTAAAGAATGAAAGATGGGAACTAGTCAATCTTCCACCAGGGAGAAATCTAGTCAAGTGCAAATGGGTATTCAAGACAGTTTTCTTCTAGTGGCTCTCCTATGAAGAATAAGGAAATGTTAGTGTACAATGGATTCTCCCAATTTTGAGGAATTGAATACAATGAGACCTTTACACCATTGGAAAATATGGATTCCATAAGACTATTTTTTCCATTGCAGCTTCCAAGCAATGGAAGCTATATCACATGGATGTGAAGAGTGCATTTTTGCATGGAGATGTCAAAGAAGAGATATGTATGAAACATCCATAAGGTTTTCTTACTATTCCATCTCTTGTGTGTAGGTTTTGGAAATCACTATATGGGATAAAACAAGCACCCAGAGCTTGGTATGCCAAGATTGATGGCATTCTGTTATCACTGAAATTTAGTAGATGCAAGTCTGATCCAAATGTTTATTTGAAGCTGATTCATGGTTAAATCATTATTATTATTGTTTTGTGTCTGTGTTGGCAGGAGGTATGGATGTGCATGGTGCAAAGGTGACAAGGGTCAAAGAAGACTTTGCAAGAGGATGATAACGACAAGGGTCGACTTGGTTTCATTTTTGTATGTTTTGTCAAAATTAGTTATAAAGTTAGTTAGATGTGGACCACTTTGTAAAGGAACAAGCCTATAAAAAGAGTAGAAATAGATAGGCTCTTGTTATCAATTGATCATCTGATAGCTTATGTTTGGAGCGAATCTTGTATTTTATCTATCTTGTGAATTGTTTTGTTGGGTTTTGGTCTGAGGAGATCGACCAAGAGATGTATTTTGGATACATATGTTGACCTACGAAGTAATATGAAACTAAAGTTGTTGGAAATTCCATGTCTCTTTTATCTGCGATGCAATATCTGATCTTGCGATTGTTGTTTCTTTGGTTAATTATTGTGATTTGAATGATGAAATATGAATGGTTAAATGTTACGATATAATGTCTTAATGTTTTGCTTATTTAAATTATGATAAGTCTTCGCATGATGGATGGATTCTTGTATGTCAATCTATTTTCTGCATAATGAACTGGTACAATGTTAGATCTGATAATGGAAATGGTAAATGAATGATAAAACCCTACTCTATATGTCTAAGTAATAGTGTGACAGAGATATATTAAGTGCGCAAGTCCTCTTCATTTCTATAGAAACGTGATTCCTGCATCCCTCCCTCAAACATATCAGGTGAGACCTCATCTTCTTCATAGGTGTTTCTAGACAGGGTAAAACCTATCTGGGCCAGTGTTTAGGGAGATCGCATCGAAAAGGGTATCGATAGAGTGTGAAACCTTGTCAACTAAAGTGATTCAACAAATGGTTCCATTTTCTGTATCATAATGCGAGAACGAAGAGGACATGTTGTGGAATTTGACGAAGCTGGAGATCCAAGACTGGTTCGATCAGAAGGCCCAAGAATTCACAGCAAGAGAAAACAAGAGTTCCAAATTAACAATAGAAGAGTGGTTGGGAAGGAATATCTACTTTGATATCCACCAATATTTCTTCACCGAATTCTCAATTATTTTGTATGAGTGGTTGGCGCAGCTGACTTACCAAAAAAGAAAATTCCAAGGAGGTGAACCTACTTGCTGGAATCTTGAACTGATCCAGTGACTGAAAGAGGTAGAAAACAAGGCATCAAGGGTTGTCGGAGTGTGGCTCGACATCATTTTGGAAGGATATATCATTGATTTTGATGTTGAGATAGTCAAATCCTATAGTGACGTAGAGAGGGAATTCTTCCAAGAACCGAGAGGTAGGTTTCTATTATCTATGCAATTGTGGATTAAGATGCTTATGTACAAAAATGGTATACTAAAGATGAAATCCAAAGAGTAGAGATATGGTGTGCAGAGGTTACAATTACTGCAAATATGAGGGTTGGATGGAGTGATATGAGGTATATGGATCCAAGTTACAACAAAACTATGAGGGAAGTCAAAGAAGAGTGTGGTCTTCTATGAAGTGGGGTAAGTTTTAGGTAAGAGAAGAGACAGAGGACCGAGGAGAGTTCTAGTGCGAATGAAACAAAAAACTATGAGAGAAGATCACAAGGGACTAAGTGACCCTATAGTGATGAAGGATACAACCAGGAAACTCCTGAGGCTAAGGAAGGACCAACCCAAAGAAACAACGTACCTACACCTCCATGTACTATGCCACATTTAGGAAGAAAGACCAGATCATCACAAGACTGCCTGAAGTGTCATCACTAGAGCAATAGTAGCAGATCAACAAACATAGGAAGAAGGCCCATAATGGGGGGTGACGATGTAATATTACCTTTGTTCCATGGGAATGGGAATGAAGATCCTGAGCAGTATTGGTTTCTCTGCGAACCAAACTATGAAGCAAGTCCAAGATGAATACATTAAGAAGGGACAATTTGCGACAACTTTCCGAGGTCGTGCATTAGATTGGTATATGAAGTGCATGAAAGTACTAAAGGGGAATCTGTAGAAGTCTCTAGCACAAATCAGGACCAGGTTTATTAAGTAATTCCAGAAACCCAAATCTGAGTCATGGTATATTACTGAATGGAAGGAAATCAAGCAATATCTGAACAAGTGAGTTTGGGATTTTGATCAATGCTTCAAGAAATTGATGGTGAAAGTCAGTTCAGAATGAGTGACGTACAACATAAAAATGGTTTATCGTAGCATTAGTGCCACATATCTGAATGCCACTGATGCAATAGAATATTACAACATGGATTGAGGCTCTGGAAATTGTGATGAAATTGGATGCTTCACTGGTGGGTCAAACTGGAGTTGGAATGAATCAGATCCAAATGCAATTAGCGAATCTAACAATTCAATTGCAATATATAAAGAGAGGGAAAGATGTCCATGAATAGGTATGGTGTACTTGATTTCACATAGAATGATATCATAAGTATAAATGTCTAGAATTCCACGATTACTTGCAGCCTGGAGCTCCCAATCCATTGAGTCAAGGCTGTTTTTCATGGTGTCAGACCTGTCAAACTTGAGGACATCGACATGAGGAATGTGTATATATACAAAAGGTAGTATTGAAACCTGTAAATTTTTTCTATAAATTTTGTCGCTTTGTTGGTCATGAAAAGAAGGATTGTAGAGCATATGACTTTCTCCAAGAAAGGATAATGGATATGTACTACATGAAGGGAGAAGAGCATCGATCAACGGAGAGGTAGCCACCGTAGAAGCCACCACAATTTGCACAACTGGAACCACAATTTTATCTGCCACATCCCCAATAAAATTAGATGTCATACGCTCTACAGTAGTTGTAGTATGTTAAACCGCAGCCAAATAATCCATAGCAGCAACAGTTTAACCAACCGCAGTACCATCCACAAGGAGGATTCTATGTAGGATTCCTACGAGGTCGAAATGTAGGTTTCGTTTGAGGAGGAGGCCGAGGTCGAGGAACTGTGAAATTCTATAATTGTGGAGTATTAGGGAATTATCAACGATACTAACCAAACCTTCAGTCACAATGTACCTACTGTACCGTTGCAGATCATATTGTTGAAGATTGTCCACAACTGATAGCGAAATGGTAGGAAAAGAATGTTCCACCACTGCATAAAAAAAACCATAATTTGAATAAAAATGCGAACTAGTCTACGAATCAACCTCAAAACCAACATCAAGGGTCGACTGTGGGGAAAATTTCAGCAGAACCTACGACGCAACCTGCATATGTTGCGGTTATAACTCAAGGAGGCGTGACAATGTGAGATGATGGTCCAATCCTGCAGATTTGATTGGTGGCTCGAAAGAAGGTGTAGTTCAATGTCAATGTTGAGAAAGAAACATTCTTCAATATAAGAGACAACATAAAAATAGATATGGGTAAGTTGCATATCTATGAAATTCCATCTGCTTTCGATTCGACACTTCTAGAAGGATCGTCACGGAAGGGTGGAATGTTGCAAAAAAATTTATAAAATTGTTTGTCGTTGGAAAAATATCCTGATGCACTAGACAAGATCGCAAGTCTGCTATATCAATCGGAGAAAGGACGACAAGATTACACTATAAACTCCTTGCACAAGAAGAAAATTTGAAGGGAGATAAGGATGGATGTTCAGATTGGTGACTATGATGTAGACTCTGACATCTTGGATCAAGGCTTGGATGTCAACATCTTGAAAAATAAGATGTGGGAAAGGATGAGGAAACCACAGTTGTTTTTTTACCCTATGCAGCTGCAGCTAGAAAATTAGGCCAGAGTATCGCCAATTGGTCGAGTACCGCACTTACTAGTTGAAGTAGAAGGGATGAAAGCGTATGCATATTTCGATGTCATTGAAATTTTTAATGAAGGTATATCATATCCTTCTCTACTGGTGATTGGTTGGGATAATGAAAATTTGGCAGTTATCAACTTCAAGCAAATAGTGATGAATTTTTAAAATTGTTACATGCAGATCATCGCCCCATTAATGGATCCGAGCAAAGGTTGAAGATATGTCGAACCAGTGAAGGAGGAAGTCATAGGAGGATGGAACCATGTATACAATATTTCAGAAGATTACACCCATCACACTGTAGAATGGAAGTTGGGCTAGTGAACTTCTAGCTTCGCAACATCGGATTCTGACGATGCACTAGAAAATTGGCATAACCAACTACATTAAGTATCAATCCGAAAGTGTGGGAAAATCACTCAGTCACTGTGAAGGGTCTGAAAAAAAATTATTGAGCTACCAACGTATGAAGGGTTATCGAATTTGAATAAGTTTATTGATGAGTTTGAAGACAAGGTATCAAATCCTCAGCGACTTCTAGCATTAGAGGAAGCGTTGAAGGCCACTCTATAAATATGGTGGGCAGTGCATAAGAAATAGATTGGTGGTTGGTCGATATGTCATAGACTGATGGAATTTTGATTTGGTGAAACAGATCTCTATCAGGGCATGAATTACAATGACAGGAATGATCCCAATGATCATCAAGTCGCATGCATACCGCATGGATGTCAAGGAAAAAGGACGAATAGGTACATACTTTTGTACACATGCTGGATGAAATGTCGCGACAATGGTATGTGTCTATAGAAATATGAAGGGATATCATCACATGGGAAGACTTAATGGTCTACTTCAACCACACTTTTAGCTTTGCAGATGTTGATCCAGAGATTCATAGTGCACTTCAGCACATTCACTATGTTGTCTTGGAAATAATCCTAGTGTTATTTCTCATAGAATCACATGAGACACTAGTGATGCAGTTGATGACAGAGTGTTACAATGTGATGGGAGAACCTGAAGATGGGGATGATACAAAAAATATTGATATCCTATAATCTAAAGGAACTCAAGATATCACAGAACCGAAGATGCCAACAGACAAATTCCATCAACCTTTGAATATTAGGAAGGTCAATATTGGGACAAAGAAGGACCCAAAGTGTTATCTCCCAAAATAATTTAATTTTGTATGAAGAATTTAATTCACACAATGAGGGATATGAATGTCACTAACAGTTTGAAAGCCTCTGTTGTTGATAAAAAATTCATAAAGTTGTAGCTTCGGTGGCTTGGGAAAGGATTAGAACATCTCATGAGCCACTGACGGACTTGCAGACTACGGCTTCCACAATTAGAAGAACTCTTCGGCAATCAGAAGAACTAAAGACAATGTAGCAGTGAGGCAAAGCTGAAAGGTTCCGAAATGTCGATGATATGAAGAAATAAATGCCTCCGAATTCAAGTATCAGAAATTGAAACCACTACTTGATAAGGCATTGCAACTTGAAAACACTAACCATCGGCGAGATAGTCCACTAAGGAGCCAAAACGACGGAATATATACAGACTACAGCTTCCGATCAATCAACAGAAAATCATCGGTAGTTGGAAGAACTAAGGGCTACAGATCAGTGAGTTATTCCACTAAGGAGACAAAATGGTGGAAGATATACAGACTACGGCTTTCGATCAATCAACAAAAAATCATCAATGATCAGAAGAACTAAGGGCTACGGATCAGTGAGTTAGTCCACTAAGGATCCAAAACGACGGAAGATATATAGACTACGGCTTTCGATCAATAAACGAAAAATCATCGACGGTCAAAAGAACTAAGGGTTACGGATCGGCGCGTTAGTCCACTAAGGATCTAAAACGACGGAAGATATACAGACTACGGCTTTTGATCAATCAACAGAAAATCATCGGCGATCGGAAGAACTAAGGGCTACAGATCGGCGAGTTACTCCACTAAGGAACCAAAACGGCGGAAGACAAATGGACAAGGCCTCCAATCAATCAAAAATCATTCCAATAGTGCAACAATGGGAAATCATCAGCAATCAGGAGAACTAAGAACTACAAATCGACGAATTTAAGACTAAGCTCCTCCACAGTGTCAACGGCATAGATAACTAAAGCTCTGATTCCTTCATCAAACAAATTCCAACAACGATAAGATTAGTTCATTTCACCTCTGAAACAGTGGCCGTGTTCCGGTCTAAGGTGCCGACAGGCTAGAATATAGAGCTTCTGATTGCTGACACTAAGAAGATTAGTTGTTGGAACCTTCGACACTGCGGCAGCTTTTCAGTCTAAGGTGCCAATGGGTTAGAGGTCAGAAATTTCGATCGGTGACCGTGGTGACAAGGTAGAAGAATCCGATAGATTAAACAAGAAAGAGCACCTATGATCACGATCAAACACTTCAATTAAATGCTGAAACACTGGCTATTGGCAACAATTTTACACTGAACCAGTAGTGGTGATTATCAGCAAACACTTCAGTTATTCAAATTTCGCTCAGTGAACTAGATCTTCACAATAGATAGACAAATAGTTAGCAAGGATTTGAAGCCCTAATCTGAAAAAACTATCACTTTCAAGTATTTTTGTGTAAACAGATCAGATTTTCAGGATCTGTCATTTTTGTAGAAGGATATAAATCCCATGATTGATTTTATAATAGAGGTTCAGCTTCGGGGATTTATGAGCCAATTATGTTTTCAAGCTTCTCATTTTACTTATTCATGATATAAGCTCTTTTGTTGTGATCTGTTCAGCCATCATCTCTTTCTTTACTGTGTTTATGCATGAATGTGCATTTAGGTCAATTTTAGATTTATTAAAAAGCTAATAGTTGTCATCCTATTGGTTTTTTAGTGATATTTTATTTATAAATACCATCCTCAGTAGGATTTAGCCATTTTTATGCATGTGTTGTGTGTGTAAGTCTACCAGCCTGGTGAGTTCTCCATCCCTACACCTTATTATTGAACTTCTGAGCAAATTGTAACTAAAAGCCTTGTAAACGAGTGAGTTTTATGCATGCCTTGAAAGTGAAAAGGTTACATAGGTCGAATGACTTGACCCATATCTGAAAACCCCCAAAAAAATTGTAAGTTACTAGGCATCCTCGAGCTACAACCTAGAGGAGTTTCTTGGAGTGATAACAAAGTGGTGTTGTTCCCGGGGAGAGGAGATTGAAGCTCAGCTTCCCTGGGAGACAACATAGATCCATGCTTTGATGATAGACAAAGATTTGACACTATTATGGTTGTAATCATCTATCTGGTGACTCCATTGATATAAGGTGGCTTCAAGAAGACCAAGTACCAGATAAAACCCAAAGGGGCCACCAGCAACACCTGTTTCAGATCCAGAAGAAATATTAAGGAAAGCTAGGGATTTATCTAAGACAGACTAGCAGTGCTGCACAAAAAGTTACATCAGGTATTTCAAATCTTTCTGCTATTATTTCTTCTACTAAAACTCTTAATTCCCAGGAATTTTTAGATACATCAGAAAAATCTAGGGGTTGGGCATCTTCAAGCATTGTTGCTTGTGAAGATCCAATCCCTGGTGACTCCACTGGGATAAGTATACCACTGCCTTCTCAGCTAGTATCTTCATCAGTGTTGCCTTCCACAACCCTGTCCATACCCATTTCCAATATGGCTACCCCTCAGTTGACCAAGATGGAAAGGATCCTGGTAGCTAGGTATACACCCTTAATTCTGCCAAATCCTCTCGCAGCCATGACTTCTGGGGATTATCTCAAGTATATTCCTAAGTTTATAGGGGAAGGGTATTTCACTACTGAAGAGCATCTAGATTCTTTTTACAGCTATGCTGAAAATATTAACATAGAACAAGAAGATGTATGGACTAGGGTGTTTGTGCAAATCCTAGATGGCCAGGATCGGAAGTGGTTTAAGTAACTTCCTACCAGATCAGTGGCAGGCATAGAGGCCCTAGATGACATTTTCCTAAAGCATTGGGGAGAAATGAGGGACCACCTCTACTATATCACAAAATTCAGCAACCTGGAAAGAGAAAATGGAGAGTCTATCTCCAACTTTACCAAGAGATTCAACAATATGTACAGCAAGATCCCTACCGAAATTAAGCCCATTGATACCTCATCTAGGATAACTTATGCAAATGCCTTTGACTCTGAATTATGCTTACTTCTTAGAGAAAGGAGGTCTATTTCCTTATCATTCATGTAGGATGATGCCCTAGAAGTAGATTCAAACATTTTGGCATCTCAAAAGGTCAAAAGGAAGATAGACAGGAAAAAGTAGCCAACAGACTATAGTGGGGCTTCGGCATCAAAGAACAAGATTGAAAAAATGACCAAACTGTTAGATAACCTGACTATTGAAATGTCTAAATTGAAGGACCAAGGACATCTACCTACGAGGGGTAAAGGGCCAAGTGACTTTGCTCTTCGAAACCCAAATTTTGTTCCTTATAGAAGAGGAAACCCCCCAGTTTAGATTCTCAGAAGGGAGAGAAATCAAGGGGAAGATCAGAGGATAAGAGCTCCATTCCAAAATGTTGTATTAGAAGAAGAGCCAGAATTTATTGAAGAAGAAGGAGAAGCTGAAGACAATATCCACTGCATGGAGGATGAGGTTGACTATTCTTTTCTGACCCAGGTAGAATATGAGGAAGCCCTGATTGATGAGCAGATCACTAAAGAGGCTGTCTTTCAGGTTGATGGTTAGGGAGGTTACCAACTGAGGTCTAGGCTGGTTGCTCCCCTCAAGAATAATGTTGTACCTATCAAGCAGCCTGCTACACCAGCTAGAAAGGTTGTTGTTTTACCAAAGAAAGTGGTTGTCCCATCCAAAGCATTGCATAAAATAGCACCTTCAGCCACACCTGATCAAGTCCAACTAAAACCTATAGCTCCTGAGGTAAGGTTTCCAAATAGGCTACATTATTCCTTCAACCTCAAGTCTGAAATTCAAAAGTTGAAAATCCCTTTCCCTTTAATTGAGCTAATGAAGAATGATGCATTCAAAACCTCCATTCTGAATTCCATTCAGCCCAAGGTGCACATTGACACGGACTTTGTAAACCTGCAAGATGACAAGCCTATTGTAACCCTGGGCCCCATGATCGAAGACCTAAAGGACTCCTGCCCACCATTCTATATATCCTTGAGCATCCATGATAAAATCCTCCATAACTATCTGCTAGATATAGGAACCTCTCATAACCTAATGCCAAAGGCTGTGATGGACGAGATTGGCCTCAACATCACCAAGCCCTACCATGATTTATTCTCCTTTGACTCCAGGAATATCAAGTGCTTGGGCCTCATCAAATACCTCGATGTAAACTTAACACAACTACCTTTGAAAAGCGTAATGATGGACATTGTAGTGGCCGATATTCCTCCAAAATTCGGCCTCTTGCTATCTTGGTCATGGAGCAAAAGACTAGGCGGCACCCTTTAGATGGATCTCACATACACCACCATTCCCATGTTCAGAGGAGAAAATAAGAGACTGTACAGGGAAAATCAGCTAGTGTACATTATAAGCAAGGAGAGCCGCTCAGTAAATCACCCCATCTACGCAGTGGACACTGATTTTGGGTCTTTCATTTTGCAAATAGATGATAATCAGTAGACATTAGTTCAGCTCACTAAGCCCACCCGTCAGCGGCCCAAAGAAGTCATGACAGTGATCTGGACCATGTATTTCGATGGGGCTAGCACTCAAAGCTCAGCAAACGTGGGCGTAGTCCTGATCTCCCCATCTAAGGAAAACATCAACCTGTCTTATAAGCTCGATTTCAAAACCATGAACAACGTAGAAGAATATGAATCCTTGTTGCTAGGAGTTAAATCGGCCAAGGAGATGGGGATCATGTGCATGAATATTTTTGGAGACGTAGACCTCATCATAGAGCAGGTCAACAACACTTTTCAAACTAAAAATATCAGCTTGAAGGCCTATAGGGACGAGGTATGGATACTTAGAGACTCCTTTATGTTTTTTGAACTGTCATATATTCCTAGGGATTTGAATCACCTGGCTAATTCCCTAGCCATCTCTGCAAGTCCGTTCGTTCCTCCTTTACCCCCTAAGCTCAGCTATGATGTTCAGGTCAAGTACAGACCCTCTCTGCCAGACAATGTAAAATTTTGGAGGGTGTTTGAGAATGATGAGGAGCTTAGTAAATTCCTTTAGTTAGTAGATGAATTCTATGACATACACATAGACTAGGAAAACCTTAACATGGAGGAATCCAAACAGCTCAAGTTAAAAGATAAAGTGACTAAGCAGAATATTGTCCAATTGCCCAGCAACTACATACCTCGAGGTCTAGTACCATTGGAAGAACTGTTTGATCACAATGACATCCCTTTCAAGCCTGCCAAAAGGGAGCTAGATCCTGCTATCCAAGAGCAAAACATAGGCAGCCAAAGCCATCCAAAACTAATAAATCTATCCACTGGGCTAACTGATAGACAAAAGTCTAAATTTTGCACCTTGATAAAAGAGTTTGCTGATATCTTTGCATGGGAGTATAGTGACCTAAAAACATATGACACCAACATCATCTAGCACAAGATTCCTTTGGAAAAGGACACCATTCCTTTCAAACAAAAGATGAGACCCATCATTCCTCTTCTATTACCAGTCATTGAGAAAGAGATCCACAAACTCCTCAAAGACAAGATCATAATCCCCCTCAGATATTCCAAGTGGATTGCAAATCTAGTAGTGGTAAGAAAGAAAAATGGAGAAATCAGGTTGTGTGTGGATTTTAGAAACCTAAACAAGTGTTCCAAAAAATACAACTATCCACTACCCAAGATGGAACATCTACTACATAAAGTCTCGGGGGCTAGGGTAATGTCCTTCCTTGATGGCTTCTCTGGATACAACCAAGCTACTGTGCACCCAGATGACCAAGAGAAGACTGCCTTTACCACCCCCTAGGGCACCTTCATGTATGCTAAAATTCCATTTGGGATAATGAATGCTGGGGATACTTTTCAGAGAGCTATGGACCTAGCTTTTGTAGGGCTAAAAGATAAATTTGTGCTGATATATTTCGATGACTTAACAGTTTACTCTCATAGCCATCATGACCACTTGCAGCATTTAAGGAAGGTATTTCTGAAGTGCAGAAGGTATGGAATATCACTGAACCCCAAGAAGTCCCAGTTTGCACTCAATGAAGGAAAGATCCTAGGCCACATAGTCTCAGCTAAAGGTGTAAAGATCGATCTGATGAGGGTGGAAGCAATCCAAAAACTATCAATACCAAGGTCAAAAAGAGACATTTAGTCCTTTTTAGGAAAGATAAACTTTGTTAGAAGGTTTATTCCAAATTTTTCCGAGCTATTAAATCATATAACAGTCATGCTAAAAAGGGATGCAGAAATAAAGTGGGCTGACCAAGCAAGAAACTCTTTTGAAGACATTAAGAAAGCCATCATGGAGGCCCCAACCCTGATTAGTCCCGACTACACCAAGGGTTTTTACATTTTCTCTTTTGCATCTTATGACACAGTGCCAACTGTACTATTACAAAAGAATGATGAAGGTCTTGATCATCCAATTGCTTTTTTCAGCAGAACCCTGAGAGATGCTAAGATGAAGTATGACCCAATTGAGAAGCAAGCTTATGCTCTCATAAAATCTTTGAAGACTTTCAGAATCTACATTCTTCATGCAAAGGTCATTGCATATTTCCCTTCAGCTGCTGTGAAGAATGTTTTGACTCAGCTTGACATTGATGGGGAGAGAGCTAAATGGATTTCCAAACTCATTGAGTTTGATGCAGAGGTGAAACCCACCAAGTTGTTAAAGGGATTAGGTCTGGCCAAACTCATAGCCAAATAAAATTGTGAACTAATGGGAATAAATTTCACATGTGTCAGATCAGCAAAGGTGCAGACTATGGTAGCAGCTGAAACAGAAGTAAATCAAGATCAGAATAATAGTCCATCAATAGCTGAGAACATATCTTCATGTGAGTGGTACTTAGGTATCATTCATTTTTTGCTAAAATTAGAAGTTTCTGCTGATCTCACTCCTAACCAAGCACGAGCTCTTAAGTTGAAATCTGTTAAGTTTTGCATAATTGACAAATTGTTGTATTGGAGGGATCAGTCTGGAATTTTGTTAAGGTGTCTAGATAAAGAGGAAGCAGAGTAGGTCATGCATCACTTTCATTCTAGTACATGTGGAGGCCACCACTACTGGAAAACCACAGCCCACAAGATATTAAGAGCAGGATACTATTGGCCATCCCTCTTTGCTGATGTATGCACTTTTGTAAGGGCCTGTGACCAATGTCAAAGATTTATAGGGAAGCAGCAGCTCAAATACTTACCCTTAGGCCTGTTACAGTGAATGGGCCTTTCCAACAATGAGATCTAGATTTCATAGGTGAAATAAATCCATCTTCCAGTGGACAACATAAATGGATCTTAGTAGCCACTGACTACTTTACCAAATGGATAGAAGCAGTACCCACCAGAAATGCCACTCATCAAATCATCATGAGATTCTTATATGAGAACATCTTCAGCAATTTTGGTTTCCCAGTAAGGTTAGTAACTGATAATGCACCAACTTTTAAGGCTGGGGAATTAGTTAAAATGTGTGAAGTAATGGGTATTCAACTGGTGCACTCCACATCCTATTACCCACAAGGAAATGGCCTGGCTGAGTCATCCAACAAAAGCTTAGTCAGAATCATCAGGAAATTGCTAGAGACAAATTAGAAAAGATGGGATTCAAAGCTTAAGTTTGCTTTATGGGCTGACAGGGTGACAGACAAAAGATCCATAGGGACTTCTCCATTCAAACTAGTTTATGGCACTGAGGCAATCTTCCCTATCTAGCTCATCCTTCCAGTGGCAAAGTTATTTCAGGAAGAGGAGGATGAACCAAATGATATGATGAGAAGGATGATGGATTTGGTAGAGTTACAGCAAATTAGGGAGAAATTTATAGGAAAATCAGAAGCTCATCAACAGAGGATAAAGGGCATGTTTGACAAAAGAGCAAAGGCAGACAACTTCCAGGTCGGAGATTGGGTCCTCAAGTGGGATGCTGTCAGACAGGACAAGGGAAAACATGGAAAATTTGACTCTTTATGGATTGGCCCTTTTGTGATAGCCCGGGTACTTAAGAATAACACCTTCAAATTGTAGAGTCTGGAAGGTGAAGAGGTATTTGATGGCCCAGTAAATGGGCGGTTCTTGAAGCTCTATTTTATTTGTGGCTCTAAGGCCTTATGATTATAAATTAGTAGATAGTAGTTTGTTTTTCTTTCAGAATAAGACTCCATTTCCAATGGAACAATAAAGTCTAGTGTTAAGTTACTTAGTTTCTTTTAGGGAAAGGCATTTTGGTCTAGGGTTCTTGGGACCTCACTGGGAGGTTCCCATCCCCAAGTAGGAGCCAGATGTTATCTCCCAAAATAATTTAATTTTGTATGAAGAATTTAATCCATGCAATGAGGGATATGAATGTCACTAACAGTTTGAAGCCTTTGTTGTTGATAAAAATTTCACAAAGTTGTAGCTTCGATGGCTTGGGTGAGGATCAAAACATCTCATTATCCATCGACAAACTTGCAGACTACGACTTCCGCGATCAGAAGAACTCTTCGGCGATCAAAAGAACTAAAGACAACGTAGCGGCGAGGCAAAGCTGAAAGGTTCTAAAATGTCGGTGATATGAAGAACTAAATGCCACCGAAGTCAAGTATAAGAAAGCGGAACCACTACTTGATATGGCATTTGAACTTGGAAACACTAACCATCGGCGAGATAGTCCACTAAGGAGCCGAAATGGTGGAAGATATACAGACTAAGGCTTCCGATCAATCAACAGAAAATCATCAGTGGTCGGAAGAACTAAGGGCTATGGATCGGTGAGTTAGCCCACTAAGGAGCTGAAATGGTGGAATATATATAGACTACAGCTTCTGATCAATCAACATAAAATCATCAGCGATCGAAAGAAATAAGGGCTACGGATCGACGAGTTAGTCCACTAAGGAGCCGAAACAGTGAAAGATATACAGACTACAGCTTCCTATCAATCAAGAGAAAATCATCAGCAGTTGGAAGAACTAAGGGCTATGAATCAACGAGTTAGTCCACTAAGGAGCTGAAACGGCAGAAGATATACAGACTACAGCTTTCGATCAATCAATAGAAAATCATCGATGATCGAAAGAACTAAGGGCTATGGATTGGCGAGTTAGTCCACTAAGGAACCGAAACGGTAGAAGACAAAAGGAAAAGGCCTCCAATCAATCAATAATCATTATGATAGCGTGACAATAGGAAATCATCAGCGATAGAGAGAACTAAGAACTAAAAATCAGTGAATTTAAGACTAAGCTCCTCCATAGTGTCATTGGCACAAATAACTAAAGCTCTGATTCCTTCGTCAAATGACTTTCAACAACGATAAGATTAGTTTGTTTCACCTCTGAAACAGTGGCCGTGTTCTAGTCTAAGGTGCTGACAGGCTAGAAGACAGAGCTTCTGATCGTCGATGCTAAGAATATTAATCGTTGGAACCTCTGACACTGCAGCAGCATTTTGATCTAAGACACCGATGGGTTAGAGATCAGAACTTCTGATCGGCGACCGCGGTGACAAGGTAGAAGAATTCGGCGGATTAAACAGGAAATAGCACCTGTTATCACTATCAAACACTTCAGTTAAATGTCGAAACACTGGCTTTTGGCGGTAGTTTTACATTGAACCAGTAGTGGTGATTATCAGCAACCACTTCAGTTATTAAAAATTTTCTTAGTGAACTAGATATTCAAAATATATAGACAAATAGTTAGAAAGGGTTTGAATCCTTAATCTGAAAAAACTATCACTTTCAAGTATTTTTTGTGTAAACAGATCGAATTTTCAGGATCTGTCATTTTTGTAGAAGGCTATAAAGCCCATGATTAATTTTATAATAAAGGTTAAACTTCAAGGATTTATGAGCCAATTATTCTTTCAAGCTTCTCATTTTACTTATTCATGATATAAGCTCTTTTGTTGTGATTTGTTCAGGCATCATCTCTTTCTTTACTGTGTTTATGCCTGAATCTGCATTTAGGTCATTTTCAGATTTATTAAAAAGCCTATAGCTGTCATCCTATTGGTTTTTTAGTGATATTTGATTTATAAATACCATCCTCGACAGGATTTATCCATTTATATGCATGTGTTATGTGTGTAATTCTACCATCCTTGTGAGTTCTCCATCCCTACACCTTATTATCGAACTTCTGAGTAAATTGCAACTAAAAGCCTTGTAAACGAGTGAGTTTTATGCATGCCTTGAGAGTGGAAAGGTTACATAGGTCAACTGACTTGACCCATATCTGAAAACCCCAAAAAACATTGTAAGTTACCAAGCATCCTCGAGCTACAACCTAGAGGAGTTTCCTGGAGTGATAACACAAAGTTCACTAATGTAGGGGATTATTAACGCAAAAAAATGATCAACTAGCTCTACATGGCCTAAACCACATACATACATCTTTTTCCTACCGTTTTTTCCTCATTTTTGACCTCCACAACTATGGTTTAACCTCATTCTCTCTCAAAAATGTCAAAAACTATCATAAAGGGCCTAAAAAGCCACAAAAGGGTTAAAAAGCTCACAAAAGGGTTAAAACCCAATAAAGGGCTAAAAACCCAAAAAGGGCTTAAAAAACCCACAAAAGGGCTTAAAACCCTAAATAGGGTTCCAAAACCCTAAAAGAGAGAAAAGGACAGAAAAAACTATTAAATAGTGTGGTCTCCATCACAAGATTCACTTATTCCTTCTGCCATTATTCTATTTTCCTGAGAACGTTGAGAAACCATTATTCTCAAAATACTCACATCATTTTTCCAACCATTCCATTGCCCCACCATCTCCTTTATTATACATTAAGGCACCCTCTGTACTAACAAGCGTGTGGAGAGGCTGTCCCATTCCAAGTTAGGGCACGGTGGCCCATTTTCAAGAAAAACAAAAGGTATACTTGTCACGTTCTTTTTTACTTAGTTTAGTTGTTTCTTATTATTGTTTATTGTGTTACTAATATTTTATTTGTAGCTATATCTTTTCCATTGAACTCTACCCTTCTATCTCATTGACAGAAGGGAGGTGCTTTTGCATGTAGCTAGGGTGAAAACACGGCTACAGTATTAGCGACCATACCAGGTTAGTATTTTTCGATCCTCTTGTTTTGAAGGTGTTTATTTTATTTTGAGTCTCAATTGTCACTGATCAGACCCTCATGAGGTCGATTCGAGTATGTACGGCACCAGTACCTACCCCTGTCGACATATGTCCACCTGTTTTTTTAATTTTTTCCAGTTCCATCCCCAATCGCTGCTTTTGGGCCGAAACCCATGACCTAGTCGCCACTTTCAGGTCAAAATCCATGACCCAGGTCATGACTTCAGCCACTAAAAGGAATGACTTGCCTCCCAGAGCACAGTCGCATAGGTTTTTTGCAGGAGCAGCAACCTAGTTGCCGATGTGTGGCCTTTTTTTGTGACCTAGTCATGGCTGTCCAACAGATTAGATGCGACCTATCTATTTATGAGCCTAGTTGTCTCTGTTTTTCCTGTCTTAATGACCCAATCACCATTGTTTTACGGTTACGTGCAATATGTCTGTTTCTGCATTGATTTCTACAATTTACATTCTGTTTTTCATTATTAAAAGTTAGAAATTAACACACTTATTTATCCCCTCCTCTACTCGGTCATCACCCTCCGAGGTATTCTAAGATACAACGAGGGGTTGAGTAAGTAATAAGTACCCACTTTATTATCGTTCCATTCAATTAAAAACAAGTGACTTTGGAGGCTACGGGGAGTGGAGATGGTTGGGGGTCTCACGGCGTTCGCGTCCTCCTTGTTGAGCACCGGGCACTTGGGGTTTCACCTGTGGATCTATGGGTGGACTTGTTTCCACTTTTTTGAGAGCCCAGCACTCCCTCTTTGATGTGAAGGATACGAAGTTGGGGTAGTCACACTACTGGTTTGCAAGCATCATATTCAGTCACCTATTTTCAGACCCTTGTCTATTTTGCACATTGTTTTTATTTTCTTTAATTTTTTTAATCCATTATTATGTGTCCATTGCACATTTGAAAGTAAAAGTAATTATTTCATACACAAGTGCACACAACCACACCAAATAATTAACCAAAATCAGTTCATGACCTCAAGTGAAACCTTACAAGTAACCAATTTTACTTAACAAACATTTGATTTGGGACATAAGTCTCATCCGCAAAAACTGTGGGAAGTACTAGGGATTTACCCTAAAACTCATTGTGAGGAGTATGATAGGAACCCCAAAGTAGTTGGCCAATTAGAGGAATCGCTAAGCGAAATGGGAAATGACCCCCACCGGATTAACTAGATCCACCCGTGTGAGGAAAGATCCAAAGCTTTGTCTTCTGGTAGTCTTGGTGGCTGAGTGACTACCTGTGAACCAATAGGAAGCCGATTTAAAACAGGGTCCAAAATTCATTACCAGTTACTATAATAAGCCACCATTTCTTCACCATGATTTTCCTCTCGACTTAGGAGGCACTTCCCTCAGTTTGGTTCTTTAGACCGCCATCCTCGAGGCCCCCTTCAACAACCTTACTCACCTTCAAAAGGACATACTACTTCTGATTCATATTCGGATTCCTACCAATCTGAGCCCAACTTGTTTACTACCTCGTCTAGCCCCATGTCTGGCACCTATCCTAATCCCTTCCAAGGAGGGATAGGTGGCGAAGAAGCCATGTCCCTACCACCCATAATCACAAATATCCCCTCTAGTGGACCCACCACCACTACGCATGTTGTTGTAGGTATTCTACCCATTAGTAGCGGCCCCACACCGGCCCCCACGATCCCTACCATTCCACCCTTCATGACTGGGGGCAGTGGCCCCTCCGCTTCCGTGGCCACTCCACCAATCCTTATAATGGGCAGTAAACCTTTATTTCCCCCAGTCACACATGAAAACCATGGTCCTGTAAATCTCGGCACCATCGTTGATCCATCTCGAACTAACCTCGGATCGATCCTACTATTCACAACTCATCTTAATTTACCAAAATTGGCCAGATTAACAAATGACCCCATCAATCATCAACCGCATTGGCCTCCCATGCCGACCAAACTTCCCCCAAAAATCCCAAAGTTTGATGGAAAGGAAGGTGAAGACCCCCAAAACGACATCATGTCATTCCATTTACGATGTTCCTCAAACAGCATTATGGATGACTCCATCTGACTGAGGTTATTACAATGCACACTTATAGGTGTTGCGGAAAATGGTATATTGAACTGCCCCAAGCCTCTTACCCTGATTTCACTTCATTAGCCTTCATGTTACTCCAATATTTCCAACTCCATATCAGATATGATGAGGGTGTGGAAATCCTGTTCTCCTGCCGATAGAATATCGCTACTCACATCACAGACCACTGTTAGCTGGAATATTCCACCTCCTACAGACAGCAAGGTGTTCCACTGGTCTGAATGGTTCAGATCCAGAACAAATAGAGGACAGAGGTTGAATACTCTCCCTAGACATTGTAGATACCTGGAATGTAATTCTTCAATCATTACCCTGTGTACCTGCAATAACCTTCAACATGCAAACATATCAAAACCACCAGAATATAATCTACTAATCTATGTTAGTGACTAAGGAATCTAACAACATACATGTGAAATCATACAACAACAATATATGTGGGACGAAAATCAACTTGCATTAAAGGAATATGAATAATTTTACAACCAAGCCTTAGTGTTGACATGCATCTCCATGAAACCAAGCATTCTCATCCCCAAAAGCTCCGACTCTAGCTCTCTATACTCTCCCAAATGATCTTGGGCCAAGTGATCAATCCAACAGCATAACAATACCTTAATAGTTCTCCCCCTCAACCATGGCCATAAGCTTTTATTTATAAGGCTTAATGGATAGGGTAGGTTGAGAGATTAGTTGGTGAGGTGGCCTCTAAGACCCTAGGATGAGGGATCTCGAGCTCAACTAACCCACAATAGTAGGGATAAGGGAGGAGACAAGACTTATCATCTAGAAGCCTCAAGAAACTTCTCTTTTTCCCTTTTTACCCAGGGTACCATGTTTCTCCTTCAATGATAGAGAGATTCTGGTAATAACCACTTATGGACCAAGGGCCATAAGCAGTGGCACTGCTTGTGGGAAACAGAGGATGGGCGGTGCGAACAAGGCTACTGCTTCTAAATAAAGGGGAAAGAACGGTGCTGGGAATTTTCACAGAATATTGATGATAACCATGAGTTTCCACTCCAAGAGCTAGGATTCAGGGAAAGTAGGCATGTCAAAGTTCTCAACACATGATGGTGACAGGATTTTGGTATAATAGGATGCCCCCCAAAGCATGAATCTTAGAGGGATACGATAAATGAGATCTTTGAGAGAACAGGTCATCGCCATGAGATGAAAATGTTGGCTCGATCGGAGCATGTCATCAAGTAGGCATCTGTAGTACATCAGTATGTTGACTCATAGACACAAGTAACCAAATTTATGGCTACAGACCAATACAAGGCAGATCCATGAGAGGAATAAACAAGCATGGCTACTAGAATATAGCATAGATCCATGTGATAGAGGACTCAAACTTGGACCTAGCTACCAGCATACAATGTAGATCTATGTCATACAGATGCAAATTTGAGCATAGCCAGGACCATACAAATGTGGATCCATGCTAGATATACAAAACTCCATTGCAACCTAGGGAAAAGCAATGAGCGCTTTAAACTAACACCCAGGGTCTTCGTCTCATCTTCCACAAAGTACGATTCCATCCATGTGATTACAATGATCTGAATTCGAACATGGTAGAAACCACTTGATTACCGGCCAATGATGTGAACCATTAACAAGTGCAAGGGAGATCACCATTAATGTTAATGATTCCCAAGGTACTCTAGTACAATCTACTGAGTGTGAATAGATATCCTGATGTCGAACACCCAGTCGACTCTATCGATAAAAGGTCAATGATGTGAACCTATGTCAAGAGCAAGAGAATCTGTCATTAAGGCATATAGATCTCAAGGTACTAAATATTTTTTCTAAGACTATTTCCTGGATGATAAGCTGATGTCGACGAGAAAATTCTTGTCGAAGGAGGGCCATGATGAGTTCCACATCGACGACACAAAACTTGGAACATAGTTCTGGAATTATGTGAATGTATTAACCATATAACTGACTCAAAGATACTAACAGAAGGACTGTGTAGACTGTAGAGGTAAAAAAATTTCAAATCCCCTTTGAACATCGGGCGGCATGACAAAAATACTTGGCAGCATGACTGAATGGGACAGACACATAATGCGATAGTGGACAATGCATTCTTTTGAAAGACTCAAAGGATTGACATGACTTATGAAAGTGGATCATCACAGAGATCAGCTGAATACCCAACTGAATGACATGATTGTGTAGACAAGTGCCATGTTCAAAGGTAACGACAAACAACTGCCATTATTTGCAAAATGATTCCCTTCCCATTTTCCCCATCATGATTGATGAGTACCTCTTTTCAGTTTTACGAGTTCAAATAGGGTAACAAACACTCGATATAGCTTGTTGGAAGACAATTCCAAAATCATATATTTTACGAACCTGAGAGACAAGGGGTTCGTTCCCAAAATGGATCTCTCAATCTTTGATTTAACGAGTCCACTGAACGAAAACTCGGTATCATTCATGTTTAGAGAGTCTAAACGAATATGGAAGAAGACTCTGAAGGGGTCCTTTTTCATATGATTTAGTCCCTAAGGCCTGAAAAAGTGTAAAATCATACCTTAAAGAACTCTTCCTATCATGATTGGCTGGAGTGTTCCTTTTTCGTAAATAGTCCTATCCGAACCGAAAAAGAGATAACCTACCATTGGACGGATGAATCTTCAAATACTTTAACAAGCGTGAAGAAGACAAGATCGCTTGACGATCTTTTCATATTTAGGGAGCCTGAAAAGAGTTTAAAAAGAACTCCATGAGGTTTCTTTACACAATGTTATATTTAACAAGCCTGTAAAGAGTCAGAAATGGACTCGGTTACCTTTTTGTATTTAAGGAACCTGAAAAAGAGGTGAAAAGAGGACTCCATGACGCTTCTTTACACAATGTTGATTTTTACGTGCCTGGAAAGAAACTTGAAATGGACTCGAACCTTTGATACTAGATTTTAATGAGCATGACAAAGTGTCGTAATAGATGCTCAACAACTTTTTCTGTTTTGTGAAAGTGCGAAAAAACCATAAACAAACTTTCAAATCTTCTTACTAAAGTTCTCTTATCTTGCAAATGACTCAAAAACAAGTGTTAAATGCATTTAAGACCAGCATTAAGGGATTACGACAGATAAACTTTAACTAAAATATGATTTTATATCAAAACTATAGTAATTCAGACCCAAAAATGCCTATATAAGTCAAGTAAATAGTAAAAAATCAAATCATTTCACTATTTACCTCTAGCAGAGAGCACTTGGAGCATTTTCTTAGCCAGATCTTCCATGGCTGATACCGGGAGTTCCCACCATATGTTTTCAGCATCATCAGTTGTAGGTGACAGTTAATACCCTTATCGTTCATTTGATAGCATTTAGTTTGAGATATGGTGGGGTTTTGGGCCCATATGGAAATCCCTAAACCCAAAATGTGGGCAACGCGACTACCCCTTGTGGGATACGCGGTACCACCCAAGAACCATGCCAATAACATAGTGGACAAGTGGTGCCACCGCCTGTCTCCAATGATGCACAGGCGGTGTCGACCGTGGATAACTTAAACTAATAGTATGGGCAATATAACTTCATTCTTTGGATTTTCAATGATTTAAGGATGATTCTAATGCATACCATTATTGTTTTTGGCAGGTCTAGGTTGCTCAAAACATGGTGATATGGAAAGAAAGAATGCATGACAATGAGCATGATGCTACCGAGATAAATGCAGGTTGTATTGCCACACTATGAGACTGTGGGCTCCTGAAGTTATTGCGGACCCCAAGCATGGTGTCGCATGAACGGTTACTGGAACACATACTGCAAATGTAGAATCCAGAGCAGCAGTATTTCAAGGTGGGGGCCCATATACTTACAATGGAGGTAGAGGATATCTACTTCCTGACTGGTCTCTCAAGACAGGGTGCCCCCATCTCACTAACAGGTTCCTGTGGCGGTGACATTACTACCAAAGAGCTTATAGATCGACACTGTGCACCAGGGACAGGTACGTCGGGGAAGAAGATCCCCATCAGGGCAGTGACAGATAGGGCTCTATGGATTGTTCTATTTACCATTCAAAGGGTGGCTGGGATTCAAGGTGTGCACTAGGATTCTAGGGCACACATGTTGTACGCCATAGAGTCCATGGCACCCACGATGTTCAACTGGGTGGAAGCCATGCTTCCAATCTTCAAGGATCAGCTGACTAAGTGTCGGTAGGGAGAGCTAAAGCAGTTTGGATTTGGTTCCATTTTAGCCTGCTTCTTCTTCGAGTGGATTCCACATATGAGACTTCAGGTGGTCTTCTAGAGTCTGAGAGCACAGGACCCCCATATGCTGATGTGGGTCCAGGTCATGGCTCACACAGGAGCAGGTAGGGGAAGGGTGAAATTTGGTGATCCATTCTTTAGATGGCTATGAGATCAGATCCTCATGATATAGGATTATGCTTACACAGGTACAGACTTCACCGGAGATCCTAACCTACCACTTCCACCTAGCGAACAGTGGGGTGACATCGGTGAGAAGCAAGAAACCCTAAAATGGATGAAATGTTTTTATTTTTTTCAAATTTTTTTATTTTTTATGTTAAGTGATGAGACCTGTATATTCTCATGCATATGTTGGAGTAGCGAGACCTGGAGGAGCATCTTCATTGGATAGGTGAGCTGGAGCCCGCTTCGTACCATAGGGTGATGATATCACCGAGGAGCTGGAGGAGAACCTGGAGAGGTTGACTCTAGATATCCCAGATGCTGACATAGATGATCTCCCGATGAGATATCAGAGATCTACAGTGGGAGTACCGGGTCGATTCAGTAGGCTGCTACGTAGAGTAGCTCGAGTAGTGATGTGCTATCACGAGCACCACTAGTGTATGAGATATGTACTGAAATTTGACAACTTCAGGATTTTGTATGATGATTTTTCCTGAAAGCCTACGTGCTTCAGTTGAGGTCTTGGGACCTATTTTTTGTAAACTTTTTCATATATATATATACAGAATTTTACACTGTATTTATATGTTTCAAATGGAAAAATGCATTTTCTATGATTTTTATGTGTCTTTGAATGTTTATTTACAATGTACCATGTTTAATGTAACATCATTAATGGGAAATGTGCCAATATAGGATGTAATTATCCAATGAGTTGGCAACTACATTATGTTCCCTAGGGACATGCCTATAAGTAATGATTTTAAATGATATTTCTAGCAAACGTACCCTCTGGAATATATGGAGGAGCACCGGGTTCCTAATGGTGTAGACATGGTTTAAATGACAAACCACGAGCTGTGAGTCCATTAAGACTACTAGATCATGAACATCTTGGGAGGCAGCTTCAGTCAGAAGACCGATGACTGCTTCATCCTCGGTGATGTTATTAGTAGACGGACCTATGCAAACTGCTCCTGAACTGACCAAATATTTAGCTGGGGAATAGAGGACCCAAGCAGCTGTGAGATTCAAGGTGTGGCAGCAAGCACCATCAGCGAAGCCATAGAAAGCCATCTGCATGACCAAAACATGGTATAAATAGATGCGAACACTAAAACTCAAAACCATCTTGAAAATACTAAAAGCACATTGAAATTAAATCAATATACATATATACAAGATACTATCCAAGAAAACCTAGGCATACTACCTTTTCAGGTACAACCCATTGCGAGGTTGCCCCAAAGGGATTCCATCAAAATCAACGAGCTCGTAAGCTCCTTTCTCTAACACCTTAGAAATAACGAAAGGTCCATACCACATGGACTCGAACCTACCCTTCCCTAGTTTGTCATATCTCTGGTCATAAGTCAAGACTAGGTCACCCTCGTTAAAGACACGAGGTTGGATGGATTTATCATACTATGCCTTAATGCGTTTCTTATGTGCCTCATTAGCCAAGGCAGCATCTCTGTGAATCTTGTCAAGGTAACTCAAGTACAAAAATCTTTCTTCCTCTATGGAAGTGTCTGGGAGAATTTCGACGACAAGTTGTAAATATGGAATCTGACATTGGATCGATAAGATGGCTTCAAGTCCATAGACAAGCTGGAATGGTGTGAAACAAGTAGCTATTTTCACAGAAGTCCGATAAGCCCAAAGAGTGGAGAAAAGAACATGGTGCCAATTGGATTTATGGTCTCCAACCATCCGACAAAACATAGTTTTCAAAACTTTGTTAATGGACTCTACTTGACCATTAGCTTGCGGATAATACGGCATAGAGTTTTCATGACAAAACCCTAGCTTGGCACTCAGTTCCTCCATTATTTGATTACGGAAATGGGATCTGTGATCAGTAACGATGGACTACAGAACTCCAAATCTAGCTATAATATGATTGAACAAGAAGAAAGCGGCAGTCTTACCATATTCTGCATATGTAGGCATGGCCTCAGCCCATTTTGTGAAATAATCAACGGCTATGATGATGTAACCATGCCCCCCAGCTGAGGTAGGATTATAATGCATGAAGTCAATCCCCCATTTGGTGAATGGACCAACGACAATGACGGGGTGTAGCGGAGTAGGATGGGTGCACTTTTTAGGTTAAAAATGTTGACAAGGTGGGCATTTCTTAACAGCCTCATGATAGTCTTTGAAGATAGAAGGCCAGAAATATGCAGCGCAAAAAACATTCTGGGATGAAGCCATCCCAGATAAATGACCGCCACATGCTCCAGAGTGGCAATCATTCAACACATGTTCAGCCTCCTCATGGGTGAGGAATCACCAGAGAATAGAGTCAATCCCACGTCTATACAAAGTATCATTCAGGATGAGATAGTATTTCACGTGGTGACGGATATAGCGGAAATCATCGTGAGATAAATGTGGCTGAAAACATTGCGTCTGGAGATAAATCAGCAAATCTCCATACCAAGGATCAGTAGTGCTAATCAGGAATAGGAATTCATCCGAAAATGAATCACTGGGCTCAGATTCCATTGTAGCACAGGGAAGATCACACATAAGCTCTGCAAAAACCAAGGATTTCTTTGATGTGGCCTTGGAAAACTCCAGATAAAAATCTTGAAGGGTAACGATCCAACGGGAGTACTTGCCCCTGAGTACCTAACAAGTTAGTATGTAGTACATTGAGTTCCGGTTTGCCAATAGGGTGGTAGTGCGGAGCAGAATGTAATGACAAAACTTTTGTACAGCAATGACCATAGCCAATGCTAACTTTTCCACACATGAATAACGAGTTTCAAAATCCATAAGATTCTTACTGGTGTAATAAATCATGTGTTCCTGACCGTGGAGATTGTCCTGCACTAAAACCATGGCGATGGTAGTAGCGGAGGCAGCAATATACAAGAGAAATTCCTTTGAATAATATGGGGGGTGTATTACGGGTGAATGAGTCAGAGCGTGCTTAATATTATCAAAGGCGCATTGGGCCTAGTCATCCCAGAAGAATGGTGTGTTCTTCTTGAGGAGATGCATATAACCGTGCATTTTATCTGCGAAATTGCACACGAAATGATAGAGAAATTTTTCCTTCCCCTGCAAAATTTGGAGTTCAAGGAGGTTGGTTGGGGCTGGTAGATTAAGAATAGTGGCAATATTCAAAGGATCGAACTGGATGCCATCTTTGGATACCACAAATCCTAGCAGACATCCCATCTCAACGCAAAAAACACATTTATGCAGATTGAGTTGTATATTATAATGACGGAATATCAGGAATATGTCTCTAAGATGACCAGGGTGGTCCTCCTATCGCTGTGAATGAGCAGGGAGGTCATCAAGGTATGGTTCAACAATATTTTTAATATCATGAAACGCATAGGACATCGCACACCGAAATGTGGCTCTAGCATTTTTCAAGCCAAAATGTAACTTCTTATATGCAAAGGTTCCCCATGGGAAAATGAATGTTGTCTTATGCTGATCAGAGGGTAATATCTCAATCTGATTATAGCCAGAGAAGCCATCCATAAATGAAAAGATGACACTTCTAGCACAGTTGTCGATAATCTGATCAATATGCGGGGTAGGAAAGTTGTCCTTGGGACAAGCTTTATTTAAATCCCTAAAGTCGATGCAGCCTCTAATGGTGCCCTACTTTTTATTGACAGGGACAATGTTTGATACCCATTCTGTTAGAGGTACAGGATAAATAAACTCAGCGTTCAGAGGTTTCTCAATTTCAGCTTTAATAGTTGCGGCCTTCCGAGGATGGACTTGCCTAAGTTTCTTCCTAATAGGTTTAGCCATGGGATAAGTTTTAATCTCATGGACCACAATGGAAGGGTCAATCCCCAGCATCTCTTCATAAGACCAGGAAAAAATATCACGAAATTCCTTAAAAAGTGCCTTATATGCTTCAGATTCATCTACTAAGCAGTTCTTCCCAACAAGAACATGCTCGATAACATCAGGCTTGGCTAATATGTCAATCAGGTTCGTCTGAGTAATGTTGCAAAGGTTTCCTTCAGAATCTGTATCTTGCAACAATATAGGACTTTGCGGAACGTTGACAATATCAGTAGGAAACAAGGATGCAAAATCAGGGCTAACCGAACTGGTGTTGGGGAGGAACATGGATCTATGATGGTGATCCTCCCAAATGGGCTCATTCATATTCATGATCTCTATAATGGACTCATCAGAATGAAAAGTCTCAGAGAGATAGTTTAGAACCAGAAGAGAAGGTTCTAACCAGTACGGTAAATGGTAAGGGTCTGAAGCCACTAGATGAAGGTCATCAGTGTGATCATCAGAAAAGGTTTGAATGGTGTCATACATAGCTTCATGTGGACTCAACGAGGTGGAATCAACAACATTTTTTTCCTTAGGTTCATAATCAAATGAGGCAATCATATGGACTGTCGCGGTATTTGTGCTAAGCGGAGTGGATGGAAAATTCCCCATAAGGGATGAATCCTTCAATATGCCTACCCCAAGCGATTGGTAAGGAGGAGGGAACTGTCCTAACATGGGGATGTTATTAGCCATGGAGGAAGTAACATCCAGCGTATAGAAATCAAGCTGATCAATAGTAACAACTCTCCCTAGATGTGAGAATTGGAATATTCAAGACAATGTTGAGGCAACAACAGCCATGGCATGGAACCAATTCCTTCCTAGAATGAGGTTGTATTCTAAAGGGGCATCTACCACTTCTAATTGGATGAAAACGGTTTTTCCCCCTAGCTCGACTGCTAGGGCTGATATGAGATCATGGGGTTGGAAACCCCATCTGTCAAAGGCTTTAAGGGTTGTAGGTGATGTGACAAGCTCGGGAGAGCCAAGAGCTTTCCAACAAGTCAAAGATAACACCGAGGTCAAAGCTCCTTCATCTAGTACTGTTTGAAAGACTTTCTTTCCCACTACTTTTGTAATTATTTCAAAAGAAAGTTTATGTGGTAATCTAGTTTTGTAGTTCCCAACATTGAAATAAATCAAGTTAGTGTTATCTAGGTCTAAAGCTCCTAATGCTGTCAACAAGTTCTTGCACTGTGTGGGGCAACTTTGGAGCACTTCTAGGGTAGACATGGCACAAGGTTCCTGAGCGAGATGTTCAACTACATTATAAAATTGAGCATCTCAGGCATTGGGATTAAAGACATCCTTCCAAAGAGTACTCTTAGGTGGGCACAAAATCATGTCAAGAGTAGGCTTCTCGATAGATAAGGGGACAGTAGACGAGGATTCCAGAGAACTAGTAGAGGGAACTTTCCTTGAAGAAGATTGATCTTCTTTCTTATCTACGGGTTTATCATAATTCTAACTTAAAGTTTGCAAATGGATGGTATTTGAGGACATCATATGAGTTTCCTCTGATGAACTAGAGTGACCCTGATTAGACATATGGTATATCAGTTTCTATTGAGAGGGAAAAGGATCTGTAAGTACTGCGGGTGCGGGATTGGACTTCAAAAACTGGGATATTTCATCCTGATGAGGACACTCCTTTGAAAAGTGGTCACCGCTGCATAGTAGACAGGGATATTTTTCCTTCCTTTTCCCTTTGTCATTATCTCTATTGGTTGGTCATGGAATCTCCTGTTGGTTTCCAGGTTTTTTATTTCTATTTTTACCTTTCTTTTTATTACCCGAGGTTTGAGTACTTTGAATAGAATTGACCTCGATGGAAACTTTAGGAGACGAAGGAGTAGGGGTGGTAGTTTGGTTTTTCTTGGCAGGTTTCGTTGTGGACGGGGACTAGATTGAACCAACAATCCCATCAATAGGTACTTCTACTGGTGGCTTAGCAGGATCAGTGCTGGGGTGAGGAGCTTGAGGAATCAGGTCATAAAGAGTTCCAGACTGGGAATAGACCAAGTCTAGGTACTGAGACCAACTAATCTCCTTCTCTTCAGCACCGCCAGCGCCCATAGCCACATCTCAGGAAATAGGAGGCAACAAGGATTTAATGAACCAATCAGCTAGTAACTGAACCAAAATAGGGGCCTTAATAAGCTTTCTCTGCCTTCTCCACTCATGAATATGGTCAGAAATGTGGGTGGAGGTGTTCTTCCATAGAGAAGTTAAAAGATCAGTGCCCATTTCATAAAAAATAGGGAGTTGAAAGTGTGTAAGAAACAAGGTTTCCAACGAGCCAAAATCCACAAACGAATGTTGTGGAAGTTCAATGTACCACTTCGCGGCCGTACCGGTCAAAGTTCACTGAAAGAGTCGTAACCAAACGGAGTCATCCATGAGGGAGTTTGAAGAACACCATAAATGGAATGTCATAAAATGGTTCTTTGGATCATCTCCCTGCTTCCCATCAAATTTAGGAATGTCCGATGGTAACTTTACTGGAATGGGAGGCCACGAGGGATTATGTCGAATGGGGTCATTAATCAACTTGGACAAATTAGGTAAATCCAAAGTTGCTAGGAAAGGTAACTGTTGGTTGGGATGCACATACTGGTAATATTGATATGGCATATAATTACCAGTAGGACCATAAGTAGACTAATAAACAGGTTGCTGTGACGAAGAACTACTAGAAGATCCACCCGCAGGGGGTTGATTTATGGTATTAGGACCGCTAGGACCACTAGGGCCTCTAGGAGGAGGACCACCAGGGCCACCGGGACCACCAAGACCATCGGGACCACCAGGAGGTGGACCACCAGACCCTCCGAAACCCCTAGGAGGTGGTAAACCTCCAAATCCACTGAAACCACTAGGAGGAGGGCCACCAGACCCTCCTGCATTAGAAGGAGGAAAGCCACTAGGTCCCCTAGGACCACTAAGACCACCAGGACTGTAAGGAGGAAAGTTTCCAGATACTCTGAGACCATTAGGTCCCCTAGGGGGAGGACCTCCATAAGGCGGTCCTCCAGCACCTCCCACAGTATATATGGGTATCCCCCCCATAGCTGGCATGTAAGAGCAATTGGGTTTCCCTCATGGTGTAAAAGTGTTATTAGGGTATGGAATTCCAGCATAAGGAATTCATATAGGATTGGGTGGATTATTACCTATAGGTATTTGATAACCATAACCTCCAGAAGACTGAACGATTACAGGTTGTGCCCCCAAGGGCTGACCTGAATTGGATGGGGGATTAACCACATTAGTATGGGTGGGAGGGATGTAAAATGTATATGGTTATATGTTAGAGGTCTACCATTGACTAGGTACAATTCCAGTGTCAGATAACGTAGGTCATGCCAGGGGTCTCCCCCCGGCATTCGAAGGTACTGACGAAACGAGAATTGAAGGTTGGGTCCCAGGTGCAAAAGACCTGGGAGGATTAGGAACAAACATAACATGAGAGGTGATAGGGGTGGTAATTTGACCTGGGTTGTGGGTTGTTATTGGACAATCTATAATCGGTTCAATGGGTCTCATAGAATTGGCCAGTGAACGATATCCCATAGGAAGAGGTGTGTAACATGCTGGTGTCGAGCCTAATAGGTCATTGATCTACTTATCAATCTCCTGTGCACAGAGAATGGCAGCACGGTATCACCTATGTTCTTCTTCATCTTCAGAAGAGTTTACACGGGTGCCAAATGAGGCAATGGCCTGTCCCATAGGTGTCTCTCAAAATGGAGCATTAGGACCAAGATCCGGACGGGTTGTATCATCAACATGACCTTCCGTGGGAGAATGGAACGATGTATTTCCCCGAGAATGTTGTTGTACCAAGGGAGGCAAGTGTGAAGAATATGGTACTCCACTTTCTGCAACCACATTGTCTCCTACTTGGGAGGTTGTAGCAACTCCTTGGTCGATAGCTTCCATTGGATTTTCTCCTAAACCAGGAATAAAAATAGGTAGCAAGCCTCGTACTCTTCTGAACTGTCTTAAATCAGCCATTTTGTATAGTTCCTATCTAACCTAGGGTCTAAAAATATAGAAAACACACCAAAAAACTTCCCTACACAAGTTATAGGTCAAAACAAGCAGACTTAAAATGATAGGAGGAGTTCAACAAGTTAGGTCTCTCACCATGATTGTCAAGAAGGTGCCACTCGTGATATATCTCGAGGGTACGTGCATAGTAATCTCCCCAAATGTTGTTTTTGGTGTATGGCTCCAAACAAGATGGCCAAAGGGCTTTTCTCATATAGATAAGGTATCCTAGTGGGGTCTCCCGATATACTCAAGGTACGTGGGAGCTCGAATCGGTAGTAGTGCTTCCTAATCCATAACCATACACAAGGGGCCTTCTGATATACAATCAAGTACGTGAAGTACCTTTCTATATACCTCAAGGGTATGTGAAAGGTCGTTCAATATACCAATGGTACGTGGAAGAACCACGTGAGTCCTGAAATGTAATGCTAACAAATAACGACAGCTCCTACGCTTAATGATGCCCGAAAATGTCTCTAACCTATCACTCAAGTTACTACATAAATTTTAACCTACAACTACCGTTAATTTTAACTTGTACAGTTAGGTGAATGCATGACATTTTGGTAGAAAAGTAAAACCATGCAATATGCTTGTGCAAAATGTTCACTTTACCGTTCAGTATGCCTACTTACGGGAGGGAAAGAGAGTGTTTTCTTTTTGTTTCAAAACCAACAATACTTCCAAATAATAGTCATGAACATCAAAAACAAAGACAAGCAATAACTTTTCCAAACTGATTTCTTCTTTTTGGCAGCAAATGAGAAGGGGAAGAATCTCTTTTCCTAAAAGAAAACCAAGAAGCACACCTATATGCAAATGCACTCTATTTTTTCAATTTTCTCAAAACATAAGCAAATCTAACTTAAAACTACCATTTTTTTTATTTTGATCGAGATAGTTCTAAATGTATGAGAGACGAAAGATCATGAACATTCTGAAAGCTTGTAAATCCAATTAGAAGTCCAATTTCCAACGCTCAATGATAATATCCTAGTCTCAATCAAAAAATTTCTTTTTTAAAGGAAGGAAAAAGAAGTTTACTATGCAAATAAGAAATAAAACCTAGAAGCTAATCTAGTGTTCTTCTTTTAGTCTATGCAACAGAAATGAAATGAGATTTTACTAACACCCTAAGCTTTTCAGAAAATGAGAAGTCCTTTCATAAACACAACCAACAAGCATAGAAGCGGATGAACAATCAAAAGACCTAATCAAACTTTTGAAATTCCACTCAAATCAATATAAACCATAAAATCATCAAGCCACAAACATCATATTCAGTAACACAAGTCTAATAAGCAGAACAGAAAGAAACAAAATCCAAATTTTTGCAAAGAAAAATGAGGAAAAAAGGCTTTGGAATGATGCCTACCTGGATCTGCGCTTCTCAGGTGTTGACAGAGCATTTCCTACATAGCACCGCTTCTCGCCAAGAGGTTATAGGTAGTGGCACCATGTACTTCCCACTTTGTTCAGGTGATGGCACCGCTTCTTGTACACAGCATAGGCGCGGTTCCCTGTAGATGACCAAAACACAAGAAGAACGATGGATTAAGTCAGAAAAAGACTAGATCAGGGAAAATACTATTGAATTAAGTATGAAAACAGAGCATAAAAGATTGAAATAACTCAGATCTAAATAGATCTGGAAGTTTCAAACCCAAATGAAGCAAGTCAGACAGTAGATCTGACTGAAGAGAGTTGAAGAAGAAGGAGCCTGGATTCGAACAAGAGTTGCAAATTGAGGAAGATCAAAACAACTGATATGACAAATCCCAAGCGAAGCCGTCAGATTTGTTAGCTGGAATATTTCACCTCCTATGGACAGCAAGGTGTTCCACTGGTCTGAATGGTTCAAATCTAGAACAAATAGAGGACAGAGGTTGAAGACTCTCCCTAGACGCCATAGATACCTGGAATGTAATGCTTCGATCATTACCCTGTGTACCTGCAATAAGCTTCAACATGCAAACATATTGAAACCACTAGAATATAATCTACTAATCTATGTTAGTGACTAAGGAATCTAACAACATACATGTGAAATCATACAACAACAATATATGTGGGATAGAAATCAACTTGCATTAAAGGAATATGAAAAAATTTACAACCAATCCTTAGTGTTGATATGCATCTCCATGAAACCAAGAATTCTCATCCCCAAAATCTCCGACTCTGGCTCTCAATACTCTCCCAAATGATCTTGGGCCAAGTGATCAATCCAACAGTATAACAATACCTTAAGTGTTCTCCCCCTCAACCATGGCCATAAGCTTTTATTTATAAGGCTTAACGGATAGGGTAGGTTGACAGATTAGTGGGTGAGGTGGCCTCTAAGATCCTAGGATGAGAGATCTCGAGCTCAACTAACCCACAACAGTAGGGATAAGGGAGGAAACAAGGCTTATCATCTTGAAGGCTCGAGAAACTTCTCTTTTTCCCTTTTTACCCAGGGTGCCACATTTCTCCTTCAATGACAGAGCGGTTCTAGTAATAACCGCTTATGGACCAAGGACCATAAGCAGTGGCACCGCTTGTGGGAAACATGGGATGGGTGGTGCGAACAAGGGTACCGTTTCTAGATAAAGGGGAAAGCGTGGTACTGGAAATTTTCATAGAAGATTGATGATAACCATGAGTTTCCACTCCAAGAGCTGGCATTCAGGGCAAGTAGGCATGTCAAATTTCTCATCACATGATGGTGATAGGATTTTGGTATAACAACCACATCCATGAGTGGCAGCGACGTTGTAGCCTATGCAAGATCCAACTAGATGACAGGATATTCCTCGATTGGTTCCTAAAAACCTTGCTCCCACCCATATCCAAGGACTTATCCTATGAGTGACCCCAAATTGAGGAGGAGGCCATCTTAAAGGCCCAATAGTTCGATTTAATCTACACCTAGTCCGGGTATTTATATACCATCATCCCAGATGCTCCTCGTGCTGGCACCTCCCGTTGTGATATGCTGGGGGCATCCCATGCAATGTATGGTATTATCAGCTCTATCTCACAGCACCCTCAGTACTATGCAGCACCCTCTGTGATGGCATCACACCCAGGAAACACCCATAATGTTGCACAACCAAACCATGCCCCTGAATACTCATGGATGATGGCTCAAACCAGAGCCTCCTCCTCCTATTCCTATTCTACACTGAATCATCTTGCCCATGGGCCGATGTGGTCAACACAGGCGTATTCAATCCAAATGGATGGATTTGCAACTCCCCCAACTCCTCCGGTCTATTACGCACCACCAGTGCAACAAGCACAGGCTCATGCCCCATCCCCTTCGATTTCCATAGGATAGGTTTTCGCTCAACAGAACCTTCCCAACCAACCCGCCCCTAATAACCAACAAGGGAAGGGTAAGAAAAGCTGAGGGAGAAACCAAGGTAACAACCAGCCGTAAGGAGGAAGCCAATATCCTAACCCCCCTAACAACAACAGTTCCAATCCATTGCAACAGAACCCCCAACAACCTTATCAACAGGGAAAGAACCTGCAGTTATGAAATAACCATTCGTCTACCCTATGTAACACCTTCAGTCACTATATGCATCTGTGCCCTCACATGGATCGTGCCCACAAGTGTCTCCAAAATGTGTCTCAATAGGGTGCCAATGCCATAGCCCAGGCTCATCCCAACCTAACACCACTAGGGCCTTCACCTATGGTGCTCCAAAATCCATTACCACTCTAAGGATTGGTTTCCATTACACCCTTGGCCCCACCTACTTTCACCGCTCCTGCAGCTCCCCCAGTCTCCACCTACTGAGACAAGTGTCCATCACCTGATGACACTAACAACAGAAGAAGTCAACGTCCAGACTAGATGAAACTAGTACGGCTCTACCATGGGAATCACTGACCCATCAGCAACATCCACTTATAACACTTCCAGCATGCCCCTCCACTTACCTACACCCCCAACTGATGGGGTGGTGTTATCAACCCAAATGGAACTTCTTCATCTAAGTGCCAACATTCCTTATGTTGGTACACAAAAGGACATATTAGGATTGAAGTTTTCCAAAACACTATAGATGGGCATGACTTGGGATGCATTTACCCTTAAACCAGCTTGCCATATTATTTTTCTCAGTGTTGAGTTGTGTACGCGACTATCCTCATTGCAAATCACGTACGTACGTGACTATTTCCATGTTGGTTGTGGAGCCTAATATTCTAGATCCAAAGATATTATTCAGTCATGTTTGTAACCCTAGTGTACTGTACACTCATTCCCCTTTCCTTGGGGTTTGGGGTAGCTCCTTGAAAAAGGGGGTTCGGGGCCAGTGCCCTCGAGAAAATTTTTTTGGGATGTGTGTTGGTCAACAGTATTGCGGACCCATGGTATTGGGTTAACCCTTGAATTTTCCCATTGTATTTCCCCTATAAAAGAAAGCATTGTAACATGGCTGTATATGGTATTGTATTGTATTGGAAGAGAGACTGTGAGAGCGTGAAGAGGAAGTGCAGCGATTTTACTGCAAGGTGTATCCCTTCATCTTTCTGGACTGTAATAAAAGGACTGGCAATTTCTTTGTGGATGTAGCCCATCATTTGGGTGAACCATGTTATATCTATGTCTCTCTGTAATGTTTTAATGTGTTTTGAATCTTGTTTATTGATTTAAATGTATATTTGTTATTGCTCTGCGGTCCTATTTTCTAACAATTGGTATCAGGGCCAAAAGGTCTATTTGGTTGGTAAACTCGCAGGAAATAAGGGTTCCTAGTTCAAGTGGGAGAAATGGTGGAAGAAGGAAAGTTTAAGGTCGAGAAATTTAACAGCCAAAACTATCAGTTATGGAAGATGCAAATGGAGGACTATCTGTACCAGAAGGATCTATACCTACCGTTGGGCAGAAAAGCAAAACAGTCGACAGCTATGAAGGATGAAGAATTGAAGGTTCTTGACAGAAAGGAACTGGGAACAATACGACTGTGCCTGGCTTCGTCAGTGGCCTTCAATATTTCGAAAGAAAAAACAATAGAGGGTGTGATGAGTGCATTGAGTAAGCTCTACGAAAAACCCTCAAATTCTAACAAGGTATTTTTAATGAAGCATTTATTTAATATGAAGATGTCGGAAGGTGGATTTGTTGCTGACAATTTAAATGAGTTTAATACACTTACCAATCAATTAAGTTCTGTAAAAGTGAACTTTGATGATGAGGATAGGGCTCTTCTAATCTTGTGCTCATTGCCAGAAAGCTGGAATATCTTGGTCATGGCTGTAAGTAACTTTGTCCCTAGTTCAAACACTCTTAATTTTGATGATGTTGTTGGTGTTATTCTTAGCGAGGAAATGTGAAGAAAAAGAACAGGTGAGACATCAAGTAATGCATTGACCATGGAGAGCAAAGGGAGACAAAATGAGAGAGGAAGGAGTCCAGGAAATCATGGCAAGTCTAAAAAGGGTAGATCCAAGTCTAGATTTGGAAAAATAGAGTGTTGGAACTGTGGTAAGAAAGGACATCTAAAGAAAGACTACATAGCTCCAAAGAAAAAAGGAGACAGACATCAAGAGACTACTCAGGAAGAGAATGTAGCAGGTGATGTGTTACAAGATGCTTTGATTCTTGCATTAGATAATACTAGTGATTACTGGGTAGTAGATTCAGGGGCTTCATGTCATGCTACACCCCATAGGAAATTCTTTCATGATTATGTTCAAGGTGATTTTGGGCATGTGCTATTGGGGGATGATGAACCATATAAAATTGTTGGAAAGGGTAAGGTACGGATTAAGTTAAATAAAGGAAGTGAATGGCTGCTAAAGGATGTAAGGCACATTCTTGCTATGAAAAGAAATCTGATCTCAATAGGGTAGTTGGGAGATAGTGGTTGTTTGTCTATGTTTGGAGAAATGTGGTGGAAGATCACTCAAGGATCACTGGTAATAGAAAAAGGAGATAGGGTAGGTACGTTATATTTATGTTCTCATAATACTGATTATTCTATCTCTGTAGCTTCCATAGAAATAGGTGCAGTGCTGTGGCATCATAGGCTTGGCCACATGAGTGAGAAGGGGATGCAGATTCTCCACTCAAGGAAACTGCTTTCAGATCTGAAGCAGGTAAGTTTGGAATTCTGTGAGAACTATGTTTATGGAAAACAGAAGAGAGTTAGATTTCTCAAGGTTAGGAAACAAAAGAAGAGTGAAAAGTTAGAGCTTGTCCATACAGATGTATGGGGACCAGCTCAAGTACAATCTCTTGGTGGCTCTCGTTATTATGTTACTTTTATTGATGATGCAACTAGAAAAACTTGGGGTTATTGCATTAGAAAAAAATATGATGTGTTTGATACTTTTAAGAAGTGGAAAGCTTCAACTGAGAATGAGATAGGAAAAAGGTTGAAATGTCTCAGATCTGATAATGGAGGCGAGTACTGTAGCAAGGAGTTTGACAATTACTGTTCACATAATGGGATTCGTACAGAGAAGACAGTCCTTGGAACACCACAAGAAAATGATGTGTCAGAAAGGATGAACAAAATGATCATGGAGCGTGCAAGGTGTATGAGATTGCATGCAGGGTTTCCCTTACAGTTTTGGGCTGATGTTGTAAACACTGTTGTTTATTTAATAAATAGAGGGCCTCCAAGCACTTTGGATGGTGGCATTGCAGAGGAGGCATGGACAAGTAAACAGGTAAAATACTCATTTCAAAGAACTTTTGGTTGTGAATCCTTTTTCCATATTGATAAAGATGATAGAACAAAGCTTGAGGCTAAATCCAAGAAATGTACCTTTATTGGATACAGGGTTGATGATTTTGGTTATCGCTTATGGGATCTTAAAAATTGCAAAATCATTAGGAGTAGAGATGTAGTATTCAATGAAAAGGTCATGTACAAAGATTAGCTGCAAAGAAAGAAAGAAGAAAAAGAAAACACAAAGTACACAATGCTCGATGAAATCAAAGAAAATGAAGTTCCAAAGGCACCATAAAATCAAGAGCAGCAGTAGGTACCTGAAACTCCAGCAACTGTAAGAAAGTATACCAAGTTAATTAGACCCCCTAAATGATTCTCTCCTTCTCTATCCACCAGATTATTGATGACTACCAGGTTATTTATTGATGACTGATTCTGGTGAACCAGAATGTTTTGAAGAAGCAATGCAGGTAGAAACTAGAAAGAAGTGGGAGAAAGGCATGGATGAGGAGATGGACTCATTGGTACGAAACCAGACTTGGGATCTAGTTAAGTTGCCAGCAGGAAAAAGGGCATTGCAAAATAAATGGGTTTACAGGTTGAAGGAAGAAGATGGAGGAAAGAAGCGATTCAATGCTAGACTTGTTGTAAAGGGGTTTGCACAAAAGAAAGGTATAGACTTTGATGAAATTTTTTCTCCTGTTGTTAAAATGACTTCAATTAGAACTATTTTAAGTCTAGTGGCGGTAGAAGATTTGCATCTTGAATAGTTAGATGTAAAAACAACTTTTTCCATGGGGATTTGGAGGAAGAGATTTATATGCAGCAGCCACAAGGGTATGAGGTCAAAGGGAAGGAAAATTTGGTTTGCAGGTTGAAGAAGAGCTTGTATGGCTTGAAGTAAGCTCCAAGGCAGTGGTATTTAAAATTTGATAAGTTTATGACAGAACAAGGTTATGATCGATGCCATTCTGACCACTGTGTTTATTTCAAGAGGCTAGATAACGGAAGATATATTATCTTGTTATTGTATGTGGATGACATGCTTGTTGTAGGGTCTAACATGCAGGATATCAATGTGCTCAAAAGAAAACTATCTAAATCATTTGCAATGAAGGATTTGAGTGCTGCAAAGCAAATCCTTGGTATTAGAATAATAAGAGATAGGAAAAATCGCAAATTGATGTTGTCTCAAGGTGAGTACATAGAAAAGGTATTGCAGAGGTTTAGAATGGAGAATGCAAAACCAGTCAGTACACCTTTGGCCAGCCATTTCAAACTAAGCAAGGATATGTGTCCAGAGACACAAGAAGAGATAGATTACATGTCCAAGATTCCCTATTCATCAGCGGTTGGAAGCTTGATGTATGCCATGGTGTGCACAATACCAGATATTGCACATGCAGTGGGAGTTGTGAATAGGTATATGAATAATCTAGGTAAAGAGCATTGGAAAGCAGTATAGTGGATTCTCAAGTATTTGAGAGGTACCACTTCACATGCATTATGTTTTGGAGGTTCAAACATTGTTCTACAAGGATATGTTGATGCATATATGGTTGGTGATAAAGATAGCAGGAGGAGCACCATAGGGTATGTGTTTACTATGGGTGGAACGGCAATAATTTGGATTTCAAAGCTGCAATAGGTTGTTGCACTTTCAACAACAGAAGCAGAGTATGTTGTTGCTATAGAGGCTAGTAAGGAGATGATTTGGTTGCAGAGGCTCATGGAAGAATTGGGTAAGAAACAGGAGAATAGTAGGTTGTACAGTGATAGACAGAGTTCCATTCATCTTGCAAAGAACTTGGCCTTTCATTCAAGGACTAAACATATACAACTCAAGTACCACTTCATAAGATATGTTCTAGATGAAGAACTGTTAAAACTAGAAAAGATACACACTAGCCAGAATCCTGCAGACATGTTGACAAAGGGAGTAACCAAAGAGAAATTGAGTTCCTGATCGGTTTTTGTCGGCCTTCAAGCTTGAAGGTGAAAAGAAGAAATTTTCTAAGTCTAAGGTCCAGAGCATAGTTCAGAAATTGCAGTAGCGGTGGAGTTGCTATGATCAGTATCCAAGTGGGATATTGTTGGTTGTGGAGCCTAATCTTCTAGATCTAGAGATATTATTCTGTCATGTTTGTAACCCAGGTGTATTGTACACTCATTGCCCCTGGCTTGGGGTTCGGGGTAGCACCCCGAAAAAGGGGTTTTGGGGGAAACACCCCCGAGAAAAAAAATTTGGGATGTGTGTTGGCCAACAGTATTGCGGACCCATGGTATTGGGTTAACCCTAGAATTTTCCCATTGTATTTCCCCTATAAAATAAAGCATTGTAACACGACTGTATATGGTATTGTATTGTATTGGAAGAGAGACTATGAGAGCGTGAAGAGGAAGTGCAGCGGTTTTGCTACAGGATGTATCCCTTCATCTTTCTGGACTGTAATAAAAGGACTGGCAATTTCTTTGTGGACGTAGCCCATCATTTGGGTGAACCACGTTATATCTGTGTCTCTCTGTAATGTTTTAATGTGTTTTGCATCTTGTTTATTGATTTAAATGTATATATGTTATTTCTCTCCAGTCCTATTTTCTAACATTCCATTGACAACTCGTGTACTGTATGCGACTATATACATTGCAACCCACGTACATCAGCGTACGTGGGTTTCTTTTAAGCAACTCGTGTGTCATACGCGGGTTGCCTATATCAATAGTCATGTACATCTTGATTCGACATTAAAAAATATAAATCACGATTAATGGAGATTAGTTGGGTCCTAATCATTAATTATCCTAACTGTTTCAACCTCCTCAACCTTTGAAACCACTCTATTTCCCAAAGTATAAATAGAAGCCTTGGGGAGGGCATTAATCAATCAAGTTTGGATAGCAAAGTTATGCTGGTGGTATATCTTCAGAAGTCTTGGAGTAGCAGAACTCAGAGTCCTTTGGTTGTAGAGGATTCCTTGTCTTAGAAGCTGGGTTGTACTCTTATCTCATTCACTGATTGTTACTAAAGAGAATTCTTCTTCCAACATTGTGTTGAGTCTCTTTCATGTATCATGGTTAATGAATATATTTGATTATGTACTAGATATATTATTTATCTAACCTCTCATATATACATGTATAAGATTGTACTTGGAGAATTTGCTCTTTGCAGGTTTTTATCTCCCAAAATAAATTTATTTTGATAGTACGAAGAATTTGAGTCATATCATGAAAGATTTAAAGATGACTAACAAATTGAAATTCTCGGTTTGTGCTATGGTTGAATAAATTGGAAGTTTTATATTTCGGTGGCTTAGGCGGGGTTCTTAATAGCTCATTAGCCATCGAAAGGCTTTGTTTTGGCAACTAACAGTTTAACGCAGCATAAAGGTTAACCACCGAAAGCAGGGCTGAGTGAGTAAATTGTAAAATCACTTTTGGTGTCTTAGGCGAGATTTCAAAAATCTCATTAGCCACCAAAAAGTGTTGCTTTCGACAGCTTAGTGAACAGTCCAAGAAGGGCGTTAACCACCGAAAGAAGGAAAAAAGGCGTTGGGGAAAAATCGGTTTCAGTGGCTTAGGAAAAAGCTCTCACATTTCATTAGCAACCAAAAGGACAGGTTTTCGATGGTTAAAAGGAATATTCAGCAAGACCATTATCAGTCGAAAGCTTAGTTTCACCGCGACATTGGGAAAACGGTTTCGGTGGCTTGGGCGAAAGGGTCAACATTTCATTAGCCACCGAAATCCTTGTTTTCAGTGGCTAGCAGACAAATTCCCGAAGGCCTTTAACAAATGAAAAGGTAAAAAGAGAGAAATGGTTAGGAACCCATCAAATCAGAGCCCATCAGTAGAATAGCGATCATCAAAGGGTGTGATAAACCACCGAAAGGATAGGAGGCTACGTCAAGGCATGAGAAATTGAGTGAGGAGGTCGTTATTAAAAACTAATAAGGACTGATGTAATTTGAAACCCTCCTTCTCCCTCCATCTGTCGATAGAACTGCAGAAAATCCCACTGAGTATCCAAGATTGATTTTAACATGATTGTGTTAGTTTTTCAACATTCAAGCTAGCATTATGTTAGGATCTTTAACTAAGAGAATAACAAGTACAGCAATCAAACACAAGAGACAATGAACACGGTGTTTTTCATCGGGGAAACCATAAATGGAGAAAAACCCACAAATTCCACAGAGATAGAATCATCACAAAAGATAAAACCCCAAAATAGTAAGATGTACTCCCGAGAGCAGTAACCTTCTTCTTGTCTAGCCGCAATGTCTTCTCCTTCCTCAACTATGCGCTACACTTGAATGTGTGAGTGATGTGTTCTAAATAGAGAGTCTAGCTCTCTATTTATACTAATCCCAATATGACTAAAACCCTACTAGGGCTGACCTCTACTTGGAGAGTCTAATAACCCTAGTGCCCCGTAACTACAAGGAATTTAACCCTTATACAATCAGAGGGTTACCCACAATGACTTGACATGACTTGTTTACATTATTGATTCTACCGATCAGAACATCAGGGTATGAAATAACATGATAAAATCCTGGAATAAACATCGGGTTACAATAGATAAGAAATACAAGTGAATACATTCTGAAGTTACAATTACATCAACACTCCCTCTTAACTAGGAAGGTATTCTCTCGACACAATTTTCATCACTGGTCTTCTTCTCTAGATCTTCTCATCATCTGCATCTTCAAGCCATCTTCATCTAGATATGGATCATCTCTCGATCTGGATCATCGTCACTGGATCATACTTAGTCTGGATCATCACTGGACATCATCACTGGATCTAGATCATCACTCGATTTGGATCATCACTAGACATCATCACTAGATCTGGATCATCACTGGACATCATTACTGGATCTGGATCATCACTCAATCTAGATCATCACTACTGGATCTAGATCATCACTCGATCTAGATCTCTTAGAGTCATCATAACTATATCTGGATCATAGCTTGATCTGGATCATCTCTGGTCATCATCATGTGTGCTATCTCATGATTCTTATTTTCATAGGAAGTTCTATAGAGCCAACCTTCTTTCATGCTGGTTGTAGGCCTAGCCATCATGTAGGTCTTCTTCAATGCTTATATCTGACCTACTTGTCAGAATGGCCCACCCAACACTTACATCTAACCTACTCGTCAGAAAGGCACACCCAGCACTCACATCTGATCATGTAGAAGCCTACAATCACCTTAGAAAGGCCCAGCACTCACATTCACAAGCATGATAGGACATCACTATCATCTGTGAAAAGGCTTTAGTACTTATATCTGACCTGGTAGGAACCAAATCCTACACCCTCGTCAGAAAGGCTTGCACTCACATCTGACGTTGTAGGAGCTAAATCCTACACCCTCACCAGAATGGCCCCCAGTTCCAGACTGAGCTATCTGGTAATGGACCAGGTGCATCCATTCTCTCGGAGAATGGCAATTGCCCTTATATATGACCTAGTAGGAACCAAATCCTAAACCCTCTCCAGAATGGCCTGCACTCACATCTGACCTGGTAGGAACCAAATCCTACACCCTCACTAGAATGGCCCCCAATCCCAGACTAAGCTACCTGGTAATGGACCAGGTGCCTCCATTCTCCTAGAGAATGGAAGTTGCACTTACATCTGACCTACTCGTCAGAATGGCCAGCACTCATATCTGAGATGGAAGGAACTTAATCCTTTAGACATGATAGAATGGCTCATCCCTTATATCTGACCTGCTTGTCAGAATGGCTCCCTCAGTCCCAGACTGAGTGTTCCTGGTAACTAACCAAGTACCTCCATTCCCAAAATTTCATTCAGCACTCATATCTGACATGGAAGGAACTAAATCCTCTCACCATGACAAAATGTCTCAGCCCTTACATCTAACCTACTCATCAGAATAGCTTCTTGACTCGTCACTTCCCTTTGGAAGGGACCTCGATCTGGAGAACACTGAGCTTCTCCCTGAAGTACTCAAACTTCACTCTGGCCAATGGCTTCATCAACACATCAGCTATCTGATCGTCCGTCGGAACATACTGGAGCTTCACTGCTCCCCTTTGCACCATATCCCTGATATAGTGATACTTGATCTCGATATGCTTTGACTTGACATGGAACACTGGATTCTCTGACAACTTCACACAACTCTGGTTGTCACAATGTATATAAGTAGCATCCAACTGGAGATCAAATAAATCAGATAGTAGCTTCCTCAGCCATACTGCCTCACAACTAGTTGAACAAGATACGACATACTCTGCTTCAGCTGTACTTAGTGCCACACAGGATTGCTTCTTGCTAAACCAAGATATCACACCTGATCCCATACTAAAGCAACACCCTGAAGTGCTCTTCCTATCGATGGCACTGCCTACCCAATCTAAATCAACATAACCCTCCAGGTTAATCTTCTGATTCTCATCGTACTTGAGCCCATAATCAATTGTATCCCTCAAGTACCTCAGAATATGCTTTGCAGCAATCAAGTGAACATTTCTTGGATCTGTCAAGAACTGTCTCAAGGTGTTCACAGCAAAGAAAATGTTTGGTCTCATGTTCATCAGGTACATCAATGACCCAATCATCTAACGATACATCATAGCATCAACCGACTCTGATGAAGCATCACTTAATAGCTTCAGGTCCGATGCCATAGGTGTGGCCATATCCTTGCAGTCCATCATCCCAAACCTCTTCAGGATCTCTACTGCATACTTCCCTTGTCCAAGGAAGATTCCATATGCACTTTGCCACACCTCCATACCTAGAAAATAATGCATCATACCCAAATCCTTCATTTCAAACTCGGCAGCAAGCTTTCTCTTTGTATCAGCAATCAACCCATCCATACCTGTCACAAACAGATCATCTACATATAGTAGAAGCATCACTGGGTTTCCATCTTCAAACTTGTAGTAAAGGTTGGAATCTGCTTTACTCTTGGTAAAGCCCAAACTGGATAGAAAGTTGTTAATTCTGTTGTACCATGTCCTAGGTGCCTGTTTCAAACTATACAGGGCTTTCTTCAATCTGCACACATGAGACTCCCTGTCATGTGTCTCAAAACCGAGTGGTTGTTCTACATACACTTCCTCTTCCACTACACCATTCAAGAAGCTAGTCTTGACATCCATCTAGTGTATCTTCCATTTCATTACTGCAGCTAGAGAAAGTACTGATCTGATGAAAGTGTATCTGGCTATAGGTGCAAAGGTTTCTTCATAATCTATTCCTTCTATCTAAGAGAAACCTCGAGCTACAAATCTTTCCTTATATTTTTCAATGCTACCATCTACAGCATGTTTGATCTTGTAGATCCATTTGGAAGTTACAACTGACTTCCCGTCTGGTCTTGGGACAACATCCCAAACATCATTCTTCATGATCGATTGGTATTCTTCGATCATAACATCCTTCCATTATTTTCATTCTGCCGCTTCTTCATTACTGGAAGGTTCTTTATCAATGAAATCACATAGTAAAGCTACATACCCAGAGTAGGATCTGGTCCTCTTTCTTTCTCTGTGATTCTCTTCTGGAGCCCCATATCTTTCTGTACCTTGGATAAGTTCTCGTACCCAAGCAGGTTTCCTCTTATGAGGATTCTTCTCCAGAGGTGGATCTACAGGTTTTTATGGTTCTTCAAATTCTCGATCTTCTTCTTGAGCTTCTTCGTTCATGGTTGTATCATGAACTCTAGGTGATTATGCTTCTTAAGGTTCTTCAGTAGGTCTCTTTCTGGATTTGTTGTAAGTTGTGTCTTCATCAAATGTCATATCCCCGCTGATGTTAATATTCTTGTATCCTGGGAAATATATTCTGTAAGCCTTCAAGCTTTCAAAGTATCCCACAAATATACCCTTCTTTCCTGAAGGATCTAATTTAGTCCTTTTCTCTTTTGGAATGTGTATGTATACTAGACAGCTAAATATTCTGAGATGGCTGACTTCTGGTTTCTTGCTGGAGAAGACTTCTTCAGGAGTCTTTTTTTCAAGTACTCTATGTGGAGTACAATTCTGTACATACACCGTTGTTCTGGAAGCTTCCGCCCAAAGATGCATAGGAAGGTCTTGATCATGAAGCATTGCTCTTGCAGCTTCCATGATAGTTCTATTCTTCCTCTCTGCAATCCCATTCTGTTGTGGATTGTAAGGAGTGGACAACTCCCTCTTAATCCCTGATTCTATGCATAGCTCTTTGAATTCATTTGAAGTGAATTCTCCACCATTAACTGATCGAATGGTCTTGATCTTCTTTTCAGTGTGGTTCTCGATCAAGGCTTTGAATTCCTTGAACTTGCTGAATACTTCATCTTTGTTCTTCATGAAGTAAACCCATGTCTTCCTAGAGAAATCATCAATGAAACAAACATAATATGCATACCTGCTTAGTGAATTTGATGACATAGGACTTCATACATTGGAGTGGATGATTTCCAAGATTCCTTTTGCTTTGCTTTCGCTGCTTGGAAATGTCTTCTTTGTATTCTTTCCTTTCGCACATCCTTTGCAGACCCCATCATGTTTTGCTTGGATTTCTGGAAGACCTTCAACAGCTTTGCTTGCAATAGGTAGTGTTCTGTAATGCACATGTGCAAGCCTTCTATGCCAAACTTCACTTGGCTCTACCGTGTCATGGACCAAGGCTTGTTCTAGATGGCCCCTTAATTTGTACAATCCTCCTTCTTGTTCTCCAATCACTACCGCATCATCGATAGTCTTTCCTTTTGGCCACATGATGACTTGGCCATCTATGAATGCAACTCGCATTCCTTTTGCATCTAATTCCGATATGGAAAGGAGGTTCTTCTTGAGTCCTAGAACAAACAATACTTCTTTCATTGTTAGAGACTTTCCAAAGTCTAGCTTATAGGAAGATTCCCCACTACCTTTTATTGGATATTGGTAGTCATCTCCTAGCTTCACCTTGTGAGGTGATTCATGTTCTGACAGTCTCACAAAGGATTCCTTGAACCCTCTCATATGTTTGGAATCCCCACTGTCTATAATCCAATCATCACTCCCATGAGTAATGTTACATGTGAGAGTGGAGTTAAAAACATATTCATCCTCGCTTGAAGAATCTTCACTTTCATATCTGGTTCTTTTCTTGGATGGTTCATCATCCTCTGCAACATGAGCATGATGTCTTCTTTTGTTGCTCCTCTTTATTAGTTTTTGTTTCTTAGGAAAATTTCTTGCATAATGTCCTGCTTCATCACATGCATAACATATGATCCTAGATAAATCTTTTCTAGTGTTATCTTTGTGCGAGTGCTTACCTCTGGAGTTATGAGATCTTCTTTTGGTTGACTTGGAATGTGATTTGGTGTGTACCATGAGAACTTGATCTTCACTTCCCATATTTTCTTCTCGAGCTGCTATCTGAGCTTCTTCTTGAGAGCACTCTTCCCATAGTCTGCTGAACTTGACTAACTTCTTTCTAACACAGATTCCTTGGATGAAAGAATCCCATGAACTAGGAAGGCCATTCAAGGTAGTCATGACAATCTCTGCATTTTCCACTTCTTCATCTGTAGCTTATAGTTGTTCCTTGATCTGAGAAACTCTTGTGAAGTAAGACTGGATTGTTTCTGCATTCTGAATCTTCACATTCTTCAGTTGGTTTCTCAGAGTCATCTTTTGGTTTATGTTCTTCCCTTCAAACAATTTGGTTAGGGAATCAAACATAGCTTTAGGTGTCTTTAGAGAGGACACCTATGGTATGAGATGGTCCTTGATAGAATCAGTAATGATTCTATTTGACATAACCAATTTCTTCTTATGCAAGGCCTTAGCCTCATCTCCCTCTGGAAATGGAACCTCCTCATGGATGTAGGAGTCTAGCTCATTCTCTTCTAGGACCAGGGAGATCCTATACTTCCAAGCTCGGAAGTTATCAGCTCCCTCAAGATTTTCATCAAGCTTGGTATGGTGAGACATCTTAACTAAGAACCTCAAATAGAAATACAAAATAGTTTAGATCTTACCAAGTCAATATATCAGATCTGAAACTTGAACTGAAATCCTGCAGAGCTAGTTTAGGAGCAAATTAGGGTTTTTCTTTTTCGGAGTTCTGTCCACCCAAATGCCTTGAAATTTATCCCTAACTTCAATTTTGGGGAGGAGATCAATCTAGGCCTGGGCTCACTGAAAAATTCCTCTTCTATGAAAATCCCTAATTTTCAATAGCAGTGACAGGTCAAAAACTGAAAAACCTCAGAATTGGATTCTGCTTCGACAGAAAGATGCGCCCTAAGGAGGAGAGTTATTCCACCTTAATTTTCCTGAAAATATATGGAGAGAGATCCACAAAGTAGGAAGCCCTAGTTCTCATAGCTGCATAGTGTCTTCTTCTAAGGTTAGCTCTAATACCATGTTAGTTTTTCAACATTCAAGCTAGCATTATGTTAGGATCTTTAACCGAGAGAATAAAAAGTACAGCAATCAAACACAAGAGACAATGAACACAGTGTTTTTCATCAAGGAAACCATAAATGGAGAAAACCCCACAACTTCCTCAAAGATAGAATTAACACAAAAGGTAAAACCCCAAAACAGTAAGATGCACTCCCAACAGCAGTAACATTCTTCTTGTCTAGCCCCAGTGTCTTCTCCTTCCTCAACTATGCGCTACACTTGAGTGTGTGAGTGATGTGTTCTAAATAGAGAGTCCAGCTCTCTATTTATACTAATCCTGACATGACTAAAACCCTACTAGGGCTGACCTATACTTGGAGAGTCTAATAACCCTAGTGCCCCGGAACTGCAGGGACTTTAACCCTTAGACAATCTGAGGGTTACCCACAATGACTTGACATGACTTGTTTACATTATTGATTCTCCCAATAGAAACATCGGGGTATGACATAACATGATAACATCCTAGAATAAACATCAGGTTACAATAGATAAGAAATACAAGTGAATACATTCCGAAGTTACAATTACATCAACAGATTGTTGGGTAAGGGGTCTCAAAAATAACAACTGAAGCCATCACCCTCTGACCTCAGCATCAATCATGCAGTTGAAATCCCTCATTGTCAGTTCCAAATATTCAGTACACTCCACCCTCAACTTTAGAATTTCTCTCCACCAGAAATCCATCTCTAAGAAGCAGCTTGCTAAAACACTATCCAACAAAACTTGAATTTATTTTTTGTAGCTACCCAGGAGTGGAATTTAGCAAGATGAAGAAGGGAGGACCTGCTCTCAAGCAGGAGTTGGGAGACATCAATTACCTGGAGGCACATCTAGAGGTCTATCAATTTTTCAAGGATGCTGGCTACTATAGTTTTTGTGAGAAGATTCAAGGTTCACACCAGCAGGTGGCTAAGGCATTTGCTCTATCTTTCAATAGATCCAAGGAAGTCATAGGCAAAGAAGAATTCTTGATAGATCAAACCCTAATTAATGAAGTGACTAAACTCCCTACCACAGGATAAAAGTGGTTTAACACCACCATACCAAAGGATGTAGAGTTCATAACTTACCTGAAGCCTAAGCATAGGGAGGTGGTGTGGAAGAAAAGTGTACCATCCTCCTGGCTAGAAGAGAGGTGGAAGCAATTACTGAAGGCCATTGTGGTCTACATAACATGTGAAGGGAGATACAACAGAGCTATGATTTACCATTTTAAATTAATGAACCACTTTACAAGGAGAATCCCACTGAATTTTCCTTTTTACTTACACAGAAGTTTAGCAAAGATGGCACACCAAGTGAAGGCCCAGCCAACCAATATTGTCGGTAGACTATCTCATCATGGCCTTATCCAACTTCTGATCCAAGAATTGCTGAAAAGGAGGAATATGGCATGGCCTTATTTCTTATTTTGGAATGGTTTTGAAACAGGCCTTCAGACAGAAGAAAAGGGGAAGCCTCTTGCTAAAAATTCCAGCACACCAAGAAGTGGGAAAAGGAAGAGAATGGCTATATCCCCGGTAGTAGCAGAACAACCTCCTTCCTCTTCCAAATCCAAGAAGGTCAAAAGAAACTTGCATTTTGGTGAAAAGGGCCAGGAAGATACAACACACAGTGAGAACATTTTGAACCTGCCCTACTCAGATTCAGAAGATGAACAAAAGGAAGGTGCAGACCTAGCTTTACAAGTTGTAGCAGACATTGAAGAGATCCTATCACCTACACCAAAAGAGTGGGATGAACCAACAAAAAAGGATTCCTCTAGCAAGCCCAAGACTCAAAGGATAAATTAGTTGCTGAGGAAAGTGTATGAGATGGATATTTTGGAAAGGGAGATAAAGAAAAATAATGCTACATTAACCAGTAGGAACAAGTTGCTGCATAAATCTTACCTAGAGATGAGAGAAAGGTATATTTTCCTAAAGAGACTAAATAAAAGGTACTTGAAAGACAACACAAGATTGTATAGGATGATTAGGTTTCAGAGACTGTAGATGAAGGAGGCCAAGCTAAACCCTAGCACTCACCTCACATTCAAAACCCTAGCTGAAGCTGCAGTAAGCCTTCAGCCTCCAGAAGCAAGCCAGTTTGTTGTTAACCCTCCTAACAAAGAGCCTCTTGAAGAAGAAAGCTAAGCAGACAAACTTGAAAGAACATTTTTGGAGGTGGCTGAGAATTTTTGAAGAACAGGGCATTCGGTGGCTTAGGTGGATGCTGAGGCAGTTCATTAGCCACTGAAAGCACCGCTTTTGGTAGCTAACCATTTGGATATTTTGGCATCTTAACCACCGAAAGAAGAAAGAGGCATAAGATCGAATTTTGACACGCAATACCAGTTTTGGGCGAACATGGATAGCTCAAGGACAAAGTATAAAGGTGAAGGATGCTGAAGAAAACATCAAGGAAGGTATGTTTTAGTTTTGTTGTGAAATAAAAGAAGAAAAGGTCACCAAACACCCAACTGTCAAAGTGTAACAGTGACTTAACTAGCAGAGGACCAGTTGTAGTGATTTCCAGTACTTGCTTTAGTTATCAGAAGGTTCAAATAGTGAACGAATTCTACAGTTAGTTAGACTAGTAGTTAATTAGGGTTTTTTGACCTAATTATGCAAAAATAGTTATTTTGTCTATTTTTAGTAAATCAAATCCAATTTTTCAGGATCTGAATATTTTTGTAAAGGCTATAAATCCTAAGACTTATTTTATTGAAAGGGTTCGACTTCGGGGACTTGTAGACCATTACTATTGTCAAACTTCTCATATTGCTCATGACCTATTTTAAGCTCTTTTGCTATCATATGTTCAGCTTCCATTTTTTGTCTATTCTATGCTTATGCTTGAATGTGTTATTCAGGTTTATTTAGGTTTATTTATGTCTGATAGTTGTCATCCTATTTTCATATTGATGATTTGAATTATAAGTACCTTCCTTGTTATGATTATCCATTTATATATATATGTTTTATGTATGAATCTGTCAACATGATAAGTTCTCCATCTATGCACCATATTATCAAACATCTAAATAGTGGCAGTTAGAAGCCTTATCCTTGATCGAGATTCATGCATGTCTTAAGAGTGTGAGGTTCTATAGGTTACTTGAATTGATCCATTTAGAAAACCCTAAAAACATTTAAGTTACCAGGCATCCTCTAGCTGCGACCTAGAGGAGTTTCCTGAAGTGATAACACAGGTGAAGGAGGTGCATCCCTGGAAGCTTTGGAGAGAAGAGGAATGGAAGAAGATCAAGCTTGGATCAACCGTCGATAATCGGGTGAGTCAATACTTTCTTCCTATTTCCTTTTTGTTCTCTATTAAAGTTGATTGTCTACAAGGTTAGTAGTAAGTTGGTAACCCTAGACCCTAGGTTACAAGGGTGTTTAATCCTGAAAAACAGAACTAGCGACTCCGCTGGGGAGCCCATCCTGCTGTGGGTTAGTCCTGTAGATCCTTTCCTAGTCTTTTCTTTGATTCAGTGTGGTTTTTTGTCTTGGTTTGGACTTGCAGTAGTGTTTTAGAGACCTTTATAATTTTTCTTTTTTTGAAAAATTTTACTCTTGTAGGCGGGTTGATGTGCTACATAGTCGTGTACAGAGGTCTGTATACGCGGGTTGTTGTATTGAATATTCACATACAGTATGCAGGTTTCTCAACTAGACAATCGCATACATACCTTAGCAATAAAATTTTTGGGTAGAGTTGCTTGTCCCTATCCTTCTTTAGATTTGGTCTTCTTTTGTGGTCTTTAGTACTGGCATTTCACTGTAGGTTTGAAAGCCATGTTAACCATACTTCATTCTTTTCAGTAATCCCTTGAGTTTTTGTTGGTTGGATTGTCTTTCTTTTAGCAATTTGAGGTGGATTTTCCTATTGGTTGATAGGTCCAAGTGCTTTGTGTCTGAATCAGTGATCAGAGTTCTAGATACTTTGTATCTCGTGCTATTTCCAAGTAGTTTCACTTTGTCACTTGCCTTCTATTGATTTCAGTGGATTTCATTCATTGTGTCTTCCCAAGCTAGGTGTTTTCCACGTCTTCCTTAGGTCGTTAATATTTGGTTCTTATAAGTCTATTATACTTCATTTTGCTTACTTTATATAGTTTGATTATTCAAGCATACTCAAGAATTTTTGCATTTAGGTGCATAGTAATTTTTGAAGAATTTGAGAAGTGAAAAGAAAAGCATTGAAAAAAATTGCATTTGAATTGCATATGGTAGTTTTACTTTCAGTTTTTAAATAAAATCTCAAAAATTACAAAAATAAGTCTTAGCTTTCTCTTTCCTAGTTGCATTTTCATTAGTTCATATTTACAAAAAAGAAAAAGAAGCTTGCTTTAAGTAGTGATGATTTGCTTTGGAATTCATTTATACACCTGTTTTACTTTTCTTATCGAGTCTATAATATCATAGTCATTCACACCACTTACCCTATGATTAAGAAGAGCCCTTAAAATGAACGCTATAATTTAAAATTTATTAGTAAGTTTTGTTTTATAGGGTCATACACCTACTAGCTTAGGCTAGACTTGTGGGATAGGAAGTGTAAACTCCCCATGAGTACTTAAATTCGAACGTAGTTGGCCAATCGATAGGTAAATCCTTCTCTATGTTGATTGCATATGGGAAGCTCCTCTCAAATGGGAGTTAAGCACGAGGCCGTGTGGAGGCACTGGACTGAGGAGATAACCCTCTGATTCCTTGTCAAAACGTAGACCAAGGTTTTTACGCATCTGGGGATTATATCCTAGACAGAGTTTCGGGCTTTGCTACCCTACCCATGGGTACGTATCAGGCTTGCAACTATCCCCCAGACTGTTGATATAGTTAAGGTATCCTCTAGTCTCTTGGACAGCTATGGGTTATACACAGGTAAAGTGGAAGCCTATTTCTGGTTCACCTTGGATGGGATTGGAAGGTAACCCTTGTTGAAAGTGTAGGAGGGAGGTTAGTGATTCCTTCGCTTGTTCCTAAGAACCTCTTCAAGGACACCAAGAAACTGGCTCTCAGCTTTCTTCATGAAAGCATATCTTATACCCTTTGTGATTGTTGAGACTTTAGGAAAATTTTTTAGTGATTGCTCTATGATTTCTCTGTGTTTTTAGCTGACCTTACGGTGTGAAGAGTCAAATTTACAATCGTGGAGGACCAATCTATCGAAAGGTCACGAAGGTTGCAAAACCTTCCTCCTCTTATCACATTGGAACCTCCACCTCCCCCTCAAAGGTGGATATTGGACACAGATGGTTCTTTCAAACTGATAGGAGTTAGTGAAGTTCCAGGTGAACCAGAACTTAGGGAAAACCATTTTAATTTAAACACAGTTGAGATAGAAGACTTGTAGGCTGACGTGTTTGCAAGGAATTTTAATTCACCTCTAACTGACTTAAATGATCCAGTGATCATTCAGGTTCGTCCTTTTAATCCACCCGTGATTGGTGTCCCTTTGGGAAGAATAGTGTCTATTGTAGGAGAAAGTTCTTCTACTTCCACCTCAGCCGCTCCAGCTAAAGGGGTGCTACCTCCCTCAGTAGGTTCCCCTAGAACAAGTATACCTACTACACCGTTAACTCCAGCTAGCCGAGTGGTTCAACCATTGGCTCCCACAAGTTTCTCAGTTGCTTCTGGTGGTATGGTCACTAGGATTCCTATTGTATCTACAGTTCCTACTTCCTTCACACACGGTCCTATAGGATCCTCGTATTTTGTCCAATGTTTTCCTTGGAATGGGGGGCACATTCCCCCATCCACTCCATACATAGTCCCAACACCCTCATACGTAGGGGTGCAGTTTGGAAACCATAATACTTATGGTCAAGGTTTTCGAACTTCAGTTTCAACTCCATTCATGAGCTCTCCTTTTTCACTTTTCAGTAGAGGGATACCTGCTCCTATATTCCAAACCCCAGCTTCGACTGGGACAGTTAGAACCTCTTATACTGCACCGCACATAAACAATCTGCTGTCTTATGGATGGAATCATTTCCAAAGCATCCCACCCACTTCACAACCGGCAGCAGGGGGAAACCCCACCTTCACATATGGGAATATGTGGGAAAGTCCCTCTAATCCCCAAACTGGTACTTTTAGTGCTCTGATTAGACCCAAGCTCCATTTCCTGGCAATGTTAAATTTTCCATATTTGTCAAAACTAATGAATGACCCGGTGAGACATGACCCCTCCTAGCCACCCGTACCTACCAAGCTGCCCTCGGATATCCCAAAATTCGAAGGCAAAGTTGTTGATAATCCTAGAGCTCATGCCACCACTTTCCATTTATGGTGCTCTTCCAACTCACTGAATGAGGATCCAGTTTGGTTGAGGTTGTTCCAAAGAAATTTGACGAGTACTGTATAAAAATAGTACATTGAATTGCCTTCTGTTGTGCTTAGCAGTTTTTGGGACCTAGCTAATGCATTCCTTAGTCACTTCCAGCTTCCTTTCCAATATGATTATGGGATAGACTTGTTTTCTACCTTCCGGAAGGACAAGGCCACTCATATTTTGGATCACATCCAAGAGTGGAGAAGATGGAAGAGCCTTATCAAAGCCACTATTCCTCCCGAGTTCTTATTAGAATGGTTCCTTAAATCCCTATTTCCATATATATCTAAGGATGTATCTACTTCGGGAGTGATGAATGAGGAAGAAGCTATCCTTAGGGCCCAGCAACTAGATTTGATATATTCTCATTCTAGGATCTTATATGAGATTATCCCTGAGGCACCGAGGCCAATGCATAATGTAGAGAAACCTAAGCCTGGACCCATGCTAATGGTGTGGTTGGTTCTGTGAATTCTCCCACTGTAGAATCTTTGGCTAAATAGCTCCATTAGTTTTTCGTCAAACATTCTACGGTGGAGGCAACAAAGGCTTCCCCCTCACCCCAAAATGCAAATGTTTTTGCACAAACCTCTCAAAAGGGCAATTAGCAGCCCCATGGGAAAAAGAAGAGAGAAAAAAAGGGTGAGGGAAACCAAAACAAGCAAAAACCCACAAACAATGCTGATGGGGGCAAGAAAGAAAAGAAGAAGGTGAAATTCCCATGTAAGTTGTGCCATGAAGATCACCTAAACCATCTATGTCCCCTTATGGAACAAGATCAAAAGCTATTAAAAGGCCAACAATCAGCTGTCCTGAAGGATCCTTTTCCCCAAGGACAGAATTCTGCTTCAGCTTGGAATGCAGCAGGGAGCACCCCAAATGCTCCTGACCCCAATTCTATCAACATGGTTCAATCCAAGACTTTACTACAGACCAGGAACAAGAACTATGAAAAAGAGACCTCGAAGAAGGGTAAGTCGATAGGTGAAACTTCTAACCCTCTCACAATTGAGAAACCTACCGAAATTATGCCCAAGATACCAAAAGGTGTCTTTAAGAAAACCTTGCATAATCCTAATGCTAGGGCTACAACCAACTACTATGTAGTTGAAGACTTAGCCCAGACTCCTTGTGCAATGTCGGCTTTAGAGGTGTTACAGAGTTGTCCCGCCCAGTGGGATGCACTCTTAGCAGCCTTAGGCAGTATGGACTCATCAAGTCTCATGGAAAAATTTAATTTGTCTGATGTCAAAATTTTCCTACCATATCATGTATCCTTATCGATAAATGTCATCCATGGTGGAAAGACCATTGGAAGGGCAGTTTTCAACGAGGGTGCTTCTACATGTGTTATGTCCTTGTCTTGTTGGAAAGCTCTTGAATCCCCATAGTTGGTTCCATCGAACACCCTACTTACTGCTTTTGACAAAAGGTCATTCTGTCCACATGGTATCCTACCAAATTTCAAAATTAAGTTGGAAGGGAAAGCGATGTTTTTTGAGGTAGAGGTGATTGATGCACCTTTGAATTATAACTTGCTCTTGCGGAGAAGTTGGACTTATGCCATGTCTGCTATTGCATCGATCATTTTTTGGGTGATAGTGTTTCCACACGAAGGGGAGTTGGTTATTGTTGACCAACTCAGTTTTACTCGAAAAGGCCGCATGGAAACTAACGAGTCAACCATACCATTAGTTGATCAGTTAGACCTGCTTCAGAGAGCTTATGGGGCTGGAATGTACGTATCATTGATGGGCACATTTGATTTTCCAGCTCTGATTAATTATATAGGTTCTACTAGTGTGGGGAAGTCCATAGCAATGGTTGTTGATAGAACTGATCCTTGGGTTTTTCCTTCCCACCATGAACCTAAAGTGCCCTTATCGATAGCAGAAGTTCCTTATCAAGCTATCATCCATACCGCTATTGATCCCATTTCGGTCCCTCTCACAGTCTTAGAGGAAGTGGAAGAAGCCTATTTTCTTGCTTGGGCAGAGAACTCTTTGCATTCTAGAGATTGCTTAGATATGGTTTTACCTTCGGATGAAGCCATTCTGGAAGCCATATGCGGATGAGATAAGATCTATGAAGATCTTCACCATTGATCCTATTTTCTTCCAGAATTAAGCAGGATAGAAAACCAGGAGTTCCATATGAGACTGGAAGGTGATGTTGATACGCCTATTAATCCCTTACCAAGGGAAGGAATATTTTCTAAGGGGAATATGGCAAATATTTCCACTACCATCCCTATCAACATCTCTATAAATCCAAATGTTGTGGACAATGTAGATGTGTAGCTGTGAATTCTGACCACTTGTTGGTTAATTCTTCTGTGGACCTTGTTAGAGCCTGATCAAGCTCTTCCATCGTCAAAGCAGGCTCTTCGACGATGTTCTTGCCCTTTGACGCCTTTGTTTTCTTTCTAGGCTGAGGTTTAGTCACTTCCTCTGCCTCTAGCGACTTGTGCTTATCTAGGCGATTGGGGTCAAATATTGTCTTGACTGATTCTTCTTCTTCTTCTTCTTCTTATTCACCTCCATCATCTCCACCCTAGTCACTTCCACTCTGCTCCGACTCATCTTGTTCTTCACTTTCTGCTGGAGGGTTAGTCTGCAGCACCTGACTAGGACCTGCGCCCATATCTGTCACTGGGGGAACTGGTATGCTCGGCCTTGTTCCTACATCCTTCATGCATTCATCCGGCCACTGCTTGAATACTGCTAGGATGTCTTCCTCGTTCACCATGTATGGCAACTTCGACCATTTGTGCTTGCTATCTGTGTGGGCCTGGATGAATACATGATGCATGTCAGCCCTGAAGTTGGCCACTCCTGCATACTGAGAAAATAGCTCATTACTGAGCTGCGGTGTCTTCATAATCTCATAGGAAATATTCATTGCATAGAAGGAGAACATGTAGTTCGTCATCTGCTGGAAGGTTTTGTCCTGCGACACCCACAGAGATGCGTATCTTGCTGCACCAAGCATGTGTGGAGGCACATCAACAAACTGTGCCTCAGTAGGTTCTTTCCATCCTACCAGTGCAATAAGCACTAACAACCACGAGTAATGAAAGGGTCTACCTTTCTCATGTGCATCACGGGAATATTCTAGGAACTCCTTAGCAATGTACGCTGCCCAGTTGTAACTGTAGCCTTTGACACAATTCGCAGAAATACTGACAATTGGGGCAGATACTTCATTTGGTCTACACTTCCGCATTAGCTTGCATGCTAGTATCTCTCCAGTGAAGTGAATGTTCTGGTGCTGGATTGTCGAGGTTTGATACCCTCGCTTTCCTTTCGTCAGCCTAAAGTGTTCCTTCATGCTCTGCGCCAGCTTCGTGTCTTCATGCTTTCCCATGAACTCAATGCTAGGATCAGGCCCTTCCTTCGAAACGTGCTAGCTTCCTATCCATAGGTGCCCTTCATGCACCAAGGCCAATAGTTGCTTGACCACTATGGTAACTAGCGTGCTGCGACCGAAGTGGGGAACATTCAACATTTTTAACAGGCCAGCTTGCTCCAAGACAGCATCCCACTGTTTCACTTCCAGTAGCGTCGTACTAGTCTCCGCATAATAGACAAAATGCAAGTATTTCCCAGCTGTGAACTGAGGGAATTTCCCATGATCATTTGTATCATGGTTTACGTACTTCAGCTGGTCTATTTTTCCTGTCATTGTTCCAACCAGCTGCACACCCTGTGGCAACGACGGGGTGCATAACGTGAACTTGGCTGTCCACCGAGGTGGCTAAACTCCTGGTTGCATAGGCGAAAGATATGGTGGATGCTGCGGTGTAACATTCTCATCATCACCAAGGTCTTCAAATTCTCTAGGAGGATTCATCATGGGATCCTCTGGTGTCTTTCCTGATGGCTGGTTCCTTTCTTCGTTCCGCTTAGAATGAACATCTTCCCTAAACTTCTTCCTGGTCGATCGTGTCTGCATTGGCTGACTCGGTGTTGTGGGAGTCTCTTCGCAAGGTGCAGATGTAGCTGGAGTGCTCATAAGATTATGCAGACCCCTCTCTCTGAATTCCCTCAATAATTCCTGGACTTCACGATCAGATGACATGGACTAAACTGTAAAACTCAAGAAAATGCGTAATGCGAACTTCACAGGTCTGGGTGTCTTCTTATAGAATCCATCGACCAAATCTGTCATAACTGTGCATTGAAGACACCAAATCTAATAGAGTAGCTGTATATCTTGTCCAAACGACACTAGATTCCTTAAAATCTCATCATTACAGGCAGTTAATGTAGTTAACGTACCGGCGACGCCAAATATGATTTTTTCCAACGGTCGCATTTTGAGGTTCGACGCACCTTCCCTCTTTGGCACAGCCAGTAAATTTGGATGTGCCACAAATAATGACCTTTGAAATAGTACATACCTTCAACACATCATGGAACTAGTTTCGACAGAGCTTCGAGTTTCGACCCTCGACAGTATTTCTTCGCAGTGTCCTTCTGACTCAGGAATATTAATGTTGTGTGGGTCATTATCTTCATCAATGGTGAGGTTATAACATTCTAATGCATTAGATTCTTGTTCCTTCCACTCAGGTTGGTACTCAGCTAATTCTTTATCATCAAACACCTTAGTATGGATCGACCTAATAGTTGCATCCAAAACAGGGCAATCCTCATTAATAGAAAATGTAAGCACAAAACTATCAACAAGGTTATCCCAACTTATAGTACCATGGCGAAGCTCGACCTCCGCATACCAGTTCTTTTCTATAGGTTCCAGAGTATGTACAAACCTATGTACCCATTATTCGCAAGGTACATGCTTCCATGCTTCATAACACTGTTTCAAATGTTCCTGGGGGCTAGTCTTACCATTAAATCTGCTTCGCACCTCCTGAGGTTGATCCATGAATATCAGGCGAAGAAACTTTTGACAAGCTCTCCAACTACGAATATGTTTTTTATGACCATTCCACCATCTGGAAGCTGCGGCTCTGAATGCTGAAGCTAGGGTCTCCATTTTCTGTGAATCTAGTACTTGCTCTAAGAATTGTGCAATAAAATATTCTGGGTCTGTCAAGCCATCAAAAGTAGGCAAGATCTTTGTCTGTGAGCCAAGCCATCTGATAGACTTGGTAATTCTTGCACATCGGTGTCCATGTAGTTCATAAAGTTTGTTCTGCCAATTCTCTAGGCCTTCGTCTGAATCAGTCATGCAAGAACTGTCACACTGCCAATCTATTATGCCTTCAGTAGTAGGGTTAACATATCCTTATTCTTTGGCTGTGATGTTGTAAATATGATCTAAAACATCCTGATATTCATGTCTGACTGGCTCTGTATACCTTTCTCCTTGAGAAGGGTCCAATGGAACTATGACTCTCAAGACTTTTCCTTCAAAATTCATCTTTTTGTTCTTCAGGTTGATTACTGCATCATTCTCTATTGCCCATTCAATTCCTATCAATGCTGGATAGGGGTTGCTATCATCGATTATTTCAATGACTTCAAAATATGCTAAGGTACTGACACCATCAATGTCCACTGGTACACTAGGGAATATTCCCAAGGGCACAATATTCTGCTAAATGGATAATCTCAACTATATAGGGGACCATTCAAGCATAGGTCTTCCCATTTGTTCCCATGTCTGCCTAGTTACGACATTCACTTCTGATCCTAGGTCTAAAATAATATCAGTCATGTCATACTCTCCTATCTGAGCATGCAATCTCATCTCTCGTCTAGTCCTTCTAACTCTATTAACATTTTTTCCTCTATCAGAGCTTCGCTGAGGTTTGCAAGACACGATAACTTTCTGTAACTCATTCAAAGCATTCTAATTTCTTAATAACTTCATACAGCTCTGTAAAAATGATGTTAGTGTACTTACTTGAGCTAGCGAAGCTTCTTGAGACTACAACTTTTGTTGCGTAGTTGCTACTTATGTTTTTGAATCAGTAAAGTCTTTTTTGGCTTCCATAAATGTGCCTTTTTCTCTTCCAACATCGAAGAAAGGAATTTTCTCTGGGGTCTTGCAGACCCAAGCCTCGTCAAGTTGTTTCTCCTTATTCTGCACTTGCATCGTAGCTCCACTCCTTGTAACAACGTTAACGACTGGGACAGATCTTTTCTCTACAGCAATCATCTAAACATTCTAAGTAGGAGCACCATTTTTTTCTTGTATCTTGGCTATCAAATGTGGAGATTTCTCAATCACATGATTGACTGCTCTGTAATATCGACATGTCGTAATTGGGTTCTGGCAGTCTCTAGATACATGTCCTGCCTGATTACAGTTGTAGCAAATTACCTGGCCTCGACCTCTTCTAGGCATACCACCATGACCTCGACCTCTGAAATTACCTTGACCTGGTGTACTACCACAGTAACCATATCCATCATTTCCTTATGCCTCGATTTGTACCCTATAAGCATCATAGGTTCTCTCTCTCATGAGATCAAAGCTACGACAATCGTCTTCATTATGTCCAACTGACTTACAGAACTTGCAGTAGGGATTCTTAGGAACTTGAACATATCTCTGTAGCAGGTAGCAATCTTTAGGTCGATGCTGACCAGTTGTTCTATAAATCTCACAATATAGGACAGTAGGGTTAAACGGGTTTGGTGCACTAGTATTCAGATAATTTCTTACTGCAGGGAACTGTTCTCTATAATGACCTTTTGTCTTGCATCGTGTACACCAAACCTCTTCATGATTAGCTTTCCCTTTCTTCATGTCGTGAAGTTCCAAAGCCATTTCTGCTAACTGTGCTTGTATTTGGGCTATCCCAGAATTATCTTCGACAGGAGTTGTTTCGAGCTTCATAGCAATTTCCAATGCTTCTTGCTGATCAGCAACCTTCTGTTGCATGAGTGGAGTCCTGATATGTGGCAACAGTGCTGCAATGAACCATTCTTTATGTTGCTCTAGTACAATAGTGAAGCTAACTTGATCCAGCAGAACCTTGAACATCTGATCAAAGTCCCAAACTGATTCACCTCGCTTTTGCTGAGTTTCCTTTAGTTCAGTTATAGACTGCGACTCTGATTTAGGCTTCTTAACTTCTTTAATCATTGCTTTTTTAATGTCGGCCAAGACATAGTTCTGAGTACTAGAAAACTTCATGAACCACGTCAAAGCTTGATCTCTAAAATATGTGACCAGCTGTGATGTTCTTGTATTCTGATCCATAATGTTCTTAGTAGTCCAAATAGCTTCGCATAAGAACCAAAACTACTATGGATCCTCTGATCCAGTTCCTCTAAAGACGAGGAGCTTGATATCATCATTTACGTGGGACATAGTGGATCGAAGGGGGGGGGGGGGGGGGGAGGAGGAAAACTGGTAACAGGGCGAGGGGGGACTTACTGAGTTAATAGACTGACCTGCGATAGGACTACTCGAGCTAGGGTTACTTTCAGACTGTGATGAGTTCTCAGGGATAACAGATCTTCGCTGCGGAGTTATAGGAGGGTTTCTAACAAAATGGGTTTCTTCAGATTCAGACTCTTCTGGGCTTAAAGGGGTATAATCAGTATTTTGGCCTAGGGTAAAGGATCCAAAATTTCTCTTATATATTTTACCACTTCGAAGAAAACCACTTTGCTTGTCGAAGTCACTTTCACTTTCAAACATAGGTTAGTAGTACTAAATCTAGCAATCTGATTCAATAAGCAATATGCATTTTTTAGCCAAGAGCATTTTAATTTTCAGACTAAGTGAATTCAAGTACTTACCCCTTGGTCCTTTGAAGAACTATCTTTCTGCTTCACTGAAATATTTATGTGTGTCGATGGTGAATTCTGTCACAAATGCTTCAAGGGTTCGCGTTGTCCAGAAGTCAACAGCTCTAGATACCACGTTGTTCACTCTTTTCAACAGGTTAATTCTTTCTGGGGTCCAGGCATGAGACTGGAATTCTTGGAAGTTTGTCCTTCTTTCTGTCAACCTGGATAACCACTGGTGCAATTCTATGTGGATACTACCAAAGAAAATTTCATAAATATCAGAAAAAATGTACCTTTGCAAAAAGTCGTCTGAGCTACGACGAGGATCTTTATTTTCTTGTTCAGCAAATTTCAGATAGGTGTCATCAACCCAGTCACCGATTTCTTTTACTGAGGGCCTCCAAAACATATCCCTTCGGGTACGACGTAGATCCCTCTTGAGCAGATACTGAGTTCAACCGGCAACGGAACCAATTTGTTGGTTGCTTAGGGCAGACCCGGGTTCTTATACTATTATCTTACCAACAAAAATACCCACAGTGTTGGCCCTTTCGGCAATAACCTGCGAACAGGTTGCAGTCTCACCCTAAACAGCTATGGGGTGCCGTAGAATCAATTTTATGCAAGAAAAAGAGGGATATTATTGTACCTTTAGCCTTAACAAATATTAATCATATAACACAGAGATTCGACAGTCACTTGAATAGCTTCGCAATTTAGATAAATAGACAGTTACTTGCTTAACCCTTAACTAGGAATTCACAGCGAAGTTAATACTTAACAATATATCTTGCTTATCATTCACCTACTTATCAAATGCATAAAACAAAACAGCACAAAACAAAAAGGGAATCACCACAACACAAGATATACGTGGTTCACCCCCAGTGTAGGGGCTAAGTCCATAGAAATGTGTTTTATTCAACTCTTTACGAACAATAGTTCTGATCTGCGCACTCAGCTGCAGATCTCTGCGCACTCAGCTGCAAATCTTCTCAATAATCCCAAAACTGCGCACTTAGCTGCAGATATCTTCCTTCGATCTACGCACTCAGCTGCAGATCCCTTTCTTACAAAAACCCTTTGCGCACACAGTTGCAGAGGTCATCCACGCACACAGCTGGGACTTAACCTTAAACCCTAAAATAGGCCTTAGCTTCGCATCAAATTATCATCATCATAACAACGACAACAACAACCCTAACTCCTTTACATAAGTGCCTATTTATACTAGTCCACTATTACAATACCATGTATTTAAACCATGGGCTTAAAAACCATGGGTTAATTACAAAAAGAGGGGGTTTGACCCAACCTCAACACCCCTAAAACTATTTTGGGCTGCAACTCCTCTTACAAGCTTTGCACCAAAACCATGGAGTTGCCAAAATTAAGGACCTTCAAGGTTCGTGCCCCAACACAGACGCTCCCCGTCCAAGTACCTCCTATTGAGACACACCGGGGGCATCCCACACGGTGGACGGCATCATAGGTTCAGTCTCCCAACAACCACAGCCTCGACCGACACCACCTGCCATTGCACTGCAACCAAGCAACACTACTAATGTTTCTTACCAAAACCAATCTCCAAACTATGCTAAAATGATGTCCCAGTCCGGAGCAACAACCTCTTATGCACAACCTATGCCACCGCAGCAGGCTCAGGCCATGGCTTGGCCAACACAACAATATGTGGGGAAAATGCCCACATTTTTGGCACCACCACCACCACAAATATACTATGCACCACCAGTGCAACTAGTTCAAGCCCCCGCCCTCACTCCACCTGCTCCGTTGGGACAAGTGTTCACACAACAAAACCATCCCAACCAGCCTACCCCCAACAATCAACAAGGGCAAGCTATAAACAACCAACCCTGCAACCAACCCAATAACCAACCACAAGGACGTGGTCAGCAACCGAACCCTCCAAATAATGTCAAGACTAACCGGCCAGCCCAAAACCCCCCACGACAGAATGCACCAAGACACAACGCTCCATTACGCACAAACCAACCTTGTACAATCTGTGATGTTTATGGGCATTACACATTTGAGTGTCCCCTCATGGCTCACACTAAGCAGGCCATTCAAAATGAGGCCCAATAGGCCACCAATGCTCCCAATCAAGCCCAACCCAACCAGGCACCACAAGGACCTCTTCCCATGGTGCTTCAAAACCCACTACCAGTCCAAGGATTGGTGGCAACCACTCCCCCTCCCCAGGCCAATCCCAATGCTCCAGGGGCACTGCCCATGGCCGAAATAGGTGTTCACCACCTACTAGCCATGACCACTAAAGAGGTCAACTTAAAGACTAGACGAAATTAGTATAGTACCACCATCAAACCTGTCGACTCATCAACAGCATCCATGTCTAAGACAACCAACCTACCTCTCCAGTAAACCTCGTTCCCATGCCCCCCCATACGCAGAATTGCCAATAATTCCACAGCTAGAGCTGCAGTCAGCTATAGCATTGTGGATGATTTGGCCCAAACCCCAACCTCCATGTCCGCTCTGGAGGTACTTAAAACGTTCCCAATGCAGCGAAAAGATTTACTAGCCACTCTAGGGGCAGTAGAACCCTCTGACTCCAAGTTGATCACATTTGACACAGAGAATGGAGAGACACACATGCCCTCCACTATTGCCTTCCAAATCTCGGTTTCCATCCGGAACTTGGTTGTGCACCGATGCATAGTGGATGAGGGGGCATCCACGTGTGTCATGTCTATCTTGGTTTGGAAAAAGCTTGGATCACCAATTCTACAACCATCCTCCATGACTCTGAGGGCTTATGATGGACATCCCACTAAAGCCCAAGGAATCCTCCCCCATGTCCCCATCACGTTAGTCGGGAAGATAGTCCTGATTGACATCGAAGTTGTCAATGCTCAACTGGACTACAACCTACTCCTCAGAAGGAGTTACATGTACGCCATGCGAGCCATCGTGTCAACTGTCTTTTGCCTCATGATGTTCCCCCATGAAGGGAAGATTGTGATGGTTGACCAGCTCACCTACCATGATCCGCAAGGGTTAACAGCACCTGCTAACGTTATCCCTACCATCACCACCATTGAGCCGCAAGGGGCAGCCGCACACGCTAACGTCATCCTGGCAACCAACACTATGGTTGAAAAAACACCAGCCTCCCCACCATTGAATGTGGGCCCTGGGTTGTTTACCGATCCCACCATGACAACTCCTTTCCCATTGGTGTCACCACCATTGACACAAAAGTAAACTACAAACTTGTGCATGGTCTCGTCTAGCACCGCTGCACCCAAACAACAATCGCAGCCACAGCCCCAACCACAACCACAACACCGTCCACAGCTGCAACACCAATAGCAACTGCAACATCATCCACAGCCACAACCACAACCACACCCCCAGATGCAACCAACTGGGAGTTATGTGGGCTCATCTCCGGTCCATAAAATTCCCTTCCTCTTTCACCCACCTAGTGTCATGAGCAAGCCAGTTATGGCCACCTTAAGCCTACCCAACTTTACGTTGTGGATCCCGGTGTGGTATCTACATCCACCAACTCAACCAGCAAGGCCCCAGGTTGTTTTAACCCCAATGCAACCTATTGCGGTTGAGTCTCACCCCCCACCCGATCTGCATAATCCAACCACTGCACCCGCACCTGCACCGCCCCAACCCAAAAGGACTAGGGGAAAGAACACCAAATCCACCGCAGAACCACGACAAGTCCCACCTTATGCCATCTGCGAACAATAGGGCCATCCAACTCAAAATTTCCCTGAAATTCCACTGATCCATGCACATCTGGATGCCATGCATACGAATGAAAACATCCCCGTGGTTGAACTCCCAACCATGCCACTAGTCAGGAATAAGGCATTGAGGACAAACCATGCTTGCGCCCTTTGCGGCTTGTATGGACATTACTCCCACCATTGCCAAGACCTGCCCAAATTTTGAATGGCTCTCGCTGACCTCCGTCACCATTCCCTTGAGTCTGAGATCACCTTGATCGAAGAAGTTCACCCCCCACCGCCTTCTTCAAACACCATGTCCATCTACATGATGTCTAGTTCTGCAGACCCTCTTGTCTCCACCATCATCGATGGTCCATCAGATCTGTCTCTTCCATTGTTTCCATAGCCACAGCCGTAACCTCAGTTGCAACCTCAACCTCAATTACTAGGGAAACACTGGGGTTCATGTTGCGTCTCGGACCTTAATGGTCCTTAATTTTGGCAACTCTGTGGTTTTGGTGCGAAGCTTGTAAGCGGAGTTGTGGTCCAAAATAGTCTTAGGGGCTTCGGGGTTGGGTCGAAGCCCCTCCTTTTGTAAATGTCCCTTAGTTTTTGGGTACCCATGGTTTAAGCCCATGATATTGTAATAGTGCACTTGTATAAATAGGTACTTATGTAAAGGAGTCAAAAAAATATTTGTGTTATGATGATGATGTGATGCGAAGAAGCTAAGGTCTATTTTTGGGTTTAAGGTTAAGTCCCAACTGAGTGCGTGGATGACCTCTACAGCTGAGTGCGCAGAGGGTTTTGGAAGGAAGGTTCTGTAGCTGAGTGCGCATATCGAAACTGCATTGTTTTGTAAATTGTTGAATATAAACGCAGTTCTGTGGACGTAGCCCCTACACTGGGGGTGAACCATGTATATCTTGTGTTGTGGTGGTTCTTTTTATTTTGTTCCTATTATATTTTTATGCATTTGATAAGTGGATGAATGATAAAGTAAGATAATTTGCTTAGTATTAACTTCACTGTGAATTCCCAGTTAAGGGTTAAGCAAGAAACTATCTTTTTATCTAAACTGCGAAGCTATTTAAGTGAATGTCGAAGCTCTGTATTACATAATTCTTATTTGCTAAGGCTAAAGGTACAGTAATATCCCTCTTTCACCTATAGAAACCTAATTCTACGGCACCCCATAGCTGTTTCAGGTGAGACTACAACTTGGTCGTAGGCTGTTGCCGAAAGGGCCAACACTGTGGGTCTGTTTTTTGGTGCGAAGATAAAAGCATAAGAACCCAGGTCTGCCCCATCCGCCCAACAAATTGGTTCTATTTCCGGGACCTAAACCAATATCTGCTTCAAGAGGGATCTACGTCGTACCTGGAGGGATATGTTTTGGAGGCCCTCAGTCAAAGAAATCAGTGACTGGGTTGAAGATACTTATCTGAAATTTGCTGAACAAGAGAATAAGGACCCTCGTCGTAGCTCAGACGACTTCTTGCAAAGGTACATTTTTACTTATATTTATGAAATTTTCTTTGCTAGTATCCACATAGAATTGCACCAGTGGTTATCCAGGTTGACAGAAAGAAAGACAAACTTCAAAGAAGATCAGTCTCCTAACTGGACCCCAGAAAGAATTAAGCTGTTGAAAAGTGTGAACAACGCAGTATCAAGAGTTGTTGACTTCTGGACAACGCAAACCCTTGAAGCATTTGTGATGGAGTTCGCCATCGACACACATACTTCTTTCAGCGAAGTAGAAAGACATTTTTTCAAAGGACCAAGGGGTAAGTACCTGAATTCATTAAGTCTAAAAATTAAAATGCTCTTGGCTGAGAAAGGCATATTGCTTATCCAATCAGATTGCTAGATTTATTGCTACTAACCTATGTTTGGAAGTGAAAGTGACTTCAACAAGCAAATTGGTTTGCTTCGCAACGGAAAAGATACAAGAGAACTCTTGGATCCTATATCCTAGGCCAGAATATCAATTATACCTCATTAAGTCCAGAAGAATCTGAATCTGAAGAAACCCCTTTTGTTGGAAACCCTCCTATAACTCCGTAGCGAAGATCTGTTATCCCTGAGAACCCTTCGTAGTCTGGAAGTAATCCTAGCCCGAGTAGTCCTGTTGTTCGGCTTAGGGCAGACCTGGGTTCTATACTTTTGTCTTCGCACCAACAAAATACCCACAGTGTTGTCCCTTTCGGCAACAACCTGTGAACATGTTGCAGTCTCACCCGAAACAGCTATGGGATGCCACAGAATCAGGTTTCTGCAAGCAGGAGAGGGATATTACTGTACCTTTAGCTTCTAACAATTGATAATCATAAAATATAGAGCTTTGATATTCACTTATTTAGCTTCATGGTTAGATAAACAAACAGTGCCTTGCTTAACCCTTTACTGGGAAATCACAGCGAAGTTAATATTTAGCAGTGATCTTACTTATCAATTATCTATTTATCAATGCATAAAATAACATAACAACCACACAAAAGAACCACAACACATGATATAACATGGTTCACCCCCAGTTTAGGGGCTACGTCCATAGAACTATGTTTTATTCAACTCTTTACAAAAACCATAGTTCTGATCTGCGCACTCAACTGCAGATCCCTTCAATTCCTCAAAGCTGCGCACTAAGCTGCAGATCTCTACGCACATAGCTGCAGATCTTCTTAATCACCCAAAACCCTCTGCGAACACAGCTACAGAGGTCGTCCATGCACACAGTTGGGACTTAACCTTCCTTACAAAACAAGCCTTAGCTTCGCATCAATTCATCTTACATCAAAAGCCTAAACTGACTACTTTACAAGAGTGCTTATTTATAGTGCACTTATTACAAAACCATGGGCTTAAACCATGGGCACCCCGAACCCTAAAACCTGGACTTAAACCATGGGTTTATTACAAAAAGAAGGCTTTGACTCAACCCTGACACCCCTAAGACTATTTTGAGTCACAACTCCACTTACAATCTTCCACAAAAACCGTGGAGTTACCAAAATTAAGGACGGTTAAGGTGTGCGCCCCAACACCTGTCACGGGTCAGTCTACCTCAGTAAGTTCCCTTCCTCCTGTTACCAGTCTTCCCCCTCCTCCTCCCCCTTGATTCACTATGGCCCATGTGAATGATGATATCAAGGTCCCAATCTTTAAAGGAATTGGATCAGAGGATCCAGAGCAGTTTTGGTTCTTATGCGAAGCTGTTTGGACTGCTAAGAATATTATGGATCAAAATACAAGAAGAGCGCAGCTGGTCACCTCTTTCAGAGACCGAGCTTTGACCTAGTTTATGAATTTTTCTAGTACTCAGAACTATACCTTGGATGATATTAAAAAATCAATGATCAAAGAATTCAAGAATCCTAAATCGAAGTCACAGTGTATAACTGAACTGAAAGAAATTCAGCAGAAGCGAGGTGAATCAGTTTAGGACTTTGATCAGAGGTTCAAGGTTCTGTTGGATTAAGTTAGTTTCATTATTGGACTAGAAAAGCATAAAGAATGGTTCATTGCAGCACTATTGCCTCATATCAGGACTCCACTTATGCAACAGAAGGTTGCTGATAAGCAAGAGGCGTTGGAAATTGCTATGAAACTTGAAACAGCTCCTGTTGGAGATAACTCTGGAATAGCCCAGATACATGCACAGTTAGCAGAAATGGCTTTGGAGCTTCGCGACATGAAAAAAGGGAAATCTATTTGAGAAGAGGTTTGGTGTACACGATGTAAGATAGAAGGTCATGACAAAGAACAGTGTCCTGCATTAAGAAATTATTTGAAGACTGGTGCACCGAACCCATTTAACCCTAATGTCCTATATTGTGAGATCTGTAAAACAACTAGCCAGCATCGACCTGAAGATTGCTATCTGCTGCAGAGATATGTTCAAGTACCTAAGAATCCCTACTGCAAGTTCTGTAAGTCAGTTGGACACAACAAAGATGAATGTCGCAGCTTTTACCTCATGAGAGAGCGAACCTATGATGCTTATAGGGTACAAACCGATGCATAAGGCAATGATGGATATGGTTACCGTGGTGGTACACCAGGTCGAGGTAATTTCAGAGGTCGTGGTCATGGTGGTATGCCTGGAAGAGGACGGGGCCAGATTATTTTTTATAACTATAATCAGGTAGGACATGTAGCTAGAGAATCTTAGAACCCAACTACGACATGTCGATATTGCAGAGCAGTAGATCATGTGATTGAGCAATGCCCACAGTTGATAGCTAATATACAAGAAAGAAATGGCACTCCTACTCAGAATGTTCAGATGATTGCTATAGAGAAAAGACCTGTCCCAGCCCTTAACGTTGTTACAAGGAGAGGAACTACAACGCAGGTGCAAAATAAGGGGAAACAGCCTGACGAGGCTTGGGTCTGTAAGACCCCAGAGAAAATTCCAGCCTTCGATGTTGGCAGAGAAAAAGGAACATTTATGGAAGCTTAAAAATACTTTGCTGATCCGAGAACATCAGTAGCAACTCCGCAATAGCATCAACAACAGTTACAGTTTCAAGAAGATTTGTCGGCTCAAGTAAGTACACTGACATCATTTTTACAGAGTTGTATGAAGCTATTAAGAAATCAAAATTCTTTGAACGAGTTACAGAAAGTTATTGAGTCTTGCGAACCTTAGCGAAGCTCTGATAGAAGAAAAACTATTAATAGAGTTAGAAGGACTAGAAGAGAAATGAGATTGCATGCTCAGATAGGAGATTATGACATGACTGATATCATTTTAGACCTAGGATCAGAAGTGAATATCCTAACTAAGCATACATGGGAACAAATGGGAAAACCTACACTTGAATGGTCCCCTATACAGGGTAGATTAGCCAATCAGCAGAAGATTGTGCCCTTGGGAAGATTCCCTAGTGTACGATTGGATATTGATGGAGTCAGTACCTTAGCAGATTTTGAAGTCATTGAAATAATTGATGATAGCAACCCCTATCCAGTATTTCTAGGAATTGAATGGGCACTAGACAATTATGCAGTAATCAACCTTAAGAATAGACAGATGACTTTTGAAGGAAAAGGCTTGAGAGTCATAGTACCGTTGGACCCTTCTCAAGGAGAAAGGTATACAGAGCCAGTCATAGATGAATATCAAGATGTTTTGGATCATATTTACAACATCACAGCTAAAGAAGAAGACTACGTTAACCCTACTGCTGAAGGTATAATGGATTGGCAGTGTGACAGTTCTTGCATGACTGATTCAGACAAAGTCCTAGAGAATTGGCAGAATCGACTTTATGAGCTACATGGACATCAATGTGCAAGAATTACTAAGCCTATCAGATGGGTTGGCTCACAGACAAGAATCTTACCTACTTTTGATGGCTTGACAGACCCAGAATATTTTATTGTACAATTCTCAGAGCAAGTACCAGATCCACAGAAAATGGAGACTTTAGATTCAGTATTCAGAGCCACAACTGCCAGATGGTGGAATGGTCATAAAAATTATATTAATAGTTGGCGAGCTTGTCAAAAGTTTCTTCTCCTGAGATTCATGGATCAACCTCAGGAGGTACGAAGCAGATTTAATGGTAAGACTAGCCCTCAGGAACATTTGGAGTAGTGTTATGAAGCATGGAAGCATGTACCTTGTGAAGAATGGGTACACAGGTTTGTACACACTCCGGAACCTGTAGCAAAGAACTGGTATGCGGAGGTGGAGCTTCACCATGGTACTGTAAGTTGGGTTAGCCTTGCTGATAGTTTTGTGCTCACATTTTCTCTTAATGAGGTTTTCCCTGCTTTGGACACAGCTTTTAGGTTGATCCATACTAAGGTGTTTGATGATAAAGAAATAGCCGTGTACCAACCTGATTGGAAGGAACAAAAAACTAATACCGTAGAATGCTATAACCTCTCCATTGATGAAGACGATGACCCTCGCAACATTAATATTCCTGAGCCAGAAGGACATTACGAAGTACATGGACCAGCAGTCGAATCACCTGAAGTAACTCAGCCCTTGAAAACAAGGAAAGTAAACATTGGATCAGAAGAAATGCCTAAGTACGCTACCATTGGAGATTATTGGGACGAATAAATGGTGAGCAAAGTGACTGAACTCCTCCATGAGTATCAGGACTTATTTCTGACGAAGTTCTCAGAAATGAAAGGCATCCTTGGTGATATAGGAGCGATAAAAATACCTTTGAAAGCTGATGCAAATCCTGTGAAGCAGCGCCCTTATAGGCTGAACCCTAAGTATAAAGAAAAAGTCAGGATGGAGCTAGATAAGATGCTCGCTGCAAGAATCATTGAGCCCGTTGAAGAGCCCGCTTTGACAATTGAAGAGCTTGATCAGGCTTTGACGAAGTCTACAGAGGTATTATCCATCAAATGGGCAGAGTTTGAAGCTAAACATCTTGATGTGCTCACTGGTGTAGCATAGTGAATTGCAGAACTTAAGGCGTTATCGGAAAGAACAGCAACTGGCACTGCAACAAGTAGTGCCCCAGTAGGTGCGCAGCCAGATACTAGACAATGGCCAGCCAGAAACAACAGAGGACAACTACCAAGTGAAGCTCTTATAATACCTGATGCAGCATCTCGATCACAGGTAATCATGATAGTTGAGATAGATTACACTAAGTTTTCTATGCCGGAGCTACATTTTTGTCAATTGGCACTCATGAAGGAGATCTGAGAACAAGACAGCTACACACATATGCAGTTAGAGAATACCACGAAGCAGAGTGAGAGCCTCGCAGCACAGTTGAAAGAAGCTGAACAGAAGAAGAGGGAAACAGAAAACAAGCAGGCCACACTAGCGCAAGTGTTGGACGAGGCGTGTCGAAGTATCCCTGACTTCGACATGCAGGCTGAAGAAGAACCAGAGCAAAGAATAGTAAAGCTGAAAGACTATGCACAACATTCTAGAAGCCAGATAGAGAATATGAAATTATAACATGAGGCCCAGATTGTGGAGCTTCATCTTCGCTTCATTCCTGAGAGTCCACCAGAGGTCAGGGAACAGCGTCTCAGAGATATTTAGGCCTCAGCAATGAAGATCTCAGATCTTGTGAGTAGTGCATCAAAGCTGCTAGACAAAAGTGTCAAGGCCTGGACAAACTTGCAGGAAAACCCAGAAGTAGAAAAGTTGCAAGAAACCATCAAGCAGCGACAGACAGAGTTGGATACAGTAAAAGAAGAAATTAAGACATTACCTTGTATGCAGAAGATGCTTAAGGTAAAGCATAGTAATGAGCTCCAGCGAGAAATTGAGTCTTGTAGAAGAAAAGAAACACTGTTAGTGAGATCTGTGCAACCCCTCATTAACGAGGCCTTGGAGTTGAGCACTACTGCGGACAACCAGCTCAAAGTCTTGAAGGAGTATGATGCGTTTGCACAGGAAAAGGCCAATGAAGTATCTGCAGCAACATTGCAATAGATAGTGGAGAAAGAGCAAGCATCTGAAGATATCATGTGTAGCCTCAACAAGCAGTTTACTATCTTCGCCAACAAGATTCTTGTACCTGAAAAGCAGCAAAGTGTCCCAGGACGGGACACTGGTGAGTCTTAGGGGCCTGTTGGGGCTCGAACCTTGAAGGTCCTTAATTTTGGCAACTCCGCGGTTTTGGTGCGAAGCTTGTAAGTGGAGTTGCGGTCCAAAATAGTCTTAGGGGATTCGGGGTTGGGTCGAAGCCCCTCCTTTTGTAAATGTCCCTTAGTTTTTGGGTACCCATGGTTTAAGCCCATGGTATTGTAATAGTGCACTTGTATAAATAGGCACTTATGTAAAGGAGTCAAAAAAATATTTATGTTATGATGATGATGTGATGTGAAGAAGCTAAGGTCTATTTTTGGGTTTAAGGTTAAGTCCCAGCTGAGTACGTGGACGACCTCTACAGCTGAGTGCGCAGAGGGTTTTGGAAGAAAGGTTCTGGAGCTGAGTGCGCAGATTGGAACTGCATTGTTTTGTAAATTGTTGAATATAAACACAGTTCTGTGGATGTAGCCCCTACACTGGGGGTGAACCACATATATCTTGTGTTGTGGGGGTTCTTTTTATTTTGTTCCTGTTATGTTTTTATGTATTTGATAAGTGGATGAATGATAAAGTAAGATAATTTTCTAAGTATTAACTTCGTTGTGAATTCCCAATTAAGGGTTAAGCAAGAAACTGTCTTTTTATCTAAACAGCGAAGCTATTTAAGTGAATGTCGAAGCTCTGTATTACATAATTCTTCTTTGTTAAGGCTAAAGGTACAGTAATATCCCTATTTCGCCTACAGAAACTTGATTTTGCGGCACCCCATAGCTGTTTCAGGTGAGACTGCAACCTGGTCACAGGTTGTTGTTGAAAGGGCCAACACTGTGGGTCTGTTTGTTGGTGCGAAGATAAAAGCATAAGAACCTGGGTCTGCCCCATCCGCCCAATAGTTCATTCTTGATCAGCATGATCCTTTTTATTTTTCTTTTCCTTTTCTTTTCCTACCATCCAGGATCGTGAGTAATTCTACCTTGGCAACCCTCCATCTACAGGATTTCACACAAGGAGATCCTCTGTGGTACCTTGAACCACCTACCGTACCTATGAGGTCCCAGGATGTGTTGACTCATGTCCAGTCAATTGAGATGATGTTGCGCCTACCTCTAGGTCCATCAAAGACTCCTCCCATATCCAGGCCTTCCCCTCTTCCTCCAACAAATACTGGGGGCAAGGCCACAAAAGCCACAACCAATACCACTTTCATGATATGTAGCACCAGTTTCCATTTCCCCTCGTCAGTTGTGGAAGATCCACCTGATCTATCCTGGCACCACTTATGCGATGACGAAGATATATGTAAAACCACCTTAGGTTTTACCCCATTCCCTTTAAACCATAGTATGGAATCGGTTCTTCCCATAAAGGACTATATTCCATCACCCCGCCTTGCCAATGACCTTCATCTTGGCAAGGGGGCATACCTCTTTGTTGACTCTGATGGACAACTCTTGGAGAACCCCCGCAATGGGCTCTACTTCAAGAAATTTATGCTTAAACATCACCAATGAGTCACTTTATTTTATTTTTCTTGTTTTCTAATGTTTTTCAGCACAAATCAGGGGCAGCACCTTTAGTTGCTAATCCAAAGCCACCCGAAATTGGTTCAAGACACCTCTCACACCTCTAGGCTTAAATTTCCATTTCTGAGACCATCGTCTCATGTTTAATTAATCAATTTCAGGACTATCTCCCACAATTCACCTTGATTCACAAGCCATGACATGACGATGCGAGTGTCTACAGACCAATACTCGTATCACACTTCCTGACCGCTACTCATGCAAGCTGTTGGGATGCTGCCCGTTAAGAATTGTAATTTTACTTTTATTTTTGTACTTATAATTGTCTTTTTCACTGCACCTTACGCGGACTTCTGGACCATCATCCACGACACCCTTTGTTTTTCTTCCATGTATTTGACATAGAAGTGTCCTCAGGCTGCTGCCCGTTAAGGATTGTAATTTTACTTTTATTTTTGTATTTATAATTGTATTTTTCACCGCACCTTACGCGGACATCTAGACCATCGTCCACGACACCCTTTGTTTTTCTTCCATGTATTTGACATAGAACTATCCTCAGGCTGCCGCCCGTTAAGGATTGTAATTTTACTTTTATTTTTGTATTTATAATTGTCTTTTTCACCGCACCTTACGTGGACATTTGGACCATCGTCCACAAAACCCTTTGTTTTTCTTCCATGTATTTGACATAGAAGTGTCCTCAGGCCACCACCCATTAAGGAATGTAATTTTAGCTTTTATTTTGTATTTTTAACACATAGATTGTCTTTTCTTTTTACCGCACTTTACACAGGACCTCTGGACCACTGTCCACAAAATGATTTCTCTTCTTGAATGTACTTGGCATATAAGTGCCCCCAGACTTGCACTCACATCGTATGTAGTCAAGTTCATCCACCGTAACACACACACGCTCTCATGACCTTTGTTCGAGAGCCACCTTGGTTTGCGTGCCTCTACCGCACCATCTCGCAGGTCTCTGCCGCAATCTATCCCACGCATGTATTGGTATGTTTGAGAGCCTTCTGCTCTATCCATACTGTGTGGATGACCTTTGTACCTTTTTCCACCATCCCGACATGGGGCACCGCTCGTGCCACCGCAGTCAGTTGACCACATTGGAGTTTCGTTTAAGCTCTTTTATGACTCCTTAAAATAATGAAAAGATTGCCGAGTGCAGCTGCTTCCTTTCTCACTCACTAAAGTATAGGAAAGGGCATCTACATCATCTCATTTACCTCCTGTTAAGGATCATGTAGACCATCAATTGAAAAGGACCTCCTTGGCACACTCAAGCCAATATTGTTCCCCTTTGCATACTTTTATGCTTTCTCAGGCGGAGGGGCCGCATTTTATGAAAAGGCCCACCACCGGTTATCTTTAAGCTCTTTTCCATTCGTCTCAAAAAGAAAATATTGCTGAGAAAACTTGGTTTTGTTCATGCTTGGAAAAGTATTTGAATGACCATCCAATCAGTATAGGTTTAACCTTTTTTGGCCTGATTGGACTACCAACAGTAAAGAAGTCTCTCATCCTTTCTAGGATGGGCGAGCTCTCCTATGTATACTTTTATCCTTTTTCGGGCATAGGAGACTACCAACAAAAAAGAGCCCCCACTGGAGTCTTCTTTGTTCTTTCAGACTCTCTAAAAGTGAAAGCACCATCGAGCACTTACCTTCTTGGGCTCGCCAAAAATACACGAGATCATACCACAACGGTGTCCCTAGACACCACCCCACAGAAAAATAGTTTGGCAGCATCCCCACATTGGGTCACCTTTGTTTAGAGTACTCTACAATGTGTCTTCCTTGGATCCCATCAGTATCAAAAGTGTCCACCTCCTTCAATTATTTCCCATCTACAACAACATTCCTAGTATTACAGCTATGATCCCATTCCCTCGAGTCAGTTTCATTTGCTACCTTGTTCGCCATGCCGTCATACTCTGAACAAAGGAAGTTTGAGTCTCCTACTCCCCGTCCTACCCATTTTTAGTTCCTTCCCTTCCCTTCCCTCCCCCCCCAATTCAGTGAGTCAGTCTGTAGATTGCTTCACACCTTTCAGTTGTCCACCTCGCGCTCCTGGTCAAGGAAACATCATTGCCTTGACTAAGGGCAGGTCTCCCTCTGTCGACACCAACACACATATTCCAAAGGATAGACCCAGAGGTCCCTGTACCTTGGTTTCATTAACATCATTAATGAGTTCCTTGGACCACTTGAGAGGAGTCCTTAGTGCCTCTTGGGATGGTTGTTTCTCACATGCTTGACTTCAACTCCATCATCGCATTATTGAGATTCGTACAGGGTTTGTTCCGCACAATACTTGGTCGAAGACCTCGGATGTCACCTAGCTCTAGCACATTGGTGAGTCCACTCAAGGGACCTAAACAAGTTATGTCCCTTGTGATTTATGGGTTGCATTCGAGACAATGATCAAAAGCCCCAGAAGTGCTTCGATATACCTTTATGATTGATGCAACATACTTGTACCACAGAGACTCTAACTCTCAATCAACGAGTCCACACAGCTATGTACCAGATCTAGCAAACCGTCAGTCATGAAGATGTAGCATTCCATGAGAATTCCATGGATCCAATATACTAGATCAGTATTGTATTTATCCCCACATGAGAGGTAACCATCATTATAACATCAGTTGTATATGATCAACTCTTGTATTTTAGAGCATAGATCAAATTATTCTTTTGAAATTGTCATAGGCATGGGGATGCCCGCCTTATCCATATACATGTCACACATTTATTGTATCTCACCCATTGATGGGAACCAAATTAATACAAAAACCAAAAGCCACCATGCCCCAGCCCCGGAAGCACCTCCTCTACACAACAAATCCTATGATGTCTGTCGGCCATACGTTGAGCTCTTGCCCTCACACATCAGGGGGCAATCTGTTAACCCAAAAATCCCATACATAGCTCTTAATGGCCTACAACACCCAAGGACACCATCTCACAACACTCATTTCACTCCATAATACCTTCCATTTGACCCCCACACCTCCAGAAGATCCCAAGGATGAAGAAAAGGGCTAAAAACCAAAAAAAAGGAGCCCAAAATAGTCCCCTAGGAGCTAAAGCCCTCAAAAAGGGGCTAAAACCCTAAAAGGGGCTAAACTTAGGGCGAAAGAGGATAAAGCCCTGACCAAGGGCTTAAAACCCTAAAATCCCTTGGAAAAACTATAAAAGGAGGGTGGGGGGTCACTCTCAAAAGACTCCTCCCTTACCTATTGTTACGCTGCCCATGGATGCTTTGAGACCTTTGCCTCTCAAACCACCCACACTCCCTCTCCTCCATATCCATCCCATCAAGCCATTGCTTCCCAACCAAGAGAGAGGTGCTCCCATGAGCTAGGGCATGGTGGCCCATTTCCACCCAAGTGAGGTATAACAATTCTTTTCATGTTTGTTTAATTGTTTTTGCTTTCTAACTGTTATTTTTATTTGCAAGTTATATTGTTGCCATTGTTTGCAGGTTTTCCATTGTAGTAGCTTAAGTTGCTTGCAAGTTTCAGGGAGGTGGAACCCTAACCTATTTTCTGCAGAGGGGTTCACAAGGGCTTCATCTCCCTCTTTGTTTTCTGTTATTAGCTCATAGTTTAGTCTAGCTTTAGTTTTCTGTCACTAGATTAGCTTAGTTTATTTTACTGTTCTGTTTATGCTATTTTCCATTTTGTTTTTTCCTGTTTTCAAAGAGTAGGAACCTACCCTTGTGCCCTATAAGCACAAGGGATCCATTCTTACTTTTGCAGTGAGGAGAAATCCTCACTACAGACCTCATCTGCATCGCAAGTGTTGTTGGACAGGGTAAAACCTGTCTGGATGGTGTTTAGGTAGATCGCATAGAAAAGGGTGTCGATATAGTGTGAAACCCTATTGGTTGAAGTGATTCAACAATGTGCATGACCTCTTGATCATAGGAAGTTCCATGAAATAAATTTCCTCCTTGAAGGATGCATTCAACCATGCCTTCTCCATGACTGATTTGGGATTGTTTAGCCAATATTGGGGGCTTGAGGTTTCTCAATTAGATCTTGGAATCAATGTACATCATTCCAAGTATGCTTCATACCTACTAAACAATTTCAACATGAAGGAGTGAAATCCAATAAATTCTCCTTTCCTTTCAAGAGTTAATCTTGAACAAGTGAATTCAACTCATTTGGTAAACAATAGACTATATAGGCAGCTAGTTGGTTGTTTGTTCTATTTGACTCATACTCGACCTGATATTTATTATGCAATGAGTGTAGAATATAGACACATGGATCAGCCACATGACATCCATTGGAGGGCAGCAAAGAGAATCTTGCACTTTGTGCATGTTGATTAAGTTATCATTGATGCCAACATAGGAATCGCAATGTTCCCTCAGGTTGTTATTGATACCACCAAGGTCCCCTATAGTGGAAAAACTTAATGAATAGGTATGAGTTGATTATGGACACTTACATAGGTTTTGCATGAGTTTGATCACCCTTTACCCACATACAACTCCCAGCTGGATTATAGGATTGATGGTTGATTGATTGGACATGATCTTGCTATGGTAGGATAGGATTTGGATCCCATTCACTGGTGGTTTGCACCTTGTAGCACACGATGGTACAAATGACCCATTTTTTGGTCATTTGTTGAAGAGTTCATGAATGTATAGGGTCATGAATCCCACATACTTGGTATGTGGCACTTGATGTTCGTGGAGCCCACTACTTGCACTTGATGAAGACCTTGATGCCCATGTATCCCTTGTTGGGGTCATGGAACCCTTGGATATGGTCATCATGCATGACAAGGTTTGGCACCCACATACATGGTGGTATGATGGTCATGATAAAGCTTGAATGTACCCTTTTACTCGATGATGGAGTCCTATGTGATGGGATTGAAGTCCATGGAAAGAATCTTGTTTAATATTATATGTTATCTTTGAAAGAGTCCATGAAACCCTTGCATGTGGTTCCTTGGGTCTTGAACCCACACACTGGGTATATTTTTATGGCGATTGTTGGTGATGTATCTCTTGGTGCAACAAAAGCACATGAAGATGCCTTCAAGATGAATTCAAGTCAAATATGATGTCCTGCAAAAATTGACAAATTAAGGGGTATTAGATCAAGAAATTGAAAATAATACCATCATAGGGAGATAATAATTATCTAACCGTTTTCGGTGATATGTGGATTGTCTCCTGACTCCTTACGGTTGAAGAGATATGAATTTTTGAATTTGTTCACTACCCCACCTTTTTGGGTCAGCCAACCAAACAAAAGAGAATTTAAAATATAAAAATTAAATTCATATTTTTTTGTTTTAGGGTAGGTCGGCCTGTTGGAGCAGGGCCCCGCAGCTATAGGAAAAGCTACTATATTGGAACAAGAAAGTCAAAGGAAATAGTACCTGAAGCGGCTGAGAAGAGAGCTCAACCACTTCATTTAAGGCAGCGGCGACGACAGGAGGGCTCAGCTACCCTCATGAATGGGGAAGGAGCAACGAGCTGAGGTATTAAAGACAAAGGATAGAAGGGGAGTGATCGAGGAAGTGGCGCCCATACTCACGATCAGCGTCGGACATCGTGGAAGACTGCAAAAAGCTGCAGTGTGACCAGTAAGCGACAGTTCAAAGTACAGATAGGCCGACTGTCACAGTTAGGGTTTTGGGTTACTGTTGGGATAGGCCCACAGTTTTGTATCATGGTGAGACCTTCAGGCCACCTATTTAAGCATGTATCTTGTATTATGAAGGGTTAGATGGTTAGACAGTTAGAGAGATAAACAGATAGATAGCTAGCTAGTTAGATAGTAAGACATTGAGAAAGAGTCGAGCTCTAGTTCTGAGTTCAGTCTGTAGTTATCTTACTGTAACCAGCAGCCGACTCTTTGAGCATGAATGTAACAATCCACAGGGATTGAGAGAGAGAGAGAGAGAGAGGATATATTGTAAGAAGAAAGCATAATAGGAAGAGAAGATATCTAAGAGAGAAGGGCTCCCGGCTGAGTGCGTGGAGTTTCCCAGAAGATCTCAAGCTGCATAATAGGTTGCAGTGGAACTGTGTTACTCTCTCAAGTTATAATATAAAAACAGTTCCCGTGGACGTAGCTTCCTCCCTGGAAGTGAACCACGTAAAATCTGTGTGTTGTGCGACTGTTTCAAGTGATTGTGCTATGCTTATTTTCTATATGTTATTCGTTACATGAACGTTGCTTATCAGTTAATGAATGTATGTATGCTATCCTTCAGTTGCAGTAACATAGAAGGTTAAATGTGAGTTGAATGTGTTAAATATTCTATATATGAGTTTATCAGTGCTTGATTCATGACAGCTAACAGTTACAGTGTTAAGTGACTTCTGTATATTTAGTTCAGCGAGTTGAGTGTGATTGATGTTAAGCATGTTAAAATTTAGAAGCTTAAGCGAAGTTGTTTAACACCTTAATGAAGGTTAACTGAGCTATTATACCCAGAAAGGAAGCCTCTGGACCTTGAGAGTTGTTAAGTATATTGAGTCTCAGTGTAGGAAGTATCACAGTGTAGAAAGGCGATATCGCACTGCCGGGGAGGCTGCGGTGTGAGATATCGCAGGTTAAGAGTTGAGCAGAAGAGTAAGTTCACGCATCGTCTTAGAAGCTGCGATGCGATAAGAGCCAGTCCCGTAGCAGATTCAGCTAGGAAGAGAGAAACAGCCCATGCTGAGAGAGTCAGCTGGTTAAGTAGAGTCAGAGAACCCAAGATGCTGCAAAACCTGGCTAAGGAAACCTGATTCTTCAGCCAACCCATTTAAGATCACTTCGGGTGAGACTTCAGGCTGTTTCGCAGTCTGTCGCCGAAAGGGCCAGTGAGCTAGGGGTTTTGTTGGTACAATAAAGTAAACCTGGGTCTGCACAGTTGAAACCAACAAATGGTTTCGATGCCAGTTTTGAACAAATTGAAGAGATGATGTTCTGTTGGCATCCTACTAAAGAAGAACTTAACCAGTGGGTTGAGTCTAAGGAAAGAGAATTTGTTGCGCAAGAAAAAAAGAGTCCTAGGCTTAGTACAGAGGACTGGTTATAGAAAGATATCTTCACAGACCTGCATGAGATATTTTTTGTGACCTATGCAAATGAGTTGTATGATTGGTTGTCAAAGTTGAATGATAAGCATGTATTCAAGAAGAAATGGAATATTGTCTGGACACCGAAGTTGATTCACACCGTGAAGAGCGTAGATAATCCCATTTCGCGGGTAGTAGACTTCTGTCTTGCGAGTTTTCTGGAAGGTTTCATTACAGAGTTTGCAGTTGATCAAAGAAAGAGTTTCAGTGAAGCAGAGAGGTACTTCTTCAAAGGATATCGCGGTAAGTACTTGAACTCTTTAAATCTATTCATTAAGATGTTATTTTATGAAAAAGGAGTACTAGATATATTCTCAGATGAATAAGTTAAGTAAGTGTAATGTCACAAGAGTTTGAGAGTGATTCTGAAGAAATTGGATGTACACATAGCAGTAAAAGATATAAAGTAGATTTCAGATCTTCCTTCTTTGAAGACAGTTCAGCTAGTACTAGAGAACAGAGTCAAAGTAATAGAGAAATAACAGCAGGGGGTATCCCTTACCACCCTTATACCCCACAGAAACAAACTGGGACTCAAAATAATCCCGCAGGAACTCCATCTAGTAGTTCACACACAGTAATTACTACATTTACACCGCCAAGTGGTAGAAATACAGCAAACCAGAATCCACCTTGTAGAAACAGAATGGGGGATGACATGAAATTACCTACCTTCAGGGGTACAAGGGCAGAAGACCCAGAATAGCATTGGTTCCTATGTGAAGCTGTATGGACCATTAAACAGATCCAGGATGACAATACTAAGCTTGTCCAGTTGGCCACTACACTTAGAGAACGAGCTTTAACATGGTATATGAAGTATACATCAACACAGATTAGAATACTCGTAGAGGTCAAGACCGCAATGATTAAGGAATTTAAGAAACCCAAGTCTGAGTCACAATGTATCATAGAACTTAAAGACATCAAACAGTTACTCACAGAGTCAGTATGGGATTTCGATCAGAAATTTAAATCTCATATAGACCAAGTTAGCTTTGAGTTTGCGCCGGAGCAGCATAAGGAATGGTTCATTGCAACACTGCTCCCTCATATCAGACTTCCACTAATGCAATAGAAACTCCATACACAGGATGAAGCATTGGAGATGGCAATGAAACTAGAGGCTTCACCTCTAGCTGAGACTAGTATAGGTATGACAAATTTACAGAATCAGTTAGCCAATCTCACTTTACAGTTACATGAGATTAAGAAAGGAAAAGAGGTTGAACAATAACTATGGTGTACAAAGTGTAAAGGACATGGCCATACTAAAGATAATTGTCCAGTATTTGTGGAATATATAGCAAGTGGGGCTCCTAACCCCTTAGTACAGAATCAAGGGCCATGGCGTGAAATATGTAGAACAAGAGGACATAGACCACAAGAATGCCTTTTACTTTAGAAGTATGTACAAACTCCTAAGAATTTATACTGTAACTTCTGTAAGTCAGTAGGACATGATGAAAATAATTGCAGAGCTTATGATCTCATGATAGAAAGAAAACATGACTTCTACAGAGTCCAGTCAGATACATCAGGACCAGTAGCGGGACCACAGCATGAACCGACTCATGATGGCCGTGGTGGAGGATTCAGAGGAAGAGGTCGTGGTGGAGGCTTTGGTCGTGGTGGAGGCTTTGGCCGTGGCCGTGGACCGATTTTTTGTTACAACTGTGGAGCCGTAGGAAATTATGCTAGAGATTGTCAGAACCCTACTACAACATGTAAGTATTGCAAGTCCTATGATCATACTATAGAAGAATTTCCTATCTTGATAGCCAAGATTAAGGATCCTAAGCCAGCAGTAAACTAGAATATTCATCTTATTGCTGCTAAGCAGAAAGAACCAGAACCAAGAGTCAATATTGTGACTCGCAGTGGTGCTTCTACTAGTAAGACATCGCAGGATGCTGAAAAGAATACAGGTCCGAAGTGGGTGCGTAAAGCAACTGATAAATCTACACCACTTGACCTACAGAAGAAAAAAGAAACATTTCAGCAAGATAAAACTTTCTTTACTGACCCTACACCAGTAGGATCGTATATATTGCCTCATAGGGGTGTACAACAGCAAAAATATTGTGGCGTTAGTCCTGTGCAGACATCGCAGGCTACCACATCGGGAAGGTGTGAAAAGGATGAGTTGACAGGAAGTGTACAATCCTTCCTGCAGAGCTTCTTGAAACTCGTAAGAAATAAGAAATCCATAGGAGAGCTTCAATGCATCATAGATCAGTATCAGCAGACTTCTTCTGTGAGAAGTACGTAGTGTGTTGTTCATAATATTATGGGCCATGCAAGAACAGGAAGAGAAATGAGACTCACAGCACAAATTGGAGAGTTTGAAATGGATGAGGTAATCCTAGATTTAGGATCATAGGTAAATGTTCTTACTAAATAGACATGGGAACATATGGGTAACCCTAAGTTAACCAGATCACCTATCCATCTGCGACTAGCCAATCAGCAGAGGGTATCGCCACTGGGTCGATTACCGCAAGTACCAATTGATATTGACGGAGTTCGCAGCTTTGCAGATTTTGAAGTCATAGAAATTATTGGCGATAGCAGACCGTATCCAACTTTATTAGGTATTGATTGGGCAATTGATAACATGGTTGTTATCAATTTGAAGAAAAGACAAATGAAATTTGAGGATAAACAGATTTGAGTCATCGCACCGTTGGATCCTTTTCAGGGTCCTCGATACATTAAACCTATCAGAGAAGAGGAAGAGGTGTGTAATATGGAGAGCCTCTATCAGATGACTGCTAACCAGAGTGATTATATCAACCCCACCACAGAAGGAAATATTAGTTGGCGATGCGACAACTCATGCACATCGGATTCGGATGTTGGTTTAGGAAATTGGCAGAATAGACTTTATGAAGTCTCAGCTCGCAGATGTGCATTTCTGACTAAGTTACTGCGATGGATTGGCACAGAGGTTAAGGATATTCCCTCGTTTGATGGCTTAGCGGATGTCAATGAATTTTTATAGCAGTTTGAGCAGGAAATCCCTCATGAGCAGAGGATGGAAGCTATTGACCTTGCAGTAAGAGCCACACCTACAAGATGGTGGCATGCACATAAAGAAAATATTGCATCATGGGATGATTTTAAGAGATTGATGGCGATCAGATTCTCTAATGACAAGGAGCGTTTCCAGCAGAAATATACAGGAGAAAGTGACCCCAGGTCACATATTAAGATTTGTGAACAGAATTGGTTGGACATTCCAGAGGATGAATGGGTTCACCTATTCATTCACACTTTAGAAACGGTCCCAAGGAATTGGTACACTGAGACAGAGTTGTACAGAGGAACGATTACATGGCTAGTTATGATAGACAGCTTTCTACTCACTTTCACTTTTGAATCTGAGTATCCAAGCATTGATCAGGCTCTAGAGAGTATAAAAACTAAGATATTTGATGACTGTACCCTACCAGTGTATACTCAACCTGATTGGGCTATCCAGTTAGAACATGCGCTAGAGTGTTACAACTTCGCAGAAGAGCCAGGCGATGAGGATGAGAATCCTCGTAGTATCAACATTCCAGAGTTAGAAAGGACTCACGAAGTTGAGGGACCAAAGCTAGACATTCCAGCTGTCATAGAGCCTATTAATATTAAAAAGATCAATATTGGCATAGAAACATAACCAAATTTTGCCTCTATTGGAGACTATTGGGATGATGAAATGGTAGGACACATCGCAGATTTGTTACATGACTATCAGGACTTATTTCCCACTAAGTTTATAGAAATGAAGGGAATAATAGGATATTTGGGAGTCATGAGGATACCTTTGAAAGAGGATGCTAGGCCAGTTAAACAGCATTCATACAGATTAAATCCTCATTATAAAGAAAAATTTAAGGATGAGATTGATAAGATGCTAGCAGCAAGCATCATTGAGCCAGTAGAAGAGAGCGAATGGGTCAGTCCCATGGTTGTGCAGGAAAAGAAAACTAAAGGAGAAATCAGGATTTGTGTCGATTTGCACAAACTCAACAACACATTGCTTCATGACCCATTTCTGACACCTTTTACTAATGAAGTTTTAGACAATGTAGGAGGACAGGAGATCTATTCATTCACTGATGGCTTTTCAGGCTATCACCAGATAAGAATCCATCCAGGAGATCTATTCATTCACTGATGGCTTTTCAGGCTATCACCAGATAAGAATCCATCCAGAAGATCGACATAAGACCACATTTGCTACAGAATGGGGCTCATTCCAGTATACGGTAATGCCCTTTGGTCTTAAAAATGCACCAACTATTTTTTCTAGAGTAGTAGTTGCTGCCTTTAAGGAATATATCCATAAATTATTAGAAGTATATTTTGATGATTGGACTGTATTTGGATTAATCAAAAATCATATAGGAGATTTAAGGCTCATGTTAGAGAAATGTAGGCAATATCATATTTCTCTTAACTTGAAGAAATGTATATTCTATGCACCATTTGGTATTTTGTTGGGTCATATTATTTGCAGACGAGGCTTGATGGTAGATCCTGCAAAGATTGCCATCATTGTAAATATCTCAGCACCCAACTCAGTCAAGCAATTGAGGACAGTGCTTGGTCATACATGGTATTATAGAAAACTCATCAAAGGCTATGCAAAGAAAATAGCACCTATGGAAAAGCTGTTAAAGAAAGAAGCAAAATTCCTATGGAATGAGGGATGCTAGCAAAGTTTAAACACTCTTAAAGAGAAGATGGTTACAGCACCCATCTTAGTATTTCCAGATTGGAACAAGCCATTTCATGTACATGTGGATGCATCTAGCATCGCACTGGGGATTGTCTTAACACATCCAGGAGAAGGGGGTATCGATCACCCTATCGCGTACTTAAGCAGAAAGTTATCTACCGCAGAAAAGAACTACACCGCTACAGAAATAGAAGGATTAGCTATGGTGTATGCTCTACAGAAGTTCAGGAACTATATGTTGGGTGCCCCATTCAAGATGTTCATTGACCATTCCTCTTTAAAGTATTTGCTCTACAGAAGTTCAGGAACTATCTGTTGGGTGCCCCATTCAAGATGTTCACTGACCATTCCTCTTTAAACTATTTGGTCAATAAGCCAGTGTTAGGAGGAAGGATCTACAGATGGTTACTCCTATTTCAAGAGTATGATTTTGAAATTATTGTAAAACCAGGAAGATTGAATGCCGGACCCGATCACCTGTCGCGAATAGACTCAGGAGAAGAACCAAGTAATCTAGAGGATAATTTTCCATATGCACAATTGTTTTCTATCCAGATCGTAGATGAGTATTACGTAGATATTATTCACTATCTCACTACAGGGTGGGCACCAGTTGAGTTTACTAAGCAGCAAAAGAAACAGTTAGTTGTTAAAGCAGCAGATTTCACTTTGATCGCAGGACATTTATATAAGTTAGGTCCAGATGAAGTCCTGCACAGATGCATTATGCTGCACGAGAAAGAGGCCATTATCAGAGAAGCACATTTAGGTACCACAGGAGGTCATTTCATAGGAAAGCCAACTACTCAAAAAATTCTAGCTGCAGGATTATGGTGGCCTACTTTGCACAAAGACACTAAGGAGTTTTGCAGATGCTGCGATATCTTCCAGAGGGTAGGAAAACCTTCACGGAGAGATGAAATGCTACTGCGACCATAGATTACACTGCAGGAATTTGATAAGTGGGCTATAGATTTCGTGGGTCCTATCAACCCACCAGGGAAACGAACTGGTGCGACATACATTATCACAGGAACAGAATACCTCACCAAGTGGGCAGAGGCCAAAGCAGTAAGGAATTGTGATGCTACTACAACTGCACAGTTCATTTTTGAAAACATCATAAGTAGATTTGGATGTCCAGCAATTTTGATGAGTGATCAAGGCACACACTTTCTGAATCGCACTATTCAAGCGTTGATGGAGGAATTTCAAATACATCATCATAAGAGCACTCCCTAACACCCACAAGCTAATGGTATGGTGGAGGATTTTAACAAGATTCTAGAAAATGCTCTTACTAAGATCTGTAACAGCCAAAGAGATGATTGGGACCTCAGGGTTAATGCTGTGTTATGGGCTTATAGGACTACATGCAAGAAACTTATAGGACACACACCTTTCAACTTGGTGTATGGACAAGAGGCTGTTATGCCTATGGAATATATTATTCCCAGTTTAAGAATTGCTCAAATTACTGAGATCGCTAATACATAGATGATGAATGAAATATTAGCGCAGCTGCTTGCCTTAGAAGAAGACAGATTCATCGCAGGATTTCATCAAAAAGTGTAGAAGGCACGAGAAAAAGCTTGGCATGACAGGCACATCAAGAGCAAGATTTTTCAGATAGGAGACCTAGTGCTCCTTTACGACAGCAAGTTTGTTAATTTTCCAGGGAATTTCAAGACACATTGTATGGGGCCATATCAGATTCAGCAAGTCACAAACGGAGGTGCTGTTCAGCTCAGTAAACTAAACGGGGAGCTTGTTCCTACCTTGATTAATGGCAGTAGGCTTAAGCCTTATAGTGATATCCACTCCACCTCTAAACCATAACTCAGAGAACTACGTGGTGCAGATGTCCAGTGTAGTTGAAAGGAGGCATCGCACCCATAATTAGTCTACACCCAAAAAAAAAAAAAGTTCTAAGTAGGAGGAATCGCAGCAGGAAAGTTTATTTTGCGCAAGTCATAGGACGCTTGCGGAGTTTTTGAACGTTGCAGAGTTCACGCCAACTTTTTGGTTAAGGACGATGTGGTGTGACATCGTAGCGAGGTGATGTTCCCCGTGCCACGAAGAAAATTTTGAAAAGGGACAGAGGGCCAGTCACTTCGCCCTCTGACAAGCAATTAATCTAGATATGATAGGTATACGTTGCCCTAGATTTGGAAATAGTACAAGGATTGTCCTAGATTTGGTAAATCTTGGTCAAGACCGGCACCTATACACAATTTTCAAGGGAGATTTGATCGGATTTTTAGCACTTAATGAGGATCGGGGCACCGGGTGTTGCCTTGTCCATGCAATAAATGCCACCAATGGGTCCAGCTTAAGCGATCGTTGCTTCAGAGATTATCGCCTTCATTACAAATACACAGATCATTCAAACAGAAGGGTTACTTTTGTGATTTCTAAGAGTTATAGAGCAATTTGTAGAAGTTTTCCCTGTGCAGAGATACTCCAGTTACAAAGTGCTAGCTTCCCCACTTTCGCAGCCATTACCAGTCCAGAGTACTGCACAAAAATGGTTTATGTCCGAGAAGGAACCTTTAGAAGATGTTGTGCAACAATTCCAGTGTGGTGGCCTCGAGTTTGCTATGACGACGCCGCCCAGGGTTGTGAAACTAGGGTACACCACAGGTCAGGCAGACACCAAGGATGAAGAGTCAAGCTCATATAGTAGCGGAGTCCAGCTCAAAGCAGAGAAGAAGAATGATGAGAAGAAATATACTGACAAGAAGAAAGATGAAAAGGAGAGTAAGGAAAAGGTGGATAAAAAGAAAGAGGAAGAAAGTAAAAATGAGAAAAAGAAAGAGAAGGAAAAGTTTGATGAAGTACCACCATATCTAGGATATTTTCTTACTACAAAATGTAGACAAAGGCTTGTTCTCGAAATGGAATTCATGGTTTGTATAGTTTTCATATGAAAGGATCCAGACCGAATGAAATGTTTGAGAAGGCTGGAAGATATGGATTTATATTTTCTTTGTGATACGAGTTCTAACCCAGATAAAGAGGAAAAGATATCTGTGGAAGGCTTCTCAAAAGCTCAAAGATCCTTAAAGGAGCTGTTGATCCATGAAGAGACCTATATGCAACTTTGGAGTATATCTTGTGTGAGGGATTCGATGGTGATCCAGGTGAAGCGGTCACTTGAAGGTCTCGCAAGAAATCAGAGCGCAAGCATGACAATGAGGGAAGGAAAGCTAAGAGAGATCTATGAACTAAGTTTACAGAAGATGATGCCAAATATGATAGAAAGCACAAAGGAGAAAAGAGAAAACTTGATGGGAAAATGGAGGAAGACCACAAGGTGCAGATTGTTGAGCTTGAGGCTCGAGCACCAGGAATGCCTGAGGAAGACAAGGAAGCAAGGGCGCGGGCCTTTAGACTAAATTCAACACAGATGAAGTGTCGTATAGATGATGCAAAGTCATTGCTAGCTGATGCGACGAAGACATGGTCGGAGCTAGAAGAGCACCCAGATAGACTGGATTTGTAGCAGAGCATCCAGAACATAGAAAATGCAGTAGCAGCAATGAAGGAAGAAATCAAGAGCTTAGGAGCTCTTGCAAAGATGAAGAAGATGACAGAGATGAACTATTTGCAACAGGAAGCACAGCAGTTGCGAGAAAAAGACATAGAATTCAATAATATGCTTCAACCGTATCAGGAACAAATCACAGAGCTGGTCGATGTGGTTGAGCAGAAGGTCAAGGAGTTCACTACAAGCAAAAGTGAAATTGATAGCGCAGAAGACCCCATGATTACTCAATTTATGCTTGAAGCAGCATAAGACTGTGTCGAACCTATGGACAAAGATGTCGCAGGACTCAGGGAGAGATTCACAAGGACTTCGCAAGAAGCCAAGGAGAAGCTAAAGAAAGAGAAACCAGATGCCAGTGGCTCGGGGACGAGCCACAAGTAATTGTTAGGGGAGTGTTGGAGCAGGTCCCCGCAGCTATAGGAAAAGAAGCTATATCGAAACAAAAAGTCAAAGGAGATAGTACTTGAAGTGGCCGAGAAGAGAGCTCAACCACTGCATTTAAGGCAGCGGCGACGACAGGAGGGCTCAGCTACCCTCATGAATGGAGAAGGAGCAATGAGCCAAGGTATTAAAGACAAAGTACATAATGGGAGTGATCGAGGAAGCGGTGTCCATACCCACGATCAGCGTCGGACATCGTGGAAGACTGCAGAAAGCTGCAGTGTGACCAGTAAGCGGCAATTCAAAGTACAGATAGGCCAACTGTCACAGTTAGGGTTTTGGGTTACTGTTGGGATAGGCCCACAGTTTTGTATCATGGTGAGACCTTTAGGCCACATATTTAAGCATGTATCTTGTATTATGAAGGGTTATATGGTTAGAAAGTTAGAGAGATAAACAGATAGATAGCTAGCTAGTTAGACAGTAAGACATTGAGAAAGAGTCGAGCTTTGGTTCTGAGTTCAGTCTGTAATTATCTTACTGTAACCAGCAGCTGAATCTTTGAGCATGAATGTAACAATTCACAGGGATTGACAGAGAGAGAGAGGATATATTGTAAGAAGAAAACATAATAGGAAGAGAAGAGATCTAAGAGAGAAGGGCTCCCGGCTGAGTGCGTGGAGTTTCCCAGAAGATATCAAGCTGCATAATAGGTTGCAACGAAACTATGTTACTCTCTCAAATTATAATATAAACACAGTTCCCGTGGACATAGCTTCCTCCCTAGAAGTGAACCACGTAAAATCCGTGTGTTGTGCGACTGTTTCATGTGATTTTGCTATGCTTATTTGCTATCTGTTATTCGTTACATGAACGTTGCTTATCAGTTAATGAATGTATGTATGCTATCCTTCAGTTGCAGTAACATAGAAGGTTAAATGTGAGTTGAATGTGTTAAGTATTATGTATATGATTTTATCAGTGCTTGATTCATGATAGCTAACAGCTACAGTGTTAAGTGACTTCTGTATATTTAGTTCAGCGAGTTGAGTGTGATTGATGTTAAGCATGTTAAACTGTAGAAGATTAAGCGAAGTTGTTTAACACCTTGATGAAGGTTAACTGAGCTATTATACCCAGAAAGGAAGCCTCTGGACCTTGAGAGTTGTTAAGTATATTGAGTCTCACTATAGGAAGTATCGCAGTGTAGAAAGGCGATATCGCACTGCCGGGGAGGCTGCGGTGTGAGATATCACATGTTAAGAGTTGAGCAGAAGAGTAGGTTCACGCATCATCTTAGAAGCTGCGATGCGATAAGAGCCAGTCCCATAGCAGAGTCAGCTAGGAAGAGAGAAATAGCTCGTGCTGAGAGAGTTAGCTAGTTAAGTAGAGTCAGAGAACCCAGGATGCTGCAGAACCTAGCTGAGGAAACCTGATTCTTCAGCCAACCCATTTAAGATCACTTCAGGTGAGACTTCAGGCCATTCTATGGTCTGTCACTGAAAGGGCCAGTGAGCTAGGGGTTTTGTTGGTACAATAAAGTAAACCCGGGTCTACAAAGTTATGCCAACACGGCCCCATAAAATTTGGGGTTTAAATATATATAAATACAACCTCATTCCATTCATTTTACACGTGAATTTAAGATGAATTCAACTCTGATTTTCGAGTGAAAACACCGAGGTATTCAATTTTTGCAACAGAGATAATTTTTGTTTTGTCAAAATTTATGAGTTGGTCAACCCAACACACTCCGAATTTACAATTTCCTCAGGCCTGAACTCAACAGTAGAGAAGTTTTTTTTATTTTGCAATAGTATAAGTTTTACATAGTCTGAATTGTACAGGATTACCACAGTCTAAATTTTACCATGGTGATGAAGGTTGAACCTCATGAAGGCATCCGAGTTTGTTTGCAGCACTAGCTAAAGGTGATTAAGGTCTCATTTTGTCAAATGGTTGAGATCTTTGGGAAGGTATATAAAATTTTATATCAGTTGTGAAGTTACAGTCTTCAAATTGGACATACAGCAACATAAGAGAGCTCCCTTCAAACACATCTCTCAGACAAATACCTATAGTAATCAAGAAGAGGTAGACACATGTCAAGTTATAACTGAAGCAGCAAACAAAGGTATCCAAATATCATATATTCAAGTTGATCAAGCAAACAATCAGCAAGCTAATATCACTCTTTCTTCCAAGGCTACAGAGAAAAGGTTTATCTCTCTTTGAATTCTATAGTTCATGCACATATAATTGAAGAAGGACATCACATAAGCATTCAAGAAATTTTTTCTATATTCAGCCATAGTGGCCAATTAATGTTGGTGATCTTCATTCTTTTCACTTCACAATATTATGCTCAAGTAAGTATAAAATTCATTCTTCAAGTCTGTAGCATCATTTGATTTGGGAATCCAAGTGTTGCCCTTATTTTGGATAAATAAAGTGCCAACAAGAACTTTACATATGAATACATAAAGGGTTTAGTACTGGGTATTTTGGAGACTAGTTAATTTATGTTGATCAACCCTCTTGAAATTGACCTGATGCTATATGAAAAATTATTGGGATTAATAGCACCTAGTTGATGACAAAAGTGACTCAAATAGTAACAACCTTTGATGTGACAAGTGGAATCCTGAGTTACTTATAGATGGACAAGTTGTGACAGTAGTAACAAATTTAATTGAGAGTGACACCCTCTGAAGTGGGTCATGACATGACTAGTGACAGATGATGACAGTAACAGGGGAGATGAGACTATAGCGGGACTCTTGCATATGATCAGTTGACTTGGAAGTTGATTCAGTTGATGGAGTTGTGATTGGGATATTGACATATAGAGATCACATTGCAAGTTGAGTCTTGCAATTAAGGATTGGAATCCTCACCCTTTCTCAGTTGGACCTGAGAAGACTAGGCTAGGTCTTGGATTGAGATTTGGTGTCCTTTGTATCAATTGGTGTTGATTGTAATCGCAAATTTTGGTGCCTTCTATTGTATATCATATAAAAAACTTAAGTAAATATTTCATACAATTCTAGTGGTTCCCCTGTGTAATATCCATGATCTGGTATTCATACAAGAATATCAACTTTTTTCAAATTAGCTTAATGTTTTAAAATAAAACTTGTAAACAACCAGTCGACTTTTGGAAGCTAAGCAGATAAGGGAAAATGACTGATACTTTTGGTCACAGGGAAGCAGGTAGAGGGAAGAAATCAAGGAAATAATAGGACTTATAGAGTTTCTTACCTATCACATTTAGATCAGGGACCATTGATTTTTCAGATTCCTCTCTGCGGAAACCTACTTCCATGCTGCTGGGTGACCTAACCGTGAAACTAGGAAGCACTTTTCTCATATCCACAACTAGAGCCTTTGGAGAAATTATTTGGATTGGTAATAAAGTTATCATACATGTATATAAATTTATATTCATGTTTTAAACAATTTTGGACAATCACAAGTCATATTAAGGGTGGAACTATGAAAACTAGTTACCAGGACTGTGCAACTAGTCAAGATTCAACGCTTTCAAAAGGAAATAAGACAGGTACTGGGATTCAGTTTTAAACATGGAATATCATCATTGTAGTGTTAAATAATTTTCAGAACATAAATTAAAACAAGCATACTTTTTTAGGTACATAAAATGCTTCGATTTGGAAAACTAGTCATTTTAGCCATGAATTCTAGGTAGGGTGTAACAAAGATTGATACAAAAATCAGTCAAAACATATCAGAATGTTATGAAAGTTGTATAGACTGTAAATAATACTATATCAGAGCCATGAGGGTCAAAATAATTCTTAGAATATTCACAGAAGTCACCTCTCATAGCACAACTCCAAAATTATGACTCTAGCGCTAGGAAACCTAAGAATTTCGATCTTTAAATCTCACAAAATTTAGGAATGACCTGAAGATGGTATGAATATGATATTGAATAGTAAATTAGACATAATTATACATATCATATCATACATATGTCGAAATATCCATTACATAGCTCCAAAATTGCTAGAAGTCCATAGAACATAGAGAAGCAGAAAAGAGGAAGGAGGGAGGATTTGATCTCTGAACTTGGTGATGATGATTATGAAATTTCTCTTCAACCTGATCAGCTTCAGTATTCTATTATTACATCAGAATTATTATTGAATACCTCTCAAAGCATCATGGAAAAATATATCTTCTTCTACACCAAAAACTAGCTCTAGAAATCCATAGAAAGCTTGGAGATTCAATCTCTTGAATGGATGATGATTTTTCTGATCTTAAAATTCGACTTGATCAGCTACAATAACTTCAAATAAAATAAATGAAAATGGATGTATTCCATTATCCTCTCACAGAAATCTGGGGCACATCTCCCAATTCTCAAATGCACAACTGCATTCATAAAATTTCTCAAACTAGCAAAAGATGTGAATGGGAGTTGGAATACTTATTTCATAGAATTAATGTCGACCTGTTGAGAAAGTTATTTAGCTTGGTGACCTGTTAGAATAGGTCACCCATGAGTGGACATACTTTCCTTGCTTTGCTTTGCTTTGGATTTCCTTCTTTTTCCTCTTTTTCTAACTTTCCTTCTTTTCTGAACTTTCCTTCTTTTCATACTTTCATACTTTTCCTGTTTTATCCTGCTTTCTGGATTTATGTTGCTTTTCCTGAAATATTCCTCTTTTCTAATTTTTGGCATCATTTTTGGACTCTAGTGCTTACTTGAATTCTACTCCAATTAATTCCTCCAACCTTATCCACTAATTCGAATTGGTGGGCCAATTTATCCATTTATTCAGCATAACAAATAAAAATATTAATTGCACCAATAATATTAAATGTTGCATAATTATTTATTCCAAGTGGGTAGAAACTATGGATAAATTTAAATGCACACTCCTAATTAATTAATTACCTCATATTAACCCCTTATTAATTATTTAATTCAATCTATCACTAGGATCCATGGGGTTTGATCTACTTCATGGTGTCGTCAAAATGGGAACATGACATCCTTTGATGTGTATGCTTCTATGATTCAGTGATTTATGCTTATATTACCGTATGAAATGTGATGATTGTTTAATGAATGTAATGATGAACTTGTAGCATAATTCTTTGATTGACTTGGTTTAACTTGTAGAGGTAAAAAGGGGTTAATTTCCTACACACTGATTCACACCCCTATCAGTGTGACCATTGTGTCCAACAGTTGGTATCAGAGCAGGCCTTCACCACAAACCTTGCAATATTGAAGGAGATCCATGGACACATAATGGAAGCAAAAACAGAGTCCTCAAGCAATGATGTTCCAGTATTTTATGTGATAGATTATTTTGGTTGGAGGAGCAAGATTAAATCCAACTTGAAGAAGTTTGGTGTTTGGGAGATTGTGATCAGTCCACCCATTCCATCCAATAAGAAGGCCAAGTCAACTGCACAAAAAGAAGCTAAGAAGGAAAACACCATCTCCTTGAATTTCCTCATGGATGGACTTCCCGGCTCAATTAAAGAAAGTGTAGAGGAATACACTTCAGCTAAAAACCTATGGTTCAAGTTGGAAAGTAAATACCAAAAGGGAAGACAAGGCACTGAAAATACGAATGAGGAAACAGAATTCAAGCCCCCTCAAGATATCAAGAAGGAGGAAAAGAAAGAATTGGACTCCAGTGAAGGTATGGATTCTTTTGATTCTAATAGTTGTATATGTGATGAAAATGAAAATGTTCTTGCAGAAGATGATGAAGATACGTCAAAGGATACAAAGGAAATAACTCACACCTTTTTTAATATTGATCTCAAATCCAATTGGTTCATGAACATAGTCAATCTAAATCAGAGTGACTTCATGAGGTTTAAAAGGAGAACCTTGGACTCTTCGAATAATTATCAACAAAAGACCATAATATTGAAAGTATTGCTTGTAAAAATTAACCATAGGGATGAAGTATTGCAGGATTAGCTAGAAGACAAGAAATATGAAATTGAAAGACTAAAGACTGAATTGTTCATTCAAGTAGAAGAACAAGAATAGCCTGGTGAAGATTCAGAAGAACTTGAAGAAAGAAAGAAGGCTAATGTTGATATGAAGAATCAGCTAGAAGAATCCAAGAGGATGGAGGAAGTCTTGAGAAACCAGTTGGATGAAAAGGAGAAGACTTTCCAAAAGCTGGAGATGGAGGTAGTTGGTCTTAGAAAGGAGGATGAGAAAAATGATGCATATTGTAGGAAGGATTTCTCCCTTGCTATAGGGCAGGAATGGCTCCCTTCTATCTATAGGATGGAAGGGTAGGTTCCTGTATGGAAATGCAGAAAATAAATGGACAGAAAGCAAGAAAGAACAGAAAGACAAGAAAAGGATGGAAATCCCTCTGCAAACAATGTTAGGGCTTAACTCTAGCTAAATGCAAACAACTATTAGAAACAAAAGACCTGCAAAACAAGTTAAGAAACAAACCTGCAAGCAAATCTGGGTTAGAAAACAACTAAGCTACTAAAGCAAATACATGAGCAAACAATGGTATACCTTCTCTTTGGTGCAATGGGCCACCATGCCCTAGCTGGAAGAAGCATCTCTCTCTCTCTCTCTTGGCAATAGAGGAGTTGTGGCTCAATGGGAGAATGAATGGATGAGAGGGGGGATGTGGGTGGCTTGAGAGACAAAGGGTCTCAAGGCATCCACGGGAAGCATAACAGTATGCAAGGGAGAAGTGTTTTGAAAGTGACCCCCACCCCTCTATTTATAGCTTTTTTGGGGTTTTTCATGGTTTTAAGCCCCTGGTTGGGGCTTTATCCCCTTCCGCCCAAAATTTAGCTCCTTTTGGGGTGCTTAGCTCCTTTTAGGGGTTTTAGCCCCTTTTTGGAGGCTTTAGCCCCTGGGAGAACTTATTTAGGCTCTTTTTGGGGGGTTTTAAGCCCTTTTTCTCATTCTTAAGCCTTTTTGAGGGTGTGGGGGTCTAATGGGGTGAAATGAGGGTTGTGTATGGGTGTCCTTGAGTGTTGTAGGCCATGTAGAGCTGAGTGAGGGATTTTTTGGGTTAACAGATTGCCCCTGATGTGTGAGAGCAGGAGCTCCTCGTATGACCGATGGACATCATAGGATTTGCTGCGAAGAGGTGGTGCTTCCAGGGCTGGGGCATGGTGGCTTTTGGTTTTTGTATTAATATGGTTCCCATCAATGGGTGAGATACAAATAATGTGTGACATGTATATGGACGAGGCGGGCATCCCCATGCTCGCAACAATGTCAAAACAATAATTTGACCTATGCTCTAGAATACAAGAGCCGATCATATACAACTGATGATACAATAATGGTTTCCTCCATGAGAGGCTGAATACAATATTGATCTGAAGAACTGCTACATTGGACCCATGGAATTCACATGAATGTTATATCTTCATGACTGATGGCCTGCTGGATCTGGAACGTAGTTGTATGGACTCACTGATGGAAAGTCAGAGTCTCTGTGGTACAAATATGTTGCATCAATCATAAATATATATAGAAGCGCTGCTGGGGATTCTGAACACTGTCTCCAATGCAACCCAAAAATCACAAGGGACATAACCTGTTTAGGTCCCTCAAATAGACTCATCAATGTGCTCAAGTCAGGTGACATCCAGGGTCTTCGACCAAATACTGCATGTACCAATACCTTGTATGAATCTCAGCGGTGTGATGATGTAGCTGGAGTCGAGCACGTGAGAAACAACCATCCCGAGAGGCACTAAGGACTCCTCTCAAGTGGTCCAAGGAACTCATCAATGAGATTAATGAAACCAAGATACAAGGACCTCTAGGTCTATCCTCTAGGATATGTGTGTTGTCATTGACAGAGGGAGACCTGCCCCTAGTCAAGGCAATGGTGTTTCCTTAACTAGAGGCACGAGGGAGATAACCAAAAGATGTGAGACAATCTGCAGACTGACCCACTGAATGGGGGGGAGGGAAAGAGTTGAACAGGGGCAGGGGGAGTGTAGTAGACTCAAAATTCCTTTGTTCAGAGTATGACGGCAGGGCAGACCAGGCAGCAAATGAAACTGACTCATGGGAATGGGATCATAGCTGTAATACCGGGAATGTCACTGCAGATGGGAAATACTTAGGGGAGGTGGACACTTTTGATATTGATGGGATCCAAGGAAGACACATTGCAGAGTACTCTAAACAAAGGCGACCCAAAAGGGGGAATGTTTCCAAACTGTTTTCGATGGGGTGGTGTCTAGAGACACCGTTGTGGTACGATCTCGTGGATTTTTGGCGAGCCTGAGGAAGTAAATGCTTGATGGTGCTTTCAATTTTAGAGAGTTTGAAAGCATGAAGAAGACTCCAGAGGAGGCTCTTTTTCGTTGGTAGTATTCTATGCATGAAAAAGGATAAAAGTATACATAGGAGAGCTTTCCCATCCTGTAGGGGATGAGAGACTTCTTTACCGTTGGTAGTCCAATCAGGACGGAAAAGGTTAAACCTATACTGACTTGACGGTCATTCAGATACTTTTACGAGCATGAACGAAACCAAGTTTGCTTGGCAATCTTTTCTTGATGAGAAGGTTGGAAAAGAGCTTAACGACAACCCATGGTGAGCTTTTTCGTAAAGTGCGGCCCCTCTGCCTGAGAAAGCATAAAAGTATGCAGAGGGGAACGGTCTTGGCTTGAATATGCCAAGGTGGTCCTTTTCATTTGATAGTCTACATAGTCCGAAAAAGGAGGTACATGAGACAATGTAGATGCACGTTCCTATACTTTAACGAGTGGGAAAGGAAGCAGCTATGCTCGGCAATATTTTCATTGTTTTTAGGAATCATAAAAGAGCTTAAACAAAACTCTAATATGGTCAACTAATTGCGGTGGCACAGGCATTGCCCCATGTCGGGACGGTGGACCGTGGTCAAAAGTTCATCCGCGCAATATGGACAGAGCAGGTGGCTCTCAAACATACCAATACATGCACAGGATAGATCGTGGCAGAGGCACGCAAACCGAGGTGGCTCTCAAACAGAGGTAAGGAGAGTCATGTGTGAAATGTGGTGGATGGACTTGACTACATGTGATGTGAGAGCAAGTGGATGGAGTAGATAGCTCTGTGTTACAAAATAAAAATGATGTTCCTTACGGGTGGGGGCCTGAAAACTTGCATGAGTAGCAGAAGGGAAGAGTGATACAAGTACAGGTCCTCAGACACTTGCATCTCCATGCTATGGCTTGTAAATCGAGGTAACTTTCAGGAAGCGGTCCCGAAATTTGTTTGTTAAACATGAGATGATGGTCTCATAAGAAGATGGAAATTTGAGACCGGAGGTGTGAGAGGTGTCTCGAACTGGTTCTGGGTGACTTTGGATTAGCAACTGATGGTGCTGCCCCTGACTTGTGCTAAAAACTTTGAAAAACAAGAAAAGAAAACGAAGTGACTCATTGGTGATGTTAAGCATAAAATCTCTTGAGCTAGAGCCTATTGCGGGGGTTCTCCGAGAGTTGTCCATCAGATTCAACAAAGAGGTATGCCCCCCTACTGAGACGAAGGTCATTGGCAAGGTGGGGTGACAAAGTCTAGTCTTTTATGGGAAGAACCGATTCCACACTATGGTTTAAAGGGAATGGGGTAAGACTGGAGGCGGTCTTACAGATCTCTTCGTCATTGTGTAAGTGGTGCCAGGATAGATCAGGTGGATCTTCCACAACCAACGAGGTGAAAGGGAAATTGGTGCTAGATATCATGAAAATGGTATTGGTTATGGCTTTGGTTGCCTTTCCCCTAGTCTCTGTTGGAGGAAGAGGCGTAGGCCTGGAGACGGGAGGATTCTTTGATGGACCTAGAGGTAGGTGCAACATCATCTCTATTGGTTGGATAAAAGTCAACACATCTTGGGGCCTTAGAGGTAGCATAGGTATTTCAAGGTACCACACAGGATCTCCCAGTGTGAAATCCTATAGATTGCGGGTTGCCAAGATAGACTTACTCATGATCTCGGATGGTAGGAAAAGGAAAGGGAAAAGGAAAATGTTAATTAGGAATGAACCCCACTGTTTCCCTGGTAACTGAGGTTAAGGTTGCAACTGAGGTTGCAGTTGTGGATGGAGCTACGGTTGCGGAAACAACAGAAGAGATAGGTCTGATGGACCATTGGTGGTGGTGGACACAAGAGGGTCGGTAGAACTGGACATCGTAAATGGACATGGTGTCCGAAGAAGGAGGTGGGGGGTGAACTTCTTCGATCAGAGTGATTTTTGATTCAAGGGAATGTTGACAGAGGTCGGCTAAAGCGATTCAGAACTCCAGCAAGTCTTGATAGTGGTGAGAATAGTGTCCATACAGACTGCAAAGGGCACAAGCATGGTTTGTTCTCAATTCCTTATTTCTCACTATTGGCGTGGTTGAAGTTCAACCACGGGGAGGTTTTCAGTTGTATCCATGGCGTCCAAATGCGTGTGGATAATTGGGATTTTAGGGCAGTTCTGAGTTAGATGGCCCTATTGCTTGCAGATGATGCAAGGCAGGATCTGCCGAGGTTCTGCAGTAGCTTTCGCATTCTTGCCCCTGGCCCTTTTCGGGTGGGGCAGTGCTGGTGCGTGTGTGGAGGTTGGTTTTTGCGGACCGAGTGGAGGATGGGACTCGACTGCAATGGGATGCATAGGTGTTAAGACTACCTGAGGCATTGATGGTTGAGCTAGTGAATTAAGATACCACATGGGAATTCCCAATGTAAAGTTGGGTAGGTTCAGGGTGGCCATTATTGGCTTGTTCATGACACCAAGTGGGGGAAAGAGGAAGGGAATTGTATGGACTGGAGAGGAGCCCAGATAACTCCCTGTTGGTTGTATGTGGGGGTGCGGTTGTGGTTGCGACTGCGCATAAAGTTGCGGCTGCGGATGATGTTGCGGTTGCGGACGGTGTTGTGGTTTCAGTTGGAGTTGTGGCTACGGTTGTTGTTTGGGTGCAGTGGTGCTGGATGAGAGCATGCACAAGTCTGTAGTCTCATTTTGTGTCAATGGTGGTGACACTAAGGGGAAATGAGCATCATGGTGGTATTCGCAAACAACCTAGGACCCACATTCAACAATGGGGAGGCTGGTGTGTTGTCAACCGTGGTGTTGATTGTAGGGACAACATTGAAGTGTGTGGTTGTCCCTTGTGGATCAATGGTGTTGATGGTAGGGATAACGTTGGCGGGTGCTGTTAACCCTTGCGGATCATGATAAGTGAGCTAATCAACTATCACGATCTTGTTTTCGTGGAGGAACATCATGAGGCAGAAGATAGTTGATGCGACAACTCTCATGGTGTACATATAACTTCTTTTGAGGAGAAGGTTATAGTGTAGTTGAGCGTTGACAAACTCTATGTCAATCAAAACTGTCTTCCTGGCTAATGTGATGGGGACATGGGGGAGGATTCCTTGGGATTTAGTGGGATAGCCATCATAAGCCCGCAAAGTTGTGGAGGATGGTTGCATAATTGGGGATCCAAGTTTTTTCCAAACTAGGGTAGACATAACGCACATAGATGCCCCCTCATCCACTATGCATCGGTGCACAACCAGATTCCAGATAGACACCAGGATTTGAAAGGTGATGGTTGATGGCATGCACGGTTCTCCATTCTCTATGTCGAATGTGATCAACTTGGAGTTGAAGGGGTCTACATCCCCAAGGGCGGCTAGTAAGGCTTTCTACTGCATTGGACACATTTTAAGTACCTCAAGAGCGGACATGGTCGTTGGTGTTTGGGCCAAATCATCCATGATGCTATAGCTGACTGTAGCTCTAGCCATGGTGTTATTGGCAACTCGACGTATGGGGGGGTGGGGGAAAGGGGTTAACTGGGGAGGTGCATTGACCGATTTTGACGTAGATGCCAGTGGACACCTGTTTTGGCCATGGGAGGTGCCCTGAGAGCATTGGGATTGGGTTGGGGAGGGGGTGCGCTTGCCACCAATCCTTGGAATGGTAATGGGTTCTGAAGCACCATAGGAGGAGGTCCTTGTGGTCCTGGGTTGGGTTGGGCTTGGTCCGTTGTGTTGGTGGCATGTTGAACCTCATTTCGAATGGCCTGCTTCACGTGACCCATGAAGGGATACCCGAATGTGTAGTGCCCGTAGACCTCACAGAGTGTGCATGGTTGGTTTGTACGCAATGGAGCATTGCGTCTCGGTGCATTTGGTCATGGAGGATTTTGGGCGGGTTGGTTTTCTATAGCATTGTTGGGAGGGTTTGGTTGTTGACTGCCTCCCTGCTGTTGATTATTGGCTTGGTTCCGGGGCTAGTTATTCCTAGCTTTCCCATGTTGATTATTAGGGGCTGGCTAGTTGGGATGGTTTTGTTGTGCAAATACTTGTCCCAACGGAATAGGTGGAGTAGGGACAGGGGCTTGAACCGCTTGCACTGGTGGTGCATAATAAATTTGGGTGGGTGGTGGTGCCACAAATGTGGGCATTTTCTCCGCGTATTGTTGTGTCTGCCATGCCAAGGCCTGAGCCTGTTGCGGTGGTGCAAGTTGTTTGTAAGAAGTTGTTTCTCCAGACTGGGACATCATTCTTGCATAGTCTAGAGTTTGGTTTTGGTAGACAACGCTAACAGTGTTGCTTGGTTGTGGTGGAACTGCAGGTGGTGTTGGATGATGCTATGGTTGTTGGGAGACCGAGCCTATGATTCCATCTATAGCATGGGATGCCCCGAGTGCATCCCAGTAGGAGGTACTCGCATGGGGAGTGTCTGGAATGATGATGTAAAGGTATCCAGACTATGCGTAGATTAGGTCAAACTGTTGGGCTTTCAGTATGGCCTCCTCTTCAGATTGGGGACGTTCAAACGTGACGTCCTTTGCTGTGGGTGGGAGTAAGGTTTTGAGAAACCAATCCAGGAAGATCCTATCATCAAGTTGGATCTTACACAAACTGCGGCTTTGCTACCACTCATGGATGTGGTCGGTTATATGGGTTGCAATGTTCTAGCGGCAAGATAACAAGATCTCCACCACTTCATCATATCTGACAAGGAGTTGGAAATATTGCAGGAACATGAAATCCAAGGAGTTGAAATCTGGGTACTTTGCTTGTGATAGCTCAATGTACCATTTGGCTGCAGCCCCTGTGAGGGTGCGTTGGAATAGTCTTATCCTGATCGAATCATCTATGATGTTGTTTGATGAGCACCATAGATGAAATGTCATGATGTGATTTTGGGGACACTCCCCTACCTTCCCTTCAAACTTGGGAATGTCTACGGGAAGTTTGGTTGGCATTGGAGGCCAAAAGGTTTGATGGCGGATGGGGTCATTTGTCAATCGAGCCAAATCAGGCAAGTTGAGATGAGCCAGGAAAGGCATATTTGACCCCAGGTTGATATGATATGGGGAAGGTATGGTGGTGGGGTTTGCATGTGCATAATGTACCTACATAGCTGGGAGTACTGGTGGTGCCATTGTAGATGGGCTAGTGCCCCCAAGTGTGGTGTGAGGGACAGTGTGGGTGGAAGGGCCACCACCCCCATGTTCTTCAGGAGGGGCAGTGTAGGTGGAAGGGCCACTACCCCCATGTGTGACAGGAGGGGCAGTGTAGGTGGAAGGGCCACCATGCCCTAGCTGGAAGAAGAACCTCTCTCTCTCTCTTGGCAATGGAGGATTTGTGGCTCAATGGGAGAATGAATGGATGAGAGGGGGGATGTGGGTGGCTTGAGAGACAAAGGGTCTCAAGGCATCCACGGGTAGCATAACAATATGCAAGGGAGAAGTGTTTTGAGAGTGACCCCCACCCCTCTATTTATAGATTTTTGGGGGCTTTTTAGGGTTTTAAGCCCCTGGTTGGGGCTTTAGCCCCTTTTTGGGGCTTTTAGCCCCTTCCTCCCTAACTTTAGCTCCTTTTGGGGTTCTTAGCTCCTTTTAGGGGTTTTAGCCCCTTTTTGGATGCTTTAGCCCCTAGGAGAACTTATTTAGGTTCTTTTTGGGGTTGTTAAGCCCTTTTTCTCATTCTTAAACCTTTTTGAGGGTGTGGGGGTCTAATGGGGTGAAATGAGGGTCATGTATGGGTGTCCTTGAGTGGTGTAGGCCATGTAGAGCTGAGTGAGGGATTTTTTGGGTTAACACATATTTCAAGTTCAATAAAAGTTCAGTCATCTTGGATGAGATCTTGGATTTTCAAATATCTCCATTTGACAAATCTGGTCTTGGATTCAACAAGAAAAGAGGACAATCTATGGTTGGCACATGGTCTCCTAATGCCCCTGAATAAATTCCTTCTACGTCCAAGAATGAAATCAAAACTCCTCGTTAAGGACCTACATAACACAAAGAAGACTTTAGAAGATCAGAAATACGTCAAGAAGTTGATCCCACTCCTCTGTACAAATTCAAAAGAGAGACAACTACAAGATGGAATCAGGCATCTAGGTATGAAAATAGTTTCAATGATTATTGTTATTCATGTAATGATTTTGGTAACAAAGCTATGGATTGTGGATTCAATGATAAAATAAGTGTTGGAATTTCCAACAACACAGTCAAGTGTTGGACATGTAATCATTTGGTCACATTTCTACATATTGTCATACTATGAGATGTTATAGTTTTAGTGGCTTTAGGCACAAAGCTCAAGATTGCGTGAATTCAAGAACACAATCTATGAGGAATGACTCATACGCATTTACAACAAAATCTTATGACCCATGGAAGAAGAATGCAGGAAGAAATACAGCTCAGAAGACAATTGCTCAGAATCAAGGACACTCTCAGGTATGGATGAAAAGAAATGAATCATTGAATGTGAATGAAGTGGATCAATGCAAAGAAGATGGCTATCATGTGGCAAGCAAATTCTGAGGTCTCTCAAAGACCTTCGCATTAGAGGAAATTTCAACTCAAAATGGGCCTCCTAAGGAAAATTAATAAAATAATATTTATTAATTTTGGAGGAAGAAAACAAAAAACTACTTTTTGTTCGTATTTTCAACATATCTCCCTATGTTTTTACTCAAATTTCAATTGAGAGAGATCGTTCGATGCGGAATTAAATTCCACATCCAACGAGTACCTACTCATCATACTTTTGACATGCCCCGCTACCCCAAAAATAAGAAATCCCTGAAAAATGTGATGATGACATCATCATCACATTTTTTCATGTATTTCTTGTTTTTGGGGTAGCAGGGCCCGTCAAAATTATGCCGAGTGGGTACTCATTGGATGCAGAATTTAATTCTGCATCCAACAAGCTCTCCTGATCGAAATTTGAGTAAAAAAATATGGAGATATGTCGAAAATACGAACAAAAAAGTAGTTTTTTTATGATACCTATCACCAAATTTATATTAAAAAATTGTTTAAGAGGTGCTCCCTTTTTTAATTTTGAAGAATTTTTATTGGATAATATGTGATGACATGGAAGTTGCATTCTTTTTGGAAGGCCCATTTTAAATTTAAATTTCCTCTAATGAGCACCTTGAGTTCAAGGAGTTTGGAGGAGCTCAAAGGTGAGAGAGAGCAACTGATGGCTCTTTCATTAAAGCAGTCCAGGTCCTTGGATCATTATATAGATTTGCATGTTGATATGGGGAACAGTGATCAGCTAGAAATGAATTCATATACATATATGTGGTCACCCTTTTCCATTGATGCCAAAGGGAAAAATATGAATATCAAAGGGGAAGCATGGTTGTAGGGGGGTCATGAGTTGTTCTCATCGATGACAAAGAGGGAGATTGTTGATTAAGTTATCATTGATTCCAACATAGGACTTGCAGTGGCCCCTTATATTGTCATTGATGCCACTAAGGTACCATACAGTGGACAAGCTTAATGAACAGGTGTGAGTTGATCATGGTAACTTACACAGGTTTGACATGATTTTGATCACCCTTTACCCACATAAAATTCCCATATGGATGATAGGATTGATGGTTGATTGATTGGGAATTCCCTTGCTATGGTAGCCTAGGATTTGGATCCCGTTCACTAATGGTGGCACCTTGTAGCACACGGTGGTACAAATGACCCATTCTATGTTCATTTGTTGAATAGGTCATGACTAGATAGGGTCATGAAGCCCACATACTTGGTATGTGCCACTTGATGTTTGTGGATCCCACTGCTTGCATTTGATGAAGACCTTGATGTTGGTGTAGCCCTTATTGGGGTCATGGAACCATTCGATATGGTAATTATGCATGAGAAGTTTTGGCACCACATACATGATGGTATGATGGGCATGATAGATCTTGAATGTAACTGTGTACTTGATGATGGAGTCCTATGTGATGGGATTGAAGTCCATGGAAAGCATCTTGTTTAATAGTATATGCCATCTTTGAAAGAGTCATTGAAACTATTGCATGCAGTTCCTTGGTTCTTGAACACACATACTTGGTAGCTTTTTTATGGTGACTATAGGTGATGTAGCTCTTGGTGCCACAAAAACACTTGAAGATGCCTTCAAGATGAATTTAAGTCAAATCTGATGTCCTACAAAAATTAAATAATTTAACGGTATTAGATCAAGTAATTTCAAATAATCCCATCATAGGGACATAGTCCTTGTCAATCCATTTCCGGTGATATGTGGAGCGTCTCCTAACTCCTTACGGTTTAATATATATGAAATTTTGAAGTCGGTGTACCCCACCTTTTTGGGTCAGCCGACCAAACAAAACAGAATTTAAAATATAAAAATTAAATTCAAATTTTTATTAGGGAAGGTTGGCCCCATAAAATTTGGGGTTTAAATATATATAAATACATCATTCCATTAATTTTACACACAAATTTAAGATGAATTCAGCTCCAATTTTTGTGTGAAAAGACTGAGGCAACAACACTGAGGCATTCAATTTTTGCAGAAGTGATAAAAAAAAAATTGTCAAACTTTCTAAGCTGGTCAACCCAACAAAATCCGAATTTATAGCTGCCTTATACCCAAACTCAGTAGTAGAGAAGTTCTTTTTTGTCTACAATAGTACAATTTTTACACGATACAAATTGCACAGGATTACAACAGTCTAAATTTTACCATAGTGATGAAGGTTGAACCTCTTGAAGGAATCCGAGTTTATTTGAAACAGCAGATAAAGGTGATTAGGTATGATTTTGTCAAATGGTTTAGATCTTTGGGAAGGTATATCAAATTTTATATTAGTGGTAAAGTTACAGTCTTTAAATTTGACATATAGTAACGTAAGAGATTTCCCTTCAAACACCTCTCTCAAACAAAGACCCACAGTAATTAAGAAGAGGTAGACACATGTCAATTTTTTACTGAAGCAGCAGAGCAAGGTATCCAAAGATCATATATTCAAGTTGAACAAGCAGTAAATCAACAGGATTATATCACTCTTTATTCCAAGGCTACAGAGAAAAGGTTTATCTCTCCTTGAATTATATAGTTCATGCATAGATAATTGAAGGACGTCATAGAAGCATTCAAGAAACTTTTTCTATATTTAGTCACAGTGGTCAATTAAGGTTGGTGATCTTCATTATTTTTCACTTCACAATATTAGGCTCAAGTAAGTATAAAATCCATTCTTCAAGTCTGTAGCAGCATTTGATTTGAGAATCCAAGTGTTTACCTTGTTTTGGATAAATGAAGTGCCAACAAGAACTGTACATTTGAATACATAAAGGGTTTAGTCCTTGACATTTTGGAGAATAGTTAATATATGTTGATCAACCCCCTTGAAATTGACCTAATTCTATATGAAAAATTGTTGGTCTTGATAATGCCTAGTTGATGACAAAAGTGACTCAAACAATAACAACCTTTGATGTGACAAGTGGAAGCCTGAGTTACTTATAGATGGAAAAGTTGTGAGAGTAGTAACGAATTGACTTGACAGTGACATCCTCTGAAGTGGGTCATGACGTGACTAGTGACAAATGATGACAGTGATAAGGGAGATGAGACTATAGGAGGACACTTGGATATGATCAGTTGACTTGGAAATTGATTGAGTTGATGGAGTTGTGATTGGGATATAGACAGATAGATATGACATTGCAAGCTGAGTCTTGCACTTGAGGATTGGACTCCTCACCCTTTCTCAGTTGGACCTAAGAAGAACACGATGGGTCTTGGATGGAGAGTTTGTGCTCTTTGTATCAGTTGGTTCTAATCATAATCATTAATATTGGTGTCTTCCATTTTATATCATATCAAAAACTTAAATAAATCATTCATACAATTTTAGTGTTTCTCCTATGATGTGTCTTCTTCTATGATTCACTTATTTATGCTTATATTACAGTATGAAATGTGATGGTTGTTTAATGAATGTAGTGATGCACTTGTAGAATAATTCTTTGATAGAATCAGTTTAAATTGTAGAAGTAAAAATGGTTTAATTGCCTACACATTGATTCAACCCCCCCTGCTCTCAGTGTGACCATTGTGTCCAACAGTGCAAGGGAAAAAGATACATGGAATTCACTATGTTGCCAAATTTGACCTAGAGTTAGTTGGTTTTATTGACTCCGATTGGGCAGGTGATAACACTGATAAAAATCAAGTTTTGGATATGTGTTTATGCTTGTAGATGGAAAAATTATTTGGTCAAGTGAAAAGCAAAGTGCCATTGCACTTTCTTCTACAAATGAAGAATATAGAGGAGTTGTGAATGCAGCTACTCAATGTTTGTGGTTGCGGTGAATACTTGGATAGTTTGGGATCGAATATGGCACTTCCAAAGTAATTAATTGTGAAAACCAAAGTACTATTCGAATCTCAATAGCCCCAATACAGAGGCAATGAACCAAACACATAGAGATACATATGCACTACAGCATAGGACTTGTGCATGATGGGATTATTTCTCTGCACTACTAGGAATCATCTGAGCAAGTTGCAGACATCTTCACCAAATAATTCTCTGAGAAAACATTCAACAATCTCAAATCACTACCTGGGATAGCTGATCATATGGTGAATACTGATTGAAGACAATATTTCACAAAATTTTGTTCATGTCCATATTTAAGGGAGGATTTTCTCCTTTGTGGTTTTTCCACTTTCCTTGTTTTGTGTGGACAAGCAGCATGTAAAGGGTCACTAATCCTTGTAAAGTGGTTTATGCGCCTAGGGGGGGATTTTTACTTTTAGTAAAACTAGTTTTGTGAGGATTAAACTTGCCTCCTTAGGCATTCAAATATATAATGTAATTATATATTTGGACAACCTATTACTTTATAAGGTTGGCTGATGTAAAGTTATGCAATGCAAGTTTGTGTTATGCACCAATTTTAGTCTCCAAATTGAGTAGATTAATGCATGTTTTTCAAGCAATTTCATGAGTTCAATTGATCTAAACTTGGGATAAATTTTCACAATAAAAACCCCAATTGAAGGCAGTTGGCATGTGTTGGAGCAGGGTCCCGCAGCTATAGAAGAAGCTGCTAGTTTAGCGGAGAGATAAGTTTTGGCGGAAAGAAGATAAGACAGAGCTACGACGTCGTAGCACGTTTCCAGCTGTAGAGCAGAGCCGGAAACCATGACTTTTAAGATAGAGAAGTCAAGAAAGGCAACGGTACCTGAGCGGCTGAGAAGAGAGAGCTCACCAACTGCATTGAAGGCAGCGGCGAAAGATAGGAGGGCTCAGTGACCCTCATAAAGGAGAAGGAGCAATGAGGCTGAAGCATTGAAGACGAAGGACAGAAAAGAGAAGCGATGCATAGTACCCATGATCAGTGTCGGGAAGCATGGAAGACTGCAAAGAGCTGTGGTGTGATGGAAAGCGGCTACCTCAAGTACAGATATGGTCGACTGTCACTAGTTAGGGTTTTGGGTTACTGTTGGGACAGGCCCACAGTGTTGTAACGGCGAGACCTTCGAGCTGCCCATAAAAGGATATATTTTGTATTGTAAAAGGGTTGGTCAGTTAGTTGAGTCATTCAGTTGTTAGTAGTGTTTTGCAGAATATTAGACTGTTGTAAAAGTCGAGCTCTAGTTATGTTATTAGCGGTAGCAATCTTACTGTAACCAGTAGCTGGCTTATAGAGTATGCATGTAACAATCCGCAGGGATCGACGGAGAGGGAAGAGTATATTGTAGGAGAGCAATATAGATAGAAAGAAGATCTAAGAGAGAATATCTTGAGCTGCATATGTGGTGCAGCAGAACTGTGTTTTACCTTCCCCTAAGCTATAAAGAAAACACAGTTCTGTGGACGTAACTTCCATCCTGGAGGTGAACCACGTTAAAATCATGTGTTATGTGATTGGATTATGTGTTATGTTACTTGTGCATCTATCAGTTATTTCATGAACGTTGTTTAGGGTTTAAGGAATGAATGTGTTAATCAGTTCACAGTAATATAGAAGGATAAACGTGAGTCCAGTCTTTGGCATGTTGTATGAGGTTCATTTATGCTTTGCGTGAAACAGTCACTAGTTGCAGTATTGAATAGCCTTGTATGTTAAGTCTTGCACGTCGACATGAGCAATGCTAATTGCACTAAACCATAGAGGTAGGATATCACAGAGAGGTGATACCGCACCGGCAAAGGAGCTGCGGTGCGCGATACCGCAGGTTGAGGACTTAGCGTTGGGTAGGAGCTATGTGTCGCACGGTGCGCGGCGATGCGGTAAGGTTGGAGATATCACGACTCAGGGAAAGTGCGCGGCATAGAGAAGGACCGCACGGTGGTATAAAGGTATACCTCGCAGCTAGAAGAGCTACGAGATGAGGAGATCATGCGACGCGAGCAGAAGGTCGCGCGACACATAGAGAAAGAGACCTCGTAGCTAGGAGAGTTGCGAGTCGCAAGTAGGACTGCCGCAGAACCTGGTCCAAGACACTTGATTCCTTGGCCAACCCATTAGAATCACCTCGGGTGAGACTTCAGGCCTCCTTGCGGTCTGTCGTTGAAAGGGCCAGTGAGCTAGGGTTGTTGTTGGTTGATTATAGTAAACCCGGGCCTGCCCGCATAACCAAAAAATGGTTCCGTTGCCGGTTTTGAAAAAATGAGCGCTAATGTTATGTTGGAATCCTACTAGAGAAGAGTTTCACCAGTGGCTGGAATCAAACTTAAGGGAGTTTGCCAAGAAAGAAAATCGGAGCCCTAAATTGAACACAGAGGACTGGTTACAAAAGCATATCGCTTCAGATATACACGCGATATTTTTTTGCAACCTATGGAAACGAGCTTTACGACTGGTTATCAAAGTTGACAGATAGGAAAATATTCAAAAAGAAGAGAAACATTGTCTAGACACCGGAGTTGATTCAGACCGTGCAGAACCTTGACAATCCCATTACGAGAGCAGTGGACTTCTGGCTTGCGAGTGTGCTAGGAGGCTTTGTTACAGAATTTGCAGTTGACCAAAGAAAAATCTTCAGCGAGGCTGAGCGGTACTTCTTCAAAGGATATCGGGGTAAGTACCTAAAATCTCTAAACTTGTCCATTAAGATGCTGCTACATGAAAAAGGAGTAATGGACATGATTTCAGATGAATAAGTAAAGACAGTAATGTCACAAGAGTTTGAAAGTGATTTTGATGACATTGGACGAACACGTAGTGGCAAGAAATATAAAGTAGCTTTCGGCTCTCCCGCATTTGGAGATAGTTCAGACAATATTAGGCAACTGAGTCCTAGTACCATAGAAGAACCAGAGGGGGGTACCCCTTACCATCCCTATACCCCACAGAAACAGACCGGGACTTAGAGTAATCCCGTAGGTACTCCATCCAGTAGCTCGCAGACAGTACCTACTACCGCTACATCACCCTCACCTACACCGCTGAGTGGAAGTAATCTATTCAATCAGAACCCACCGTAGAGAAATAGAATGGGAGATGACATGAAGCTACCTACCTTTAAGGGTACAGGAGTAGAGGACCCGGAACAGCATTGGTTTCTATGTGAAGCCATGTGGACCATTAAAACAATCAACGACGATAACCTTAAACTTGTACAGTTGGTCACCACACTCAGAGATTGAGCTTTAACATGGTACATAAAGTATACCACAGTACCCAAGACACTTGCCCAGGTCAAGAACGCCATGATTAAAGAGTTCAAGAAACCTAAGTCTGAGACTCAGTGTATAACAGAGCTCAAGGATATTAAGCAGCTACCATCAGAGTCAGTATGGGACTTTGACCAGAAATTCAAAGCTCTTATAGACCAAGTAAGCTTTGAGTTTGCACCGGAGCAGCATAAGGAATGGTTTATTGCAGCGCTGCTCCCTCACATCAGACTACCATTAATGCAGCAAAAACTCCAAACGTAGGATGACGCGTTGGATATGGCAATGAAGCTCGAAGCTTCACCTCTAGCTGAAACCAACGCAGGCATGACAACTCTGCAGAACCAGTTGGCCAACCTCACATTATAGATACATGAACTTAAGAAAGGGAAAGAGGTTATGCAAGACATATGGTGCTTACAATGTAAAGCACAGGGTCATACCAAAGAAAACTGTCCAGTCTTTGTAGAATATTTAGCGTCAGGGGCTCCTAACCCCTTACCACGAACGCAAGGGCCATGGTGTGAAATATGCAAAACACAAGGACATCCACCTCAGCAATGCCCTTTGCTTCAGAAGTATGTACAGACACCTAAGAACCTATACTGTGTCTTCTACAGCTCTGTCGGACATAATGAATAGGATTGCCGAGCCTATGATCTCATGTTAGATAGAAAATATGACATATACAGAGTCCAGTCAGAAACACAGGGTCCAGCAGCAGGACCACAGCCTGATCCGGCTTATGGTGGCCGTGGAGGAGGATTCAGAGGACGAGGCCGTGGAGGAGGCTTTGCAAGAGGAGAAGGTTTTGGCCATGGTCACGGACCAATCACTTGTTATAACTGCGGAATTGTAGGCCACTATGCTAGGGACTGCCAGAGCCCCACTACCACTTGCAACTACTGCAAATCTTATGATCATACCATAGAGGAGTGTCTTACCTTGATAGCTAAGATCAAAGACCCTAAGCCAGCAGTACACCAGAACATCCAGCTTATTGCTGTTGAGCAGGTAGAACCAGAACCAAGAGTTAATATTGTGACTCGTAGCGGTGTTTCTACTAGTAGGACATCGCAGGAGACCGAAAAGAACACAAGTCAGGAGTGGGTGCGCAGAGCTCCTAGTAAATCAATACCACTCGACCTGCAGAAGAATAAAGAGACATTTCACGAAGCCAAGGCTTCCTTTGATGAACCTACGCAATCAGGATCGCAGGTACTGCCGTCTAGGGGCATACCACAGCAAGCGCCTTGTGGCGATAGCCATGAACAGATACCGTAGGCTACCACATCAGGGAGATGCGACGAGGATGAATCAACAGGAAGTGTACAATCCTTCCTATGCAGTTGCTTGAAACTCGTGAGAAATGAAAAATCTATCGGCGAGCTACAGCGCATCATAGATCAGTGTCAGCAACCTTCTCTCTTGGGCAGTGCACATCGTGCTGTTCATAATATTACAGGACATACAAGGACCGGAAGGGAGATGAAGCTCACAACACAGATTGGAGAGTTTGAAATGGATGAAGTCATCTTAGATCTAGGATCAGAGGTGAATGTTTTGACTAAGCAGACATGGGAACAGATGGGTAGCCCTTAGTTAGTCAAATCACCTATCCACCTGAGATTAGCTAACCAACAGCGAGTATCACCATTGGGTCGACTGCCACAGGTGCCAGTTGACATCTACAGAGTTCGCAGTTTTGCAGACTTCGAGGTTATAGAAATCATTGGCGACAGTCGACCGTATCCAGCGTTATTAAGTATCGATTGGGCGATCGGTAGCAAGGCTATCATTAACCTAAAGAGAAGACAAATGACCTTTGAGGATGCGCAGATCCGGGTCATCACGCTGCTGGATCCTCACCAGGGTCCTAGATACATTGAACCTATCCGAGCAGAGGAGGAGGCACAAAACTTGGATAGTCCCTACCAGATGACTGTGAACCAGAACGACTACATCAATCCAACCGCAGAAGGGAACATTAGTTGGCGATGCGACAGCTCATGCGCATCGGATTTCGATGTTGGTCTAGAGAACTGGCAGAACAGACTTTACGAAGTCTCAGCGCACAAATGTGCATTTATGAGTAAGTCACTGCGATGGATTGGCACAGAGATCACTGAGATTCCATCATATCATGGTCTGACAGATATCCAGGACTTCCTTGAGCAGTTTGAGCACCAGATTCCTTACGAGCAGAGGATCGCAGCTATGGACCTTGCAGTATGAGCCACACCTGCAAGATGGTGGTATGCGCATAAGGAGAATATCGCATCATGGGATGATCTTAAAAGATTGATGGCGATCAGATTTTCTGTCGACAGAGAGTATGTCCAGCAGAAGTACACAGGAGAAACTAATCCCAGGACACATATTCAGACATGTGAACAGAACTAGTCGGACATTCCCGAGGAGGAATGGGTTCACAGATTCATTCACACATTGGACACAATTCCAAGGAACTAGTACACAGAGACCGAGTTGCGCAAGGGGACGACCACATGGTCACTTATGACAGACAGTTTCCTACTCACCTTCGCGTTTGAATCAGAACATCCAAGTGTTGCTTAGGCCTTAGATATAATCAAGATCAAGATATTCCAAGACTGTACCCCATTAGTACAGACTCAACCTGATTGGGTCGTTCAGTTAACAAAGGCGCTAGAATGCTACAACTTTCAAGAAGAACAAGGGGACGAGGAGAAGGATCCTCGCAACACCAACATTCTGGAGTCAGAGGGGACTTGCAATGTTGGGGGACCACAGTTAGAGATTCCAGCAATCACCGAACCTATCAAGATTAAAAAGATCAATATTGGCACAGATGCAGAACCTAAGTTTGCCTCTATTGGAGACTATTGGAACGATGAAACATTCAAACAGATTGCAAATTTGTTACATGACTATCAGGACCTATTTCCCACCAAGTTCACAGAGATGAAGGGAATAGTTGGAGACCTTGGAGTTATGAGGATACCATTGAAGGAGGATGCTAGACCAGTCAAGCAGCGCCCATATAGATTGAATCCGCGCTACAAAGAAAAAGTCAAGGATGAGATTGATAAGATGCTAGCAGCAGGCATCATTGAACCGGCAGAAGAAAGCGAATGGGTTAGCCCCATGGTCGTGCAAGAGAAGAAAACAAAAGGGGACATTAGGATCTGTGTCGATCTGCGCAAGCTCAATGATGCATCGCTTCACGATCCATTTTCGACACCGTTCACTGATGAGGTATTAGACAACGTGGGAGGACAGGAGGTCTACTCCTTCACTGATGGCTTTTCAGGCTACCATCAGATCAGAATACATCCAGAAGATTGATCCAAGACCACCTTTTCAACAGAATGGGGCTCGTTCCAGTATACGGTAATGCTCTTTGGTCTTAAGAATGCACCAGCTATATTTTCTAGAGTAGTAGTTGTTGTATTTAAAGAATACATTCATAAATTCTTAGAAGTATATTTTGATGATTGGACTGTATTTGGACTAATCGACAAGCATATAGGAGACTTAAGACTGATGTTAGAGAAATGTAGGCAGTACCAGATTTCTCTAAACTTGAAGAAATGTATATTCTGTGCACCATTTGGTATTTTGTTGGGTCACATTGTTTGCAGATAAGGCTTGATGGTAGATCTCGCGAAGATCGTCATCATTGTAAATCTTCCAGCACCCAACTCAGTCAAGCAACTAAGGACAGTACTTGGTCATACTGGGTACCACAGAAAGTTCATCAAGGGCTACGCAAAGATTACAGCACCAATGGAGAAATTGCTAAAGAAAGATGTAAAATTCCTATGGAATAAGGAATGTCAGCAGAGCCTAGACACACTTAAAGAAAAGATGGTTACAGCACCCATCTTAGTATTTCCAGACTGGACTAAGCCATTTCATGTCCATGTGGATGTGTCGGGCATCGCATTAGGGGTTGTTTTAACACAACCAGGAGAAGGGGACATTGACCATCCTATCGCATACTCTAGTAGAAAACTCTCGACAGTAGAAAAGAACTACACCACAACAGAAAGAGAAGGCCTAGCTATGGTGTACGCGCTGCAGAAGTTCAGGCACTACCTGTTGGGTGCCTCGTTTAAAATGTTCACTGACCATTCCGTGTTAAAATATTTGGTCAATAAGCCAATGTTAGGGGGGAGAATCTGCAGATGGTTACTCCTCTTTCAGGAGTATGATTTTGAAATCATTTTGAAACCAGGAAGACTGAATGCCGGACCTGATCACTTGTCGCGAATAGACTCAGGAGAAGAGCCAAGTAACCTAGATGACAATCTGCCAGATGCACCATTGTTTTCTATCCAGATCGCAGATGAGTACTATGCCGATTTTATTCAATTTCTCACTACAGGAGTAGCACCTGATGAGTTCACTAAGCAGCAAAAGAAGCAGTTGGTTGTTAAAGCAGCAGACTTCACCCTCATTGCAGGACACCTGTACAAATTAGGTCCGGATGAAGTTCTGCGTAGATGTGTGATGCCACATGAAAAAGATGCTATTATCAGAGAGGCACATTCAGGAACCGCAGGAGGTCATTTCGCAGGAAAGCCGACTGCGTAGAAAATCCTGGAGGCAGGATTATGGTGGCCTACGTTGCATAAGGACACCAAGGACTTTTGCAGATGCTGCGATATCTGCCAAAGGGTAGGAAAACCCTCGTGACGTGATGAAATGCCGCTGCGACCGTAGGTCACGCTGCGCGCATTTGAAAAATGGGCTATAGATTTTGTGGGTCCTATCAACCCACGAGGAAAGTGCACTGGTGTGAGATATATTATCACTGGAATAGAGTACCTCACCAGATGGGCAGAGGCCAAAGTGGTAAGAAATTGTGATGCTGCTACAGCCGCACAGTTCCTTTTTGAAAACATCATCAGTAGATTTGGATGCCCAGTAATTTTGATGAGTGATCAAGGCACACACTTCTTGAACAGCACTATTGAGGCATTGACAGAAGAATTCCAGATTCAGCACCATAAGAGCACTCCCTACCACCCCCAGGCTAATGGTACGGTGGAGGCCTTTAACAAGATTTTAGAAAATGCTCTTACTAAGATCTGCAATAGCCAAAGGAACGATTGGGACCTTAGAGTTAACATTGTACTATGGGCATACAGGACCACATGCAAGAAACTTACAGGACACACACCTTTCATCTTGGTGTATGGATAGGAGGCTGTTATGCCTATGGAGTATATTCTTCCCAGTTTAAGAATCGCTCAAATTACAGGGATGACCAATACAGACACAGTGGAGGAAAGGCTAGCGCAACTGCTTGCCTTAGAAGAAGACAGATTCATCGCTGGATTCCATCAGAAAGTGCAGAAGGCACGAGAAAAAGCTTGGCACGACAGACACATTAAGAGAAAGAATTTTCAGATCGGAGACCTAGTGCTCCTCTATGACAGCAAATTCATTAAGTTTCCAGGAAAGTTCAAGATGTATTGGCTGGGGCCATATCAGATACAGCAAGTCACAGAGGGAGGTGCCGTTCAGCTCAGCCATCTGAATGGGGAGCTTCTCCCCACATGGATCAATGGCAGTAGGCTTAAGCTCTATAGTGATAGCCACCCCGCCTCTCAGCCCTAGCTTAGCCAGTTTATGGTGGTGCAGATGTCCAGTGTAGTTGAAAGGAGGCATCGCACCGGGAATTAGTCTACACCGGCAGGTATTATTCTAAAGTATGAGGAATCGCACAAGGCCAATTCAAAAATATATATATATATATATATATATATATATATATAACGTAGGTGATGCGGAGTAGCATCGCGGCAGTGCGATGTTTCCCCGTGCCACGTACTCAGTTTTGCAACCGACAGAGGGCCAGTCAAGTCACCATCTGACAGATAGTTAATGAGGTAATGACCGGTATATCTTACCGTAGATTTGGCAGCAGTATAATAAATTTTTCCAGATGTGGCAAATCTTCGACGAGACCAGTGCCTGTACACACACGCTTCAAGGGAAATTTGATCGGATTTCCTCATTTATGAAGGAACGGATGACGGGTGTGGTCTTGTCCAGGCATTGATGACGACCGACGGGTTCAGTCTAGATGATCATTGCATCCGGGATTATCGTATTGGGCATAAAAGCAAAAAGTATTCAATTGGGACGGTTACGTTTCGCAGAAAAACCGAGAGCTATAGAGTGCATTGTTAAGAGTTCCCTGTGAAGAGCCAAGTTCATTACAGAGTGCTGTGATTTTCAGAAGTTGCAGGCATTGCACGTCCACCATTTTACATTGAGTGGGTTCTGTTCGAGGACGAACCTCTAGAAGACATGCCGAGACGCTTCGACCCTGGTGGCCGTAGGTCCGCCATGACGACGCCGCCCAGGGTTGTGAAATTAAGTACAGCACAAGTCAGATAGCCACTAAGGATGAAGAGTCAAGCGCCAGAAGTAGAAGTTGTCACCAAAGTCTCTGCTAAGGAGAAGAAGAACGCTAAGCTGACCACTGAAGATAAGAAAGCAGAGCGGAAGCATGATGAGAAGAAATCTCCTGCCAGGCAAAAAGTAAAAATAAGAAAAAGAAAGCAACGGGAGAAGGTCGCCAACCTACCTGATCAGTTAAGAAAAGCACAAGAGATTGCGGAGGCAAGGAAACGGAAATCTGACGATCAGAGGCAGCATGCGTACCTAGAGCACCTCGAAGAGAAGAGAAGTGGAAGAAGACAGCAAACCCAGCAGTTGGTGGAATTCCAGAACGTAGACAAAGGCTTGTTCTCGAAACAGAATTCATGGTTTGTATCTCTTTCATATACAAGGCTCCAGACTGAATGAAGTGTTTGAGAAGGCTGGAAGATACAAATTTTCCTTGTGATAAAATTTCTAACCCAGATAAAGAGGAAAGGATATCTGTGGAAGACCTTTCAAACACGAGAAAGCTCTTAAAAAGTTTTAGAGCGAAGAGAGCGAGACCATGAGATCGGGCGGGAAGGATAAGAGAGCCTAGCGAACCAAGTTACAGAAACTATAGAGAGCGTGTCGAAGTAATGCAGCAGGAACTCGCGGGACTTCGAGACAGGTTGCAGAGGACTTCGCAGGAAGCCAAGGCAAAGCTATAGCAGGAGAATCCCGTTGGTAGTGGCTCGGGGGCGAGCCACAAGTAAGTGTTAGGGGACTGTTGGAGCAGGGTCCCGCAGCTACAGAAGAAGCTGCTAGTTTAGCGGAGAGATAAGTTTTGGCGGAAAGAAGATAAGACAGAGCTACGACGCCGTAGCACATTTCCAGCTGTAGAGCAGAGCTGGAAACCATGAATTTTAAGATAGAGAAGTCAAGAAAGGAAACGGTACCTGAGCGGCCGAGAAGAGAGAGCTCACCCACTGCATTGAAGGCAGCGGCGGAAGACAGGAGGGCTCAGCGACCCTCATAAAGGAGAAGGAGCAATGAGGCTGAAGCATTGAAGACGAAGGACAGAAAAGAGAAGCGGTGCATAGTACCCATGATCAGTGCCGGGAAGCATGGAAGACTACAGAGAGCTGTGGTGTGACGGAAAGCGGCTACCTCAAGTACAGATATGGCCGACTATCACTAGTTAGGGTTTTGGGTTACTGTTGGGACAGGCCCATAGTGTTGTAATGGCGAGACCTTCGGGCTGCCTATAAAAGGATATATTTTGTATTGTAAAAGGGTTGGTCAGTTAGTTGAGTCATTCAGTTGTTAGTAGTGTTTTGCAGACTATTAGACTGTTGTAAAAGCCGAGCTCTGGTTTTTTTATTAGCAGTAGCAATCTTATTGTAACCAGTAGCTGGCTTATAGAGTATGCATGTAATGATCCGCAGGGATCGACAGAGAGGGAAGAGTATATTGTAGGAGAGCAATATAGATAGAAAGAAGATCTAAGAGAGAAGATCTTGAGCTGCATATGCGGTGCAGCAGAACTGTGTTTTACCTTCCCCTAAGCTATAAAGAAAACACAGTTCTGTGGATGTAACTTCCATCCTGGAGGTGAACCACATTAAAATCGTGTGTTATGTGATTGGATTATGTGTTATGTTACTTGTGCATCTATCAGTTATTTCATGAACGTTGTTTAGGGTTTAAGGAATGAATGTGTTAATCAGTTCACAGTAATATAGAAGGATAAATGTGAGTCCAGTATTTGGCATGTTGTATGAGGTTCATTTATGCTTTGCGTGAAACAGTCACTAGTTGCAATATTGAATAGCCTTGTATGTTAAGTCTTGCACGTCGACATGAGCAACGCTAAGTGTGCTAAACCGCGGAGGTAGGATATCACAGAGAGGTGATACCGCACCGGCAGAGGAGCTGCAGTGCGCGATACCGCAGGTTGAGGACTTAGCATTGGGCAGGAGCTGCGTGTCGCACGGTGCGCGGCGATGTCGTAAGGTTGGAGATATCGTGACTCAAGGAAAGTGCACGACATAGAGAAGGACCGCATGATGGTATAAAGGTATACCTTATGGCTAGAAGAGCTGTGAGATGGGGAGATCGCGCGACGCGAGCAGAAGGTTGCGCGACGTGCAGAGAAAGAGACCTCGTAGCTAGGAGAGCTGCGAGTCGCAAGTAGGACTTCCACAGAACCTGGTCCAAGATGCTTGAGTCCTTGGCCAACCCATTAGAATCACCTCGGGTGAGACTTCAGGCCACCTTGCGGTCTGTCGCCAAAAGGGCCGATGAGCTAGGGGTGTTGTTGGTTGATTATAGTAAACCCGGGTCTGCCCGCATAACCAACAGCATGAATTTTTCCTTGAGATTGAATGAGAAAAGTATCTACCATATCCTCCATTAAAGCTACATATTCCAACGATTGCACCTGATTCCTCTATGAAAATGGCACCCACCAAAATAGAAACAATAACTAGTGAAACCAGAGCAATAGAAAAACTTTGTATCCAAGAAGAGGAAGTTTCCTTATCACTGCTGTGTTGGGTCCCTAAATGACCCTTTTTAACCACATCCCTTATACCCTATTTGTCTTGTCTTATTCCATTTTGTGCACCAAACAGACATTCTTTCCTCACTTGAGCACTGAATATTCATAGGTATGATTATTTATTGTTTTATCTTATTAATGCTTATGATTGTTATAATCGGGACTTTGCTTCTTGCATTATGCTAACTCATTATGATTTCATAAAGATAATGCAAGTTGTGAGAGATTACAGGTGTAGCAGCCCGAGTGGTCCAGAGAGGATATGAGCAACCACTATCAGCAGTAAATTGCCAGTCCCATCTATACACGCAAATCCAACCAAGGGTCATCATTCCACGCGAGCTGCGATAGACATGGATGCGATAGACACGGCTACAACAAACTGAGCTACAATAGCATGACACTGCTTGAAGTTAGTTGCAATCATCCAGGCCATTCTTAATTGGTTATGTTATTCATTAACTGGCTCAGGCAACATAATTTTCTATTTTCCCTACCTCTGTTTAATGTAACAGCGCATGTAACAGGGCATCCTGAAGATCGTAGATCTTCATGGAGACTCGATATTAGTGGGTGAGGGTTACATTTGTTGATGTATAGGTACAAGGAAGAGTTCAGAGCCAAGGGTTGGACAATATCATATTTTGTTGTGTAAGCTGTAACAGAGACTGTATCTTCATTTCACCATTTTAATATAAGGAGCATGATTCTTCATATTTATGTGTTTTAACTTGTGTTAGTTTCAGCGTCTCTGTTCAAAGGCTGGGCCCACCTTCCCATGGAGATCACCAAGTTAATTAGATGTTTGCTTAATTAGTTGTGTGGTGTGGATATTACATTATATGCATTTGTTTCAATAGCTGCAATAGTCATGTTAATCGTTGTGTTTCCTTGAATACTTAGTACTTGCATTTCCTTTAAGCTGCAGCAGTGTGGTGTGACAGTTGACTGTGTAGGTTAGCTTCTTTTATGCATGTGTGTGGTAGCTGTAACAGTCAAGCTCTCCCTTAATTTCCTTTAAATTACGTGTCTTGCTCAGGTTTGCTAATTCAGGTAGACTATGGTTTAGAACTGTTAATTCAATTCCTGTTATTTCTCATTTCTAGATTAAGGTTGGATTAGCTAGTCACAATGGATCTGCATATAGTCTGGTAAATTAGGATTTAACTTTCTACAAAAGTAATTTCTAGATATTTATTTCAGGAATCATTTATTACTAGATTGAAGTTGTAGGAAGTAATTGCAATTCTGAATTCTTAGATAGGTAGTTTAGATCAGTTTTGATTATGGGAGAAGTTTGACAAAATAGATAAGTATGACAACTTATTCAGTCATCAAATACTTAGTGTTTAAGCACAGATAGTGTACGTTGTCTTTGAAATAAAAGACTTCCCTGGGTTGACAATTTATATTGAGCATTATGCATGATGGTTTTAATTAACTGGCATATAGAGTGACCAACATGCTGGAATTCAGACTTAACAGGATAAAAAATCCCCACACAAATGAACATGTCTGGAGACAACACTGGATTTAGCTCCATGAATGGGGGATTAGAGATGACTGATGGATAGATGATGCACAACTACTCACCAACACAAAGTTGAGGCACTACTTGAATGTGCCCACTCTAAAAAACTTTGGTAGTTTAAATATTTGATTGTCAAGTGCATTGTTAATAGATACCATGATGACAAATTGTGGTTTGAAGCGCCATTTGAAATAAACGAGTTCGTCATCTCCTCCATCACTGGTTTACCCAACAAGGGGCCAGCGGTACAAATATTCTACAAGCCATTATTGTTGGTTCAAGAACTGATAAGAACACCACATGGAAAGAATTCAAAGGGGCTCATATCTATAAGATTAACTACCCATTGGTTAATTTTGTTTCCATCATTGTATCGATTCACTTGACCAGTTTCGTTCATCCACCTTACATTAAATTATAAATGTTAGAAGATGTAAAATCCATCGCCACTAAAGGGAAAAATGAAAATTGGGCTAAGTACCTAGCCATAGTTGTCAAAATGAATTACAATAAATGACAAGAATCTAGACATGCAATCCAGTTTCCGTCACTATTAATATGGATAACAATGTCGAAGATTCTACCAGTCAGTGATCCTGACTTCACTAAGACCAATGTTTCAATAATTCAGAACTTCAAAGCATTCGTGCCAAAAGGGTGCGTAAAAGGTTCAAAATTTTCCAAGATGTGGTTCGAGAACTGGTTTTAGGTATTAAAAAATACTTTCTTTCAATGGACGATTCCCTAGCAAGTTCTTTGATGACACACATCTAGTTAGACCTAGACCATACCAAAGTTTGGTGTCTGGAAGGAAAAAAGGGGAACTTAACCCAACTGGATTACTACCCAACATTCCAAGTCATCTTCACATACCTATCTCTATAATCCAACAAAGTCTTATAGATCCCATACTTTTCCTCGAGAAAACATGTCGTCATCACCAAACCATTGACCCACAGGGAGATAGAATACCATTTTGAGTCTAGGATATACTTAAACATTTTTACACCAGATGACAATCTCGTCGAGACAAATCTTCTTTCCATAGTTCCATTAACAAGTCAGAAACATACAACAGAAGAAGAATTGGTGAATGAAACAACTGAAGAGGGTGAATACCATGAAGAAGAAGAACAGTCGAATCCATATCTATCCAAAGAGAAACTCAACAAAGTAGCTGAGTATATCGTTACTATGAAGCATACCTTTAGAGGGACCTCATGCAAACAACCAAATAAAATGAATTTGGTGATCAATGCACCCATAAAATACAATTTGGAGGAGCTCCAAGCTAAAGCACAAGAATTCATCCTAAAAGCTTCCCAAAATAGTGTCACCATCGAGAAGTAGATAGAAAATAACTTAATGATGAAAATTGTTGGAATAAAGGTAACTCCTCCTCTTCCCAGAACAAATAAGTTAAAAGTAAGTATGCATTCACAAGTCGATGGCCATGTTTCAATCCCCAACAACTCCCCACCATTGTTTCCCAGCTAACCTCTTCGTATGTTTAGATAACCAAAGAAATTAGTGCATTTCTTACACCCCACCTTGTCCCCAACTAGTAGTAGTTAGTTATAGAAAACCCTATCGTCAAATACTTTGTACCTCTAGAATGAGCACCCTTACCTCCGTAAGGAGTACACTTTCCTAAGAATAACTTCATTTCCATGTCACCAAAAAAGTCCATTCCTTTACCATCCTTTAAAACACTGTTGAAAAATAAACCCCACTCATCATCCCTTGCACCAATTTTTACCTAGTCTACCATCACAACAACTACAAGTGTTGAAATCCCCCCTTCATCCACATTATCATCGGTCCCAACATCAACAGTCACATCAGCTACCTTGCCTTCATTAAGTACTCTTCCTTTCTCATTTTCACCACCATTGTCAACGACCCTTCAATCAATGACCCCACCTACTTTGACCACTCTATTTTCCTCGACTACTGTCACTACAAAACCCATGATGATTATTTCATGTGTGCCTTCTAAATCTATCTCCACCCAAACCTCTTCATCCTTGACTTCCACTACCTCAACCTCTTCAGTCTCAATTTCCACTACCTAACCCAACCTCAAAAATCACCAACACTAGGAGGATCACCATAGATAAAGAGGAAGAATAAGAAGAAGTAAGTTCCTACACTCACGATAGCAGTCGATGCCATGGTTTCCACTTCAAATACTAAAGGAGTCTTTGATCCAAATTAGGACTCATATCAAAATTTGGAATATTTCATTCAAACTGTAAGTACAAAAAAAAGAAAGCAATGGAAGGATAACAAAAAGAAGCTTAAAATTATTTAGGAGGGGTGGAAAAACATTAAAGCAATGCTTCAACTTAGTTTCCAAATTCATTCCAACACTTGAAGTAGTAAAATCCCAAAATCCCCTTGACTAGATTTCCAACCTATTTAAATTTGGTTTTTCAACCTTGCAAGATGTTGTCAACCAAAAGAACTAGGAAAGTGAAAAAGAGAATGCAATTCTATTTGTTTACCAGTAAAAACTATTTGTAGATATGACCAATAAACAAAAGGAATATGAAGTACAGGATAGTCAGTCAGAACGAGTATTGAACAATCGATATTCTTACTATGGAAAAATATTTGTGGATATGAGAAATATATAGAATACTATAGCTAAAATTTATCAACAGACTCAACAACTCTATCAATTTTGGATAACTAGTTGAACATGGAACAACAATGCTTCATGGGCCTCCACAAGAAAGAATACCAATGGTCAAAACAGGTGAAGTGAACACAAAGAGAGGTCAGCCACCTAACCAACCAGATATACCATTTGTCGCAAACTATTGAAGCGCAACACCTTAAGTTGGGTCTCGACCTAAAAAATATCCTAAGTGTATCAGTAATAGAGAAATTTGTAAAATTATCCGGGCTCCTCACTATTATCCTCAGCATTCACTCAGTCCCACATGCCTAGAAGGATTTTCAAATATTCCTAGCCTTGTCAACAGAAGAAATTGTATAAGATTGTGTTGAATAAGACCCTTCAGGCACCACATCCAGTCTAAATTAGACATAAAAAATTTATACCAATATTTTGTAACAAGTTTTGTAGTCATACATCTCTTAATTCTCTCCAGGACAAAGAAGTGTCTTGTTGGTGGGGAAGATGTTTGATTAGCCTAGTCAACTTGTTGACTAGGTCATCCTGATCGATCGCAGTCAATTCCATCCAACCGGTCAGGCAGTTAGTCGATCGAACAATTAGTTGTAACTGCTTAACTAATTTGTAACCTCTATAATAGGTTGGTGAGCCCAGAATTAAAGAGACTACTTTTATACATGATGATCTGATAATAAAGGACAACATCTTTATTCTACCACCATTAATTTTGTTCTTTATTGTATATTTATGTATGTATGTGTCATATTATTTCTTTTTATGCTTGTATATTACTTGTAAATTCATGTAATCCCATATATTACAACAATCCTTCTCATTACCCGAATTTAAACCATGTATAACCCTTGTTTGTTCCTAGTTTTTTGGTAGACACTACCCCTCCATGGGTGAATTATGTGTCCTTACATCCCTCGTGTTCAATTGCAACCAATAAAACACCTCTGCATTCATGCTCACCTTCTTAGGACTTAGTCCCATCTGTTGACCAAGTGATCCATCCAATGCGAGCATTGGATCCTTATCTCCAACCAATTGATCCAAGTGAATGTTTTGTCATGTGTTCTCTCTAGGATGAAATCCTTCCATTAGCTAAATCCTTCATAAATGCTATGATTAATTCTATCATTCCTTGGGATAGTTGCATCCTTTCCAAATATCATCTCTTTGGATTGGACCCATTTACAATTAAATCCAACCTCATCTTTCCTTTTGATTTTGATCTCATTATTTATAGATACTCAAGCATTGGAATTTTTTAGTCTTTGGGCTCTATCATTCAATTGCAAGTCAGTGCTCCTGATAAGTTTGATTATATTTATAGATTTTTTTAGTTTTACAATATGAGTATGTTCTTGTAGAATCCATTATTTCTTTCATCTTCGATATTTCTCATGAGTTTGATCTTATTTATTATAGGTCATCAAGCCTTGTCAATCTTGAGTCTTCTCTAGTAAAATTTTCCTTCATATTAAATATTGTTGAATATATTGAAGATGGAAATACTTCTATCAAAGTGACTTGTATTAGATCTTTGTTTTTAGATGTCACATCCCCTCCCGTCCACTAGAGAGAGAATGCGACCATATTGCTCGCTCTGATTGTTGCAGGAGCATCCAACTCGAAGTTCATTGAATTATGTATGTATTTTGATGGATTCCTGATTTTTGCAGAAATCTATAGAGGCATGAATTCATCTTTCTTTCACTCTATTCAAGTCTGAGTATAAATTCTCTAACTTCCCAATAGCAGAGAATTGATCATGTCAGTGATCAATTCGATGATCTACGAATAAAGATCTCATAGGAGATCGAACGGCAGAGAAAGATCGCGACAAAAATCGATAGTCACAATCTATTCCGCATCTAGAGACAGATCAACGATTGAGAATCAACCCGCAAGAATCAATGGTGCGAAAATATTGAGTTTGTGGAATCAAGGAAATATGTAAATTGTGATCCTGCATCCCGCATGCGGAATAGACCGTTGCGGATATAATTAGTTGCGAAAATAGAGATTGTGAAGCCGCATCCCACACGCAGAAAGGAGAGTTGCAGAAGGAGATTTGTGGAAATAGATATTGTGAAGCTGCACCCCACATCCCACATCCCGCAAGTTGCAGAAAAAAGATTTGTGGAAGGAAATCTGCGAGGGATAGAATTTACAGAAGGACGTTTCCGCATCCCGCAAGTTGCGGAAATGAAGATTTTTGGTAGAAAATTCAACCTGTTAACAGAAGTCTTGGACAGATTTAGTCATTCACGCCATCACCAATCCGGCAATATAATCCCCATAACGTAATTTAAAAATGCATTGAAAGAAAACATACACAGATGCATACAATTGAAATTATATAGTGGAAGCAATTCATCAATTCAACACATTAGGCATGTTCATTATATTTCATTAAGCAAATACAATCGTAGATATTAACATAGATAATAATACTTATCTTGAAATAAGTTTGTCCTGCAACCAGCTACGTCGCTACAACATTCCACCGAACCATAGGCCAATGCGCTCATAAATCTCTCAGCAGCACTTCCACCCCCGAGTTGGGCATGATTCCCACAAGGAATAAGAAACACTAGCAGGCTCACATATAGCCAAGGATACAACAAAACTCAGCCAAGCCAACACAGTTGGGTTTATCAAGATACAAACAAACAAGCCAATATACTGTTGGGTTTATCGAGCTAATCTGCCAAGCGAGCTAACAGTTGGGTTTATCAGGCAGATTTCAGCAATGCAGTTGAAGAATTTTTGTAGGAAAGGTTTCCAGTTGTATGCAACTCATATTATGGAGGAAACATAGAATAAAACTCCTAGGTTGGAGGACTTTCATGTTTTGCAGGAATTCATGGATGTTTTTCCTGATGAGATTCTAGGGCTTCCTCCAAAGAGAGACATTGATTTCACAATTGAGCTTGTGCCAGGAGCAGCACCAGTGTCCAAGACACCCTACAGGATGAGTACACCAAAAATTATAGAGCTGAATATGCAATTGCAAGAGTTGTTGGAGAAGAAGTATATCAGGCTGAGTGTGTCTCCTTGGGGAGCACCAGTTCTATTTGTGAAGAAGAAAGATGGTACACTCAGATTGTGTATTGATTACAGACAACTAAACAAAGTCACTGTGAAGAACAAATATCCTTTTCCTAGAATTGATGACCTCTTTGATCAAATGAGAGGATCAAAGGTATTTTCCAAGATTGGCTTGAGGTCTGGTTACCATCAGGTGATAATCAAGGATGAAGACATTCATAAGATAGCCTTCAGAACAAGGTATGGACATTATGAGTTTGTAGTGGTACCATTTGGTCTCACAAATGCACCAACTACATTTATGTGCCTTATGAATAGTGTCTTCAGCAGGTATTTGGATAAGTTTGTTTTTGTTTTCCTTGATGACATTCTTATTTATTCTAAGAATGAGCAAGATCATATGAGATTGAAATTACAATTGCTCAGGGAGCATCAGTTGTATGCAAAGTTGAGCAAGTGCGACTTCTATAAAGATAGAATTCAGTATTTGGGTCACATTATCTCAGAAGAGGGTATATCTATGGACCCTGACAAGATTGAAGCCATTATGAATTGGTCTACTCCAAGAAATGTGAAAATGGATGTGTCAATCGCATGGCATCCTCTAGCTCCCATGTAGCCTGTTCGAGACTGTAGTGCTCCCATTTCACCTTTACCTGCCCTATGGCTCGATTCCAAAGCATTGTGACCTTCCTTTTGAGGATGTGCATTGGATCGATTTGGAGTTCTCCCTCGGGTTCCACCTGAATCACATCCCAATTTATCACATGGTTAGGATCATGTACATATCTCTTAAGCAAAGAAACATGGAAAAAAGTATGAGCCCTAGTGCTAGCAAGCAATGCAAGTCTATATGCAAATGGCCCTATTCTTTCAAGAACTTCAAATGGCCCATAGTATCTAGGTGACAACTTGGAACAACTTCCAAGATTCAAGGAACTCTTCTTTTCCCTCACTTTGAGGTAAACATGATCCCAATCACTGAACTCTCTTTTCACCCTATTCTTATTTGCATAGATTTTATGTCTGTCTTGGGATGCTTTCAGACTCTGCCTGATCTTTACAACCTCCTGCTCCATCTCCTGGAGCAATTATGGACCAAGCACAACCCTGTTCCCTGGATTATATCTATTCACTGGTGTCCTACACCTCCTGCCATACAAAGCTTCATATGGACTCATCCCCAAGGATGCTTGTTTTCTGTTGTTATATGCAAATTCTACCAAGAATAAATAATATTCCCACTTGGTTGGTTTGTCCATCACATACATGTGAAGCATGTCTTCTAGCACCTGGTTAACTCTCTCTATCTGGCCATCAGTCTGAGGATGGTAGGAAGTGTTGAAATTCAACTTTGTACCCAAATCTGCAAACAATCCCTTCCAAAAATTGGAAGTGAACTTGACATCTCTGTCAAAGACTATTGCCTTAGGTAATCCATGCAATTTGAAAATTTCCTTCATGAAGATATTTGTAATGTCATCGGTCTTATCCGTAGACTTAACCAATATAAAATGTGCTTCCTTTGTCAACTTTTCCACCACAACCATGATGGAATCATGTTGTCTCCAAGTCATTGGCAATCCTGAAAAAAAATCCATGGAAATAACTTCCCATTTCCATTTTGGAGCTGGAAAAGGCTGCAACAAACCTGTTGGGTGTTGATGCTCAACCTTCACCTGCTGACATTTCATGCACCTTGAAATATATTCATCCCTGTCCTTTTTCATTCCTAGCAAAAAGTACTGCTTTCTAGCTGTAGCAATTGTCTTCTAATATCCTAGGTGCTCAGAATATGGAGCTTGATGGATCCCATCCATAACAACCCCCCTCAAGTATGCTACACTTGGAATATAAATTATTTTCTTATAAGTAAGAATTCCATCTTCTTCTAATTTATATCCCTCATACTTATTTTCAAGGCTTTGCTGCTGCAATTTGTCCTTGACCTGTGCATCATTAGAGGAAATTTGGGGTCTAAAATGGGCCTTATAATAAAACGCGCCAACAATAAATTTTGTGAGTTGGAATTCAAGAACCAATAGAATTTCAATAAAATGAGTCAACCATAATGGTTGAATTGACATATTTCTCATAAAAGAAAACTACTTTTTTTGTTCGTATTTTCGACATATATCCTTGTGTTTTTACTCAAATTTCAAGTGGGAGAGCTCGTTGGATGCAGAATTTAATTCTACATCCAACGAGTACCCACACTACATACTTTTGATGGACCCTGCTACCCCAAAAACAAGAAATACCTGAAAAAACGTGATGATGATGTCATCATCATGTTTTTCAGGTATTTCTTGTTTTTCAGGTAGAGGGGTCTGTCGAAAGTATGCAATGTGGTACTCGTTGGATGTAGAATTAAATTTCACATCCAATGAGCTCTTCCGTTTAGAATTTGAGTAAAAGCACAGGGAGATATGTCGAAAATACAAACACAAAAAGTAGTTTTTTTCATTCTTCCTCCAAAATTAATAACTATTATTTTATTATTCTAACTATTATTTTATTATTTTCCTTAGGAGGCCCATTTTAGACCCCAAATTTCCTCTAATGACAATTCATCTTCACAACATGATTAACAATCTGTTGCCTCGACTCTGATTGGAAAATACTAAGAGATGCCACATGCATTTCCTGCACCTTCCTGGTGAGTGCATCAGCTACCTTATTCTCTTTTCCTTTTATGTGTTTGATTTCAAAATCAAACTCACATAAAAAATCCATCCATCTAGCTTTCCTATCATTTAGAGTAGGTTGATCAAACAAATACTTCAGACCACAATGGTCTGTCCTTAGCTCAAATCTTATTCCCATCAAGTAATGCCTCCACATCTTGAGAGCATGTACTATGCCTGCATGTTCCAGATCACGAGTGGCATAGTTCTTCTCATGCTCCTTCAACTTTCTTGACTCAACATATTACGTGGTTGTCTTACATAAGAACTCCTCCAAGTCCTTGACCGCATGCATCAGTATGCACCACAAAATATTTCTCTGAGTCTGCAAATTTCAAGACCGGTCCACTTGTGAGAGGATTCTTCAATTGCTGGAAGCTTTCTTCACACCTCGATGTCCATTCAAACTTTATCCCCTTCCTTTGCAAAGAAGTGATGGCATGTGCAACCTTGGAGAATCCTTCAATGAATCTCCTGTAGTATCATGCAAGTCCCATAAAACATCTTACATCTGTCCCATTTATTGGAGTAGGCCAATTCATAATGGCTTCAATCTTGTCAGGGTCCATAGATATACCCTCTTCTGAGATAATGTGACCCAAATACTGAATTCTATCTTTATAGAAGTTGCACTTGCTCAAATTTGCATATAATTGATGCTCCTTGAGCAATTGTAATGTCAATATCAGATGATCTTCATGATCTTGCTCATTCTTAGAATAAATAAGAATGTCATCAAGGAAAACAAGAACAAACTTGTCCAAATACCTGCTGAAGACACTATTCATAAGGCACATAAATGTAGCTAGTGCATTTATGAGACCAAATGGTACCACTACAAACTCATAATGTCCATACCTTATTCTAAAGGTTGTCTTATGAATGTCTTCATCCTTGATTCTCACCTGATGGTAACCAGACCTCAAGTCAATCTTGGAAAATACCTTTGCTCCTCTCATTTGATCAAAGAGGTCATCAATTCTAGGAAAAGGATATTTGTTCTTCATAGTGACTTTTTTCAGTTGTCTGTAATCAATACACAATATGAGTGTACCATCTTTCTTCTTCACAAACAGAACTGGTGCTCCCCAAGGAGACACACTCGACCTAATATACTTCTTCTCCAACAACTCTTACAATTGCATCTTCAGCTCTAGCATTTCTGGTGTACTCATCCTGTAGAGTGTCTTGGACGCTGGTGTTGCTCTTGGCACAAGCTCAATTGTGAAATCAATGTCTTTCTTTGGAGGAAGCCCTAGAATCTCATCAGGAAAAACATCCATGAATTCCTGCAACACATGAAAGTCCTCCAACCTAGGAGTTTCATTCTATGTTGCCTCCATAATATGAGTTGCATACAACTGGAAACCTTTCCTACAAAACTATTTCATCCATGCATTATAAAATCTTATTATAGTAGTCGATTTTTACCCTGTGAGCTTCTAACCAATCCATTCCAATGAGAACATCATAGGAACCAGGTGGTAGAACATTCATATCTACACAAGTGACCATTCCATTCATCACCAATGGGAATTTCTCTACCACTTCACTAACCTTCTCTTAGTTCCAGTGGTTAGCTGAACTAACCACAATTTTTCTATGCTTTACTTTCTTAAAAGCACAAATATCCACTACTCTAGGAGCAATGTAACTGTGAGTAGAACCAGGGTCAGTCAAAATAGAAACAGATTGCTCAACAATCTTATCTGCAACTTCAACCACAGTTGACTGGTGATCTGCCTAGCGATCCTCCAGTGCTGCATAAATCCTAGGGATGGCCCTTGCTACTAGACCCACTATTTCTGCCTCTTGAATGTTGTAAGTTGGCCTTGCATTCTCATTCTCAAGTTGAAAATTCCTACACATGTGGGTTCCTCCACATTTCCAACATTGGAGTGGTTCTCTGTTCTGTTGTGGATCTCTTGGATTTTCTCCCACCACTCTAACTAGCTGCTTCTCAACTTGGGATGCTGCTTCTGCTAATTCCTGAAGTTATAAGTTTGAAACCTTTCTTCCTTTGGCCAAACTTCTCATTCTTCTTGTCCTTCCATGTCTTATGATAATCAGGTTTTCCTTTGCTTTTGTCATAGCAATACTTAGCTTTCCTTATCGCTTCTTCCAAAGTTCTAGGTTCATAAAACTCAATTCTGTCTTTGTAAGACTGAGGCAATCCACTCAGGAAACACTAGATTTTTACTTTTTCATATTTGACGTACCTGGCATACCTCAACAAATCCAAGAACCTATTTGCATACTCTTCCATGGTCTGCTGCCACAATCTTAACTCATGGAATTCTTTAATCTTATCATCATAGTACCTGTCAGAGAGGTACTTCTTCTTGAGATACTTCTGGAGTTGTTTCCACACAATATTCCTTTCATTAATCTTTTTCACTTGCCTGAAGTGCTCCCACCATATGGATTCTCTTCCAATCAAGTTCAAGATGGTTACCATAGCCTTCATATTTCCTGAGTAGTCTTGGACTTGGAAATATTTCCTCATCCCAAGAAGCCAAGCTTCAACTTCTTGACCATTCTTTATCTCACCATTGAAGGTAGGAGGCCTTGCCTTCTTAAATTCATCACGTGAACAGTTTTGGTAGTGCCTCTTTCTCTTATTCTTGTGAGAAGAAGAACTTGAACCACCAGTGGATCCTTCAGAGTCAGATGACCCACTAAGAGATCTCCTTCTTCTTCTAGCAGTGCTCTTACTTCCTTCTAGTCTCACTGTCTGGTCCCCAGAGTTCATCTACCTCTGAATGTCTGTCAAACTTTGTAGCATGAATGCATTCAGCTGATTCTGCTCCTCCATAACCTTAACAAATATTTCATTATCTACCCTATGACTTCGCATCTCCACCCTTAGGCTTCTCATGGTGGCTGCAAAATCTGGGGGAGTATCTTGAAACCTCCTCCCATTAGACTCTGTCTCATCATTTCCAACTCGGACATTTTCCCCCATAGAATCTTCCTCATATTCATTGGAGTTCTTTGCATCATCGCACATGTCGGTTCTCATGGGTCAGCCAAACCAACTTTACCGAACTGCACTATCTAGAATGCTTCCATTTGAAGGTGACTATAATTTTGCAAAATGTGTTAATAAAGAAAATTGTTAGCCGCATAATAAAATCAGAAGAAAAAACCATTTACCAACAGCTTTGTTAATTGTTCAACTTGGTCCATCAAGGCCCAATGCTGCAACCTGCAGCTCTGATACCAAACCGTCACATCCCCTCCCATCCACTAGAGAGAGAACGCGACCATACTGCTCGCTATGATTGTTGTAGGAGCATCCAACTCGAAGTTCATTGAATTCTATATGTATTTTGATGGATTCCTGATTTTTGCAGAAATCTATAGAGGCATGAATTCATCTTGCGTTCACTCTATTCAAGTCTGAGTATAAATTCTCTAACTTCCCAATAGCAGAGAATTGATCCTGTCAATGATCAATTCGATGATCTACGAATAAATATCTTAGAGGATATCAAACAGTGGAGAAAGATCGTGACAGAAATCGACGGTCACAATCGGTTCCGCATCTAGAGATAGATCAACGGCTGAGAATCAACCTGCAAGAATCAATGGTGCAGAAAGCTTGATTTTGTGGAATCGGAGAAATATGGAAATTGCGATCCTACATCCCGCATGCGGAATAGACCGTTGCAGATATAATTAGTTGTGGAAATAGAGATTGTGAAGCTGCATATCGCATCCCGCATGCAGAAAGGAGAGTTGCGGAAGGAGAATTATGGAAATAGAGATTGCGAAGCTGCATCCCACTAGTTGCGAAAGAAGAGTTGTGGAAGGAAATCTGCTGGGGATAGAATTTACAGAAGGACATTTCCGCATCCCGCATCATACAAGTTGTAGAAAGGAAGATTTTTGGCAGGAAATTCAACCTGTTAACAAAAGTCTTGGACAAATTTGATCATTCAGGACATCACCAATCTAGCATTCTAAGACCCATAACATAATTTAAAAATGTATTGAAAGAAAACATACACAGATGCATACAATTGCAATTATACAGTAGAAGAAATTCATCAATTTAACACATTAGGCATGTCCATCATATTTCATTAAGCAAATAAAATTGCAAAGATTAACATAGACAAGAATACTTATCTTGAAATAATTTTTTCCCGCAACCAGCTATGTCATTGCAATGTTCCACCCAACCATAGGCTAGTGCGCTCATCAATCTCTCAACAACACTACCTCCCCCAAGCTGGGCATGATTCCCATAAGGAATAAGGAACACTAGCAGGCTCACATATAGCCAAGGATACAACAAAACTCATCCAAGCCAACACAGTTCGGTTTATTAGGCTGCAAAAAAACAAGCCAATATACTACTGGGTTTATCAGGCTAATCTTCCAAGCCAGCTAATATTTGGGTTTATCAGGCTACTCAGTCAAGCTAACTAACAGATGGGTTTATCAGGCCACACATCCAAGCCATCTCACTGCTAGGTTTATCAGACTATAGTCAGTCAAGCCAACATTCACATTAAGGACCAACCAATCCAACTAATAAATGGGGTTATCAGGCTGCAAAGGAGCTGGAAAGCTTGAACTTCTAAGCTAGTGAGCTCAACCATCGAGCTATGGACACTTGCACTAGATCAGGCTTGGATCCTAAAACATCTACACACCCAAAACAAGGAATCATCCCCTTCTTTGCTACACAGTCCCTCGGGCTATGCCTTCCATTCCAATGTTGTTCAGGGTGCGCAAAGAAGAAAACCAGCCCCTCTAGATCTATTTGTGAGGTTCCTTCCTACACTAGGTTTATCAAGCTAATTCAGACCCAATTCCACTCCAAACCAGTTCATACCAAGGCAAGATATGCACACACAGCAAGCCACAATGTCAACACAGCAAAACAGGATTTCACTCACTCTGTGACAGAGGAGACCATTACACAACAACACTAAGGAAAACACATATGACCACTCTTTCTCATAAAATCGAGTGATCTTCACTGCTCATTCATTCAGCAAACAAAGGAGACCTCAAACCTTTGCACGGCTGAGGATGGTAACAGCAGGCGAACAACCCAGAACAAAACACGATTCTACAAGCAGGACAAACGCATAGCAGGCATGAACAGAATGGAATAGTGAATGATCAGAATGGACCCCAACGTTTTGGTGAGAGATATATGATGGACTGGGCATGCACAATGAGGAAAAAACTGAAAATGTGAAGGATGGATGATTAAAAACGTCCTGCCACTCCCCAAAACGTGAGGGAAGATGAAAATGTGAATGCATGAGGGAATGGGCATACATTTTTGGGTGTTTTCTTTTTACAAATGGATTTATCCCCAATGGCTCAAGATTAAACATCCCCCCCCCCCTTATCCTTAGGAAATCATGCCCCCATCTCATTATTTGTTGCATTGACATAGCTGGTTTGGGTTTTTAATTAAATTGCATATTTATATGATGTCCAAAATTATAATGTGTTGGCTAGCACAAAATACCATTGGCATCGATTTTGATCACCGAAACATAAAATGCTAAATCAATGGTGGGGCTTTTGCCTTTAGCTCCACGCCATGATTAATTACAATATTTACATCATATATATTTAATGCAAACGGGGTCAAAACCGGGGTGTTACATTAGATTTTTTTAGATATGAGCATGTTATTGTTGTTTCTTGGAGACATGAATTTTAGTTGGAATCATGTTTTCTTAGGGATCATTCTTTGCACATTGCTCGATAAGATTAGGTATTTTTGGAAACTTGCGTATAGGTATACCCCCTCCCTCTATTATGATGCATTTGAACCTTTTGTTACTCAAATTCACCATAGTATCAAACCTATTGGATATTGATGTGTCAACCATCTTTAGTTTCATTTTGCATCAGTCCTACAAAAGAGCCTACCCAACAAAGGATGTCATAGTCAACAACCTCTTTCCATTTTAGTGCACATGCCAATCTTTCTCATAGGCTTAGGAGACTTTATATTTTTACCATGACTTTGAGAAGAAACTGCATGCCTCTCTTTCTCATATATTTCTGTCCATTTCCTTAAGGATCCCATTTTTTTTTTCATTATGTATTTTCCTTTGCTCATTGCTACTTGCGAAGGCAAATACGAAGGAAAAAATTAGTTTTTTAATGCAGAATTAACGAAAATCCCCACATTTTTTAAATGTATTCACATTTTTTGTGGGGTGGGGTACCTCAAAAGTATGTAGTATAGGCACTCGTTGGATGCAAATTTTAGTTCTGCATCCAACGAGTGCTCCCACTTGAAATTTGAGTAAAACCACTAGGAGATAAGTGGAATATACGAATTAAAAAGATAGTTTTTTATGACAAATATGAAAATTCAACCATTATGGTTGACTCTTTTCTTGAAATTCTATTAGTTCTTGAATTCAATGGCTCTTTTTCTTATGAGATGGCTCGTTTTCTTACAAGGTGGCTCATTTTAGGCCCATTTTAGACCCCAAACTTGCTCTAATGGTACCACGAAACTTACAATCATCGGTGGAAGGTTTCCTTACTACTTACAGTGGGAATACATCAATTGCCATTGATCGTTAGAGTCTACAAGTGTTCAATGTCAACACATTTATTCACACTTTTTAGATTGAACTAGGTACCTTGCCGCTCATTATAATTATTGATGAGTCGGCTTGTGTTTTTAACGGTACACATCAATGACCGGAAATGAAATGGTGTCTTACTATATTTGACTTCAAGACATTTAATCACATGGTTTAGACTCGTACACGCGACAGTTTGGTTTGAAGAACTGGATTCCATTATAGAATCACCCATTTTTGTTATGACTTGAGTTGTGATGGATTGTCATTTACTCATTTTATGACATTGATACTTGTGAAAATTGATTTGTTTAGTACTTGTTTATAGATATCTTCACTCCATTCTAAGACATAGATCCAATGTGTATTGTTTCGTAGTTATGGTCTCTTTTGACATGGATCCATGGTGTATTCATTTCGCATAGCCATGATTACTACATGTATATCTCTTGGATATGTAGTGTACTCTGTTGGAGTCATTATCCAACCCACATATGTTTATTTGGCCTAATTGGCCCATTTTACCACTTAGCCTAAGTTATTGGCTCGAATATGTGACTACATCATCAACTGGATCATCCTCCTTCAATCAAGGAGGCTAACTGTGTCTTCTCATTCAATCGAGGAGACTAACTAAGCTTCCTCCTTCAATCAAGGAGAAAATTTGGGTTGATCTGCATGACCTAAGCGCCCCAAATTAGTTAATTGATGGTTATTCCACCTACTTTCAGTTAAATTGCAGCTGTAAAGGCACCTCCATCACTATTTTGTCTATTTTTGGAAATTTCCAGTTAACTGGAGTGATTTAAGGTGCCTCCAACAAATTCTGGTGACTCGGTTCACTGCATCTGAGCTAATTGAAGTTAGATATGTGCCCTCACCTACTGATTTACATGCAGTTGAGTTCTATTTAGTTAGACATAGTCATAACTTCCTCCTATTCAGTTAGATTCGATTATTGATTTGGATTAGGGGTTAATTGATGTGTTTAGTGTGGCTAACTGACATCTAAGCCACTCTCATGTGCGCAATTTGAATGACCTCTTGGGAATTCAAATTGTCTTGCTATTCATGTAAGTGTATGACATTGTATCACTACTTCTGATTTATTATTGATAATATGTAGCTGTAACCTCTAATTGCAGCACTGTTATGTCATTTCTGTGTAAATTGATCCTTGAATATTTTGTAAGTTGTGCCTTTGTCCTCATATTACTATGACTTAATTTTCATATGGTATCAGAGCCATGAAAAGACAAGGCTCTTCTTCTCCAATAATATTTCTTGATCGATCTATGATGCAATTTGAGCAAAAAGCTCAAAAATTCCAGCTCTGCACCAAAAGTGGAAAGTTTACCACATAATTCCTAGGCAAAGGAATTCTTGATCAATCTTGCTTGATTGGATAAGTTGGGTGTGATGAAAAATTTAAAAGTGCAGGTTTTCCGACCTTACGGTGCGCTTTTTATGTTTTTGCAAGTTTCTTATAGGTTTTTCACTGCATTCGCTAGAACAACATCATGGCCTCTTCTGTGAATCTACTCACTCCTTTCAATTACCACCAATGGAAAGAGTACATGGATATTTAGCTTCACTCCAAAGGACTCTACAGAGTCACAATGGACATAGAAATAGAGCCGAATCATGTTCTTGACAAAGCAAAATACTGGAATAAGCTTGATGAAGCATATGGATTTATGTTCCTTTAAATTTCCAAAGATCTTCTCTTCCACATCACTGGATTGAAGAATCCAAAGGATATTTGGGATCAACTTGCTTCTCTGTTTGATAAGCAAGACGACTTGAGGATCTATCAGCTAGAGAATGAGTTGATTTCTCTAAACCCAGGAAACTTCGAAACCATGAATGATTTTTTCACCAAGTTCAAGCACATGGTGCTCTAGTTGAAGTAGTGTAAAGTTGAGAAGGAGGATGATCAACTCATCCTACCCATCCTATCAAAAAATGGTGCGGATTATTTAGTATTTGTGTCCACATTCCATATTGGGAAGCTCACAATCCCAAATTGGAAAATGCCATCCCTCAATGCATTCATTGAGTCCCTCACAAACGAGCATGGAAAGCTTGTCCAGATGGGTATCATCAGATCTTCCAAGGACAAAGCTCTATTTCTTGGAGGACCTAAGGCTATGAATGGAAAGGGAAATCAAAAGAACCAAAATACTAATTTTGATGCTCCAAATCCAAAGGAGAAACAACGGCAACTTGATGAGTCCTCAGGCTCAAGAAAGAACAAGAACAAAGGAAAATAAGGCAAAGAAAAGGTAAAATGTTCCTATTTTGAAAAGGGATTTCACCCTGAAAGCTCCTGCATGAAGAAACAACTTGATTCTATGACTCTTCTCCTTGAGAAGAATAACATCAATCTTCCTAAAGGTACAAGGAAGAGAGAAAATCATGATCAGAACATCCAACCAGAAAAAGGACATGCCGTCATGGAAAATGTTTTGAATCCTATATCTCTCCTCATAGACTCTGGTGCTTCAAACCATATGGTGGCAAGCAAAGAATCCTTTTTCATTCCTAGACTCCGATAGCAGCATTCCCATCCACATGGGAGATGATTCTCAAATCATTTCGAAAGGCAAAGGTACTGTAAAAATTGAACATGGCAGTTTCTATGATGTTCTGTATGTGCCTTCCTTGGCCTCAAATTTATTGCGTGTATATCAAATGAAACAGACATGCTTGGACAAGAGAGTAAATTTCATCCTGAATGATTTTGAGATCTCTAAAATTGCATCAGGAAAAATCATTGCAATAGGTATAGCGAATCATTCAGCTAAAACCTATGAGTTTTCCAAGTTTGTACCTGATGCAAAGCCCACCGCCCTTCTGACTCATGGAAATGAGTTCAGCGGGTATTGGCATGAAAGGTTCAGACATATGAACTTCAAATACTTGCAGCAATTCAAAATAATTCCATGGTGGAAGGACTCCCTGCCATCAAAACCTCTAGTGGAATGTGCAAAGGTTGCATTGTCGACAAACACCCTGAGCACAAATTTCATCGGGGAAAGGCAAGTCGAGCAACAAGTATTTTGGGGTTGATTCACTCTGATATCAGCAGTCCTATGCCTACAAACTCCATGAGTGTTTCAAGGTATGTGCTCACCTTTATCGATGACTTCTTCAGATTCACTTGGGTTTTCTTCCTAAAGAAAAAATATGAAGTTCTTGAAAGATTCATTGAGTTCAAGGCATCTGTTGAGAATGCATATGGGAGGAAGATAAAGTCTCTCAGATCTGATAATGGAGGAGAGTACATCAATTCTGAGTTGCTGCAAATATGTTCTAAATATGGGATCAAGATCCAGCACTCCATTCCCTACACACCCCAACAGAATGGTGTAGCGAAAAGAAAAAACTGGGCCTTAAAAGAGATGACCACCTGCATGTTAGAAGCCAAATATTTGGATGAAAATATTTGGGCTGTGTTGAAATATTGTAACTTCGAAGAATATTCTATATGTATCATTTGTGGTCCCCGATGGTCCTACCGGGGGAACCACTTGTATTATCTTGTACCACGATGCTTCTAATCGGAAGAACTAATAAGAGTCATGAGCTTGTCCCCTCTATTTGTAAAGGTGGGTCATTAGCACCCCAGGGTGGTTACTTGAGCCTACATGTGTAACTCGAGCCTACATGATTAACTTGAGCCTACATGTCGGATGAGTTAATTCAAGTGAACGGATGAATATAAATAGAGGTGTGGTGCTCCTCATTTGAGACACACACACTCTCACTTGTGTAGCGCATTAGTGGAGAAGACAAGTAGCTGGAGAAGGAGGAGGATCGGGCTTTGATCTCCTTTTTGGTTTTATCTTTTATCTTTTGGGGCATCTATATTGAGGAAGATTTTGCTGGGTTTTTCCCTTTAGGGTTTTCCTAGGATAAATCTTTGTGTTCTCCTTTTGTATGGTTGTGCTTGTTTATCTTTTAGTGATCCTGTTTATATGCTTTTGTTATGAAATCAAAATGAAATACTAATGATCTAGCTTAGCATATGAAAATTTAACATGGTATCAGAGCCACCCTGAAAAGAAGACATTGTGCAGCTACAAAATCTAGAGCTTCTTACTTTTTTGTTCTCTCTCCACAATTGATCAGCAAAAGAAGGCTAGGCTGACTCTCTATTGAAGGACGCATCTTTCTGTCGAAGCGGAATTCGATTCCGAGCATCTTCAGTTTTTGGTGTGGGAAATTAGGGCTTCTTGCAGAAGAGTAGTTTTTTAGTGAGCCCAACATAGGATTTTTCTCCTCATCAAAATCGAAGTTTAGAGACATGGATCAATATTTTTGGTTGGGTGAAACTCTGAGAAAGTCAAACCCTAGTTTGACCCGAAGTTAGAAAAACCCTAAATACTAAAACTGCTAAGTTTTTGTATATCCGCTACATCCCAATATTGGAAAAGGTTCAGGAGTTGAAACTTGCAGAGAACGAAGATATAATCCTGATGAACACTATGTCTAAAATTCAGCCTCCGATTCACTATATTCTAGGATCTATGATCCCTCCAAGTTAGGGTTCCATCCTCTTCCAGAATTCATCACTAAACAGGACACCTATGGAAAATTGATATATCTTGGGCTACAGAGGTCCAAATGGAATTCCTGAAGATGTTCCATAAATATCACTAACTTTAATTTCTTTGATCCAAATTTTAGAACCTGAAGATGAACCAGTGACACATGGAATTCCATACAACTTCACTGTTCTGAACAGTCCTGTAACAAGTCACCTTGGGAAAAGGATCATAAATCCCAATTGGTGAAACCAGTTCTGATGAAACCCACGATGTTCGATCAAGGACATGCGAGGATGCCTCAGTACAAAATTTTAGACACATAAGAGTTGTAACTTCGGAGATATCACAGAAATAGCAACAGGCATTTCTGCAGAAGAAATTGGAAAACTAGGGCTTCCTGTTCCGGGAGCTTCCCTCCACTGTTTTCAGAAAAGGAGTACATTGGACAGCTCCATTTGAAGAGATATATCTTTATATCCAATAAAATATGAAATACTCAAAGTTTTTAAAATTAGGGTTTCTCTGACAAACCCTAGATCAGCCAACTCCGAAAGCAGGACAGACACCTCAAATCGGTAAGATCTAATATTTTGCTATTTGCATTTGAGGTTATC
>LPNX010756589.1:24167-108601 GCA_001517045.1 Pseudotsuga menziesii | reverse complement strand
TCAAAGAAGATCCCTCAAGCGATGAGGAATATGAAGAACTCAATTCTTGATGAACCTCTTATCCATATTATCATTTGGATAAGAAATGATGATTTCATGAATGGAGAAGATGATAAAGCAGAATGATCAAGATGGATTCCATCCATGAAACAAATAAAAGATAAGTATTCAATTGTCATTTCATGATATTGTTTTGTTATACATTTGATTATATTCAGTTGATGTGTTATGCATGATAGATTGTTTGCATTAATGACTGTATACTACTAATATGCATGTGATGGGTAAGTAGCTCATGGTGCTATACAACCCTCCATTGCTACTTATTTAGAATGAAGCCTCCTTGCTGACATATTGGATTAGTGCACAATCTCAATAATGTCATGATAGAAATGGAAGGCATCTAGAAAGTTTCTATGAGATATGGATGAATGTTGTATTGGATAAACAGTTGCATGATGCATAAGAATTTGTCATTATGCATATGTTTTATGAAATAGTTCTAACCATGCAACTGGTGCATTTGAATTGTAGGAAAGGTCCTGTACAACCTCCTACAAGAAGGATGAGACTTGTTCCGAAGAACAAGTGATGACAATTCAAGATTCACTCCAATAAAATATGAAGCTCCTAGGGTCAGAGACACCATGATGGAAGAAAAAGCTTCAGAGAGCAGTAGATCCATCTTGAAGGATGAAGACCACCATGGGTACGAGAGATAACTCAAGATGAAGAAAAGAATGCTATGAAAGAAGCTATGATCAAAGAATAATAGTTGATCATGGGGAATGATCTATATGATATGATTTCGAGACATAAAGGGAAGTACGTAGTATCCTCCATATACAAGTATACAAAGCAAGGTTCGTGATTTTCCTCAGAAAGAATAGACTATGACATGACATACTCTATTGACCAGTATATATCAAGCATAGAACCACCTATACAAAATGAAGAAGGAAGATAATACTCCACTTCAGGGGGAGTGACTACAGAAGATATCTGAGTTCGACACGGTACGACATGATGGACAGCTTCCTGATGGATCGAGACTTTACCAAGAGTAAAGTGGGTTCCAACCTTCAAAGTTGAATGCAGAAGACTAGGATATGTTGATGATCTGACAAGATGAACTCATGGAAGATGTTATGATGATGTTTGGGATATAGTACTCAAACTAGAAAGAAATCATGTGGTATCTTACAAATGGATTTGCAAGATAAAATATGTCGCTGATAGAAGTAAGGAAAGACTTATGGCTAGAGGTTTCTATAAGAAAGAGGAAATTCATTTTGAAGAGACACTTACTCCAGGAAGCAAGGTACACTTCCTTCAGAACTATTATGGTAGTTGCTTCCATGATGAAGTAAAGACAATCCTTCCTTAATGGTATGATTTGGGAAGAGTTTTACATCTAAAGGATTTGAAGTTGAAGACAAATGGACTCATATATGTAAGTTGAAGAAGGGCCTCTATGGCATGAAGCAAGCTCCCAAAGCTTGGTATGGCAGTTTCCTATCAATTATGGGTTTTACCAAGAGTAAAGCTGATCCTAACCTTTATCTCAAGGTTGTAGAAGATGAACCTGTCATCCTGTTATTATATGTTGATGACTTATTCTTGACAGGGAAGGAGAAACAGATCATGGAAAGAAAGAAGAAACTAGCAGAAGAATTTGAGATGAAAGACCTTGGGTTAATGCACTATTTCCTAGGTCTGGAAATATGACAAATTTCAGAAGAAATATTTCTCAACCAGGGAAAGTATGCGGTAGAGATATTGAAGAGATTAAATATGTTGGAATGCAAAGCCATGGCCACACCCATGGACTCCAGCCTGAAGTTGTTAGATGATGACTCATCAGAGTTAGTAGATGCGACTCATTACAGACAGATCATTGGGTCATTGATGTACTTAACAAATACCAGACCAGATATTTGTTTTGCTATGAACACCTTAAGTCAATATCTTGTTCAACCAAGATGGGTTCACCTAGTAGCTGCAAAACATGTGATGAGATATCTGAAAGGGACTATAGACTCTTGGTCTATACTATGATGGTCGCCATGACTATAGATTGTATGGCTATACAGATGCAGATTGGGTTGGAAGTATCTCAGACAGGAAAATCACATCAGGTAGATGCTTTTGTTTGGGGTCTGCTATGAGTTCATGGTTTAGCAGGAAACAGTCCAGTGTTTCTCTTAGAACAACAAAAGCAGAATACATAGCAGATTGCTCTGCTAAGTTGTGAAGCCATATGGCTTCGGAAGCTAATATCAGGTCTCCTTGACCTGAATATGGATACTACATTGATTCTATGTGATAACGAGAGTTGTGATAACAGACAACCCTGTGTCCCGTCGTAACACATAGAAATCTGATATTTCTACATACAAGATAAAGATGCAGATGATGATGTTTCAGTATTCCCATACTGAAGATCTAGATGATGCTTTCAGTATTCACATACTGGAGATACAGATGGTGATAGTTCAGTATTCACATACTGAAGATGTAGATGATGATGGTTTAGATGGTGATGTGTTGACGAAGACTTTGTCCTGAGTAAAGTTCGAACACTTTCGAGACAAGCTTGGTGTGGTTTGGAAAGACCTTCCTTGAAAGGGGGAGTAGTGATGTTGCAATGGCATTGTATCATCCTGGGACATATGTCCAGAAGTGATCCGGAGACCTCGGTCTTCGAGAATGAAGAGGGATTGTATCATCCTGGGACATATGTCCAGAAGTGATCCGGTGACCTTGGTCATCGAGAATGTAGCAGGATTGTATCATCCTTGAACTTTGGTTCAGAACAGATCCGGTGAACTTCGGTCATCGAGAAGGTGGCAGGATTGTATCATCCTTGGACTTCGATTCAGAACGGATCCGGTGAACTTCGGTCATTGAGAAGGTGGCAGGATTGTATCATCCTTGGACTTTGGTTCAGAACGGATCCGGTGAACTTCGGTCATCGAGAAGGTGGCAGGATTGTATCATCCTTGGACTTTGGTTCAGAACGGATCCGGTGAACTTCAGTCATCGAGAAGGTGGTAGGATTGTATCATCCTTGAACTTTGGTTCAGATTGTATCATCCTTGAACCTCGGTTCAGAATAGATCCAGTGACTTCAGTACTCGAGAACGTGTGTTGATCTCGTAATTCCAACAGGAAGGATTGTCTGAGTTCCACAACTGTGTTGATTCCGTAATTCCAAAAGGAAGGATCGTTAGTAACTATGTAAAGACATAAATCCCGTAATTCCGAAAGGAAGGATCATTGAATTGATCTCGTAATTCCAATAGGAAGGATTGTCTGAGTTCCACAGATGTGTTGATCCCTTAATTTCAAAAGGAAGGATTGTTAGTAACTCTGTAAAGACCTAAATCTCATAATTCCAAAAGGAAGGATCGTTGGTAGCTCCGTAAAGACTTGATCCCGTAATTCCAACAGGAAGGATTGTCTGAGTTCCACAGATGTGTTGATCCCGTAATTCCAATAGGAATGATTGTCTGAGTTCCACAAATGTGTTGATCCCGTAATTCCGAAAGGAAGGATTGTTAGCAACTCTGTAAAGACCTAAATCCCATAATTATGAAAGGAAGGATCGTCAGTAGCTCCGTAAAGACTTGATCCCGTAATTTCGAAAGGAAGGATCGTCTGAGCTCCACAAATGTGTTGATCCCGTAATTCCGAAAGGAAGGATCATTAGTAACTCCGTAAAGACCTAAATCCCGTAATTCCGACAGGAAGGATCGTCTGAGTACCACAGACATGTTGATCCCGTAATTCCGAAAGGAAGGATCATGTTGATGTTTTGATGATGATGATGTTGATGTTTTGATGATGTTGATGTTTTGATGATAATGATTTTATGATGATGATGATGTATTAATCGAAAGATCAGAGTGTGATGATGATGATATTTTGATGTTTTGATGATGTTGAATGTTTTGATTATAATGATGTTTTGATGATGTTGATGTTTTCATGATGATGATGTTTTTATGATGATGATGATGTACTGATCAAAATATCAGAGTATGATCATGATGTACTGATCGAACGATCAAGAGTATGATGATGATGATGTACTGATCGAAAGATCAGAGTGTGACAATGATGATGATCATGTCAAAAGATCAGAATATGATGATGATGATTCTGTTCGAGAGTTGAAGTATGATGATGGTGTTGATCACAATGTTACTAATCAGAACGTGATGATGTTGTTGATCGAAAGGTCAAAATGCTGAAGATGTCTTTGTTGATCGAAAGATCAAAATATTGCTGATCAAAATGCTGAAGATATTGGTGATGATCGAAAGGTCAAAGTGCTGAAGATGTTGCTGCTGATCGAAAGGTCAAAGTGCTGAAGATGTTGCTGCTGATCGAAAGGTCAAAGTGTTGAAGATGTTGCTGAAAATGTTGTTGATTGAAAGGTCAAAGTGCCGAAGATGTTGCTGATCGAAAGGTCAAAGTGTTGAAGATGTTGCTGCTGATCGAAAGGTCTAAGTGCTGAAGATGTTGTTGAAGATGTTGCTGATCGAAAGATCAAAGTGTTGAAGATGTTGCTGATCAAAAGGTCAAAAGATGCTGATGTTGATTAAAGAGTTGTTGTCATCAAATATTGAAGACGAAGACTATATGATGTGGAAAAGATTCCAATGATTTATAGATGTGTTACCCTGATGATGTTGACGATGTCCTCTCCTACTATTGTTGTTGTTGATCTTGTTGTAGAATACCCTTCTCGTTAAGGGGGAGTGTTGAAATATTGTAACTTCGAAGAATATTATATATGTATCTTTTGTGGTCCCCGATGGTCCTACCGGGAGAACCACTTGTATTATCTTGTACCCCAATGCTTCTAATCGGAAGAACTAATAAGATTCATGAGGTTGTCCCCTCTATTTGTAAAGGTGGGTCATTAGCACCCTAGTGTGGTTACTTGAGCCTACATGTGTAACTCGAGCCTACATGTCGGATGAGTTAATTCAAGTGAACAGATGAATATAAATAGAGGTGTGGTGCTCCTCATTTGAGACACACAGACTCTCACTTGTGTAGCGCATTAGTGGAGAAGAGAAGTAGCTGGAGAAGGAGGAGGATCAGGCTTTGAACTCCTTTTTGGTTTTATCTTTTATCTTTTGGGGCATCTATATTGAGGAAGATTTTGCTGGGTTTTTCCCTTTAGGGTTTTCCCAAGATAAATATTTGTGTTCTCCTTGTGTATGGTTGTACTTGTCTATCTTTCAGTGATCTTGTTTATATGCTTTTGTTATGAAATCAAAATGAAATACTAATGATCTAGCTTAGCATATGAAAATTTAACAGGCTGAAGCAATGAATGTTTCTTCCTACATTCAAAATAGGGTCCCTCACTCTTCTGTGAAAGGAAAAAATCCTTTCGAATCATACTTTGGTCACAAACGGAATGTGTCCAATTTCATAGTTTTCAGGTCCACTGCTTGGGCTCGAATTCCACTTGACAAGAAGAAGTATTTGCAACCACAGAGTATTGAGTGTATGTTCATTGGGTATCCAGAGGAATCAAAGGGATAGAAACTCTTGAATATCAGAACCAAAAAGTATATTCATAGAGAGAAGTGTCCTCTTTGAAGAACCTCTCCAAGATGTGGAACTAGTTGAGGAAGAAACTACTGAAATTTCCTCCCATTCTGCTGATGATTCTAATGATGGAAATGGAAGTATGAGCTCTGATTTTTCAGATCTGATGTCTGATATCAGTGAGAATAATATATTAGATTCTGAATCAGATCCTAATGTTCCCACTCATCTCCCAAAATGGGCAGAAAATACCCTCTCATTCGTCGGGTTAGATGTTGGAAATCCTGTTGATCCAAGGAGAACCCGGTATGACTTTCAAAGAGCAGGAATTGATTTTTTTTGCAATGATTCCTTTCTATCTGAGACCTTATATATGATGATTGAATATTATCCTGAGTCATACTACCATGCTCGAAAATATCCAAGATGGAAAACTACAATGGATGAAGAGTTCAACTCTCTCCGGAAGAATGCAACTTGGGAGCTAGTTTCCCTTCCACCTGGGAGGAAACTTGTTCAATGAAAGTGGGTATATCAAACAAAGGTTTTTGTATATGGATCAACCTGCAAGTATAAAGCATGGCTGTGTGCAAAAGGATTCTCCCAAGTCCAAGGAGTGGACTACCATGAGACCTTTGTACGGGTGGCAAAGATGGATTCCATAAGGCTAGTTTTGGCCATTGCCGCATCCAAGCACTGGGAAGTGCATTACATGGATTTAAAGAGAATTTTTTCTCCATGGAGACCTACAAGAAGAGATATAAATGAAGCATCCTGAAGGCTATACATCATATCCATCATTGGTTTGTAAGTTGCAGAAATATTTATATGGCTTGAAACAAGCCCCGAGATCTTGATATGCTAAAATGGATGTATTTCTGCTCTTATAGAACTTCGAGAGATGAAAATCTGATCCAAATGTATACTTGCAGAAGTATGAAGGTAATATTCTTATCATAGTATTGTATGTGGATGATATTTTGATAACATGAAGCACACTTGCTTCGATTTCCTTTATTAAAACTGTTCTTCATGATGCTTTTGAAATGAGTGATCTAGGCCTGCTGAGACAATTTCTCGAGCTGGAAATCACTCAAGACTATGATGGGATAACGGTGACATAGTAAAAATATGTTTCAAACTTGTTAATTAATTTTAACATGGATTTTAAGGCTGCACCATTCCCTTTCCTCTCATGAATCATTTTTGAAGAGGGAAAAGCAACTCCACCTATGGATTCCACTATCTACCGCCAGTTGATCGGAAGTCTGATATACTTGACACATTCAAGGCCTAACATTTGTTATGTCGTGAATGTTGTATCAAGGTATATGCAACAGCCTCATGAGCTTCATTGGAGGGAAGCCAAGAGGATTCTACAGTACATGCAAGGTACTAGATCCTATGCATTCACTATGCTATAGATTCTGAGCTAGATTTGGTTGGTTTTACAAATTCCGATTGGGAGGGAGATAGCATAGATCAGAAGTCCACTTTTGGGTATGTGTTTATGTTTGGTGGTGGTCCTATTTGTTGGTCCAGCAGAAAGCAGGCTGCCATTTCCCTTTCTTCAGCAAAGGAAAAGTACAGGGGAGCAGTCAATGCTTGCATCCAAGCAATTTGGATGCAAGGTATTTTGTCTGAGTTTGAGATTGGTAGTGCTTCATCCACTGTCATTTTCTGTGACAACTAAAATTCTATCAAGATCTCAATAGATCCGGTTCAATGACAGAGAACCAAACACATTGATATCCACATGCACTACATCAGGGAGTTGGTGCATGACAAGACAATTGCTCTGCAATACTGCCCCACAGATGAGCAAATTGCAGATATTTTCACCAAGAACTTTACTGAGAAAAAGTTCACTTACCTCCGTTCACTGTTGGGGGTGAGTTTATCAGGGTGAAAGTCAATTAATTCTTTAGTGTTCAATTTGAGGGGGGTTTTGTTCCCACTGGGTTTTCCTCTTTTCCTCACTTAGATTTTTTTTAGCATTTTAGAGTTACTTTATTGTAAAGGGAGACCTATGGTCTTTGTTGTCGGGGCCCTATTTTTTGTTACACCTCCACATGAGTATAGCTAAAGGGGGGCTGTTGGAGTCATTATCCAACCCACACATGTTTATTTGGCCTAATTGGCCTATTTTACCACTTATCCTAAGTTATTGGATCGAATATATGACTACATCATCAACTGGATCATCCTCCTTCAATCAGGGAGGCTAACGGTGTCTTCTCCTTCAATCGGGAAGACTAACTAAGCTTCCTCCTTCAATCAAGGAGAAAATATGGGTTGACTTGCATGACCTAAGCGCCACAAATCAGTTAACTAATGGTTATTCCACCTACTTTCAGTTAAACTGCAGCTGTAAAGGTTCCTCCATCACTATTTTGTCTATTTTTGGAAATTTCCAGTTAACTGGAGTGATTTAAGGCGCATCCAACAAATTCTGGTGACTCGGTTTAGTTCAGTTCAGTTCACTTCATCTAAGCTAACTGAAGTCAGATATGTGCCCTCACCTATTGATTGACATGCAGTTGAGCTCTATTCAGTTAGACTCAGTCATAACTGCCTTCGATTCAGTTAGAGTCGATTATTGAATGTGCTTAGTGGTTAACTGATGTGTTTAGTGTGGCTAACTGACAGCTAAGCCACACTCTCATGTGTGCAATTCGAATGACCTCTTGGGAATTCGAATTTTCTTGCTATTCATGCAAGTGTATGGCAGTGTATCACTACTTTTGATTGATTATTGATAATATACAGTTGCAACCTCTAATTGCAGCACTGTTATGTTATTTTCTATGTAAATTGATCCTTGAATCTTCTGTAAGTTGTGCCTTGGTCCTCAGATTACTGTGACTCAATTTTCATATACTCAATTTGGAGGCCATGCTTTTTGTTACTCCTGAGCATGGGTATGCTTGCCTTGGTAAAAGAGAGTTCTAACTTGTTTTGTCGTAGGTTACTTCCTATGGTTAGAGTTTGACGACTTCTACTAGGTCCACCTTGCGCTCACTTTTGAATATTTATAACATATTTCAAGCATCAGTTTCTTTTCTGACCTCACACATTAGGGGGCATCTGTTACAGCATCTTTTTCCACATCATTTCCAGAGATTCCTGCTTTGGACTTATCTATGATATTCCCCCTTTTGCATACTACCTTATCGTTATGTGGATTGCTTGTTATATCCATTCTTAGAGGAATCCCTTAGAAAAACTATTTTTTCAACTCATACACACCTTGTGTATGGCTAGCCCATGTATACATGCTTTTGCAATGCCTAGTCCCGCATATGCACCTATTTCGAGATTAAAAAAACATTTCTTGGGAAAAGTAAAATAGGTTTTCATTGGTTCTAACCTTATGTTTTGCATGAGTAACTACCCCAACTTCTCTAACTACCTACCCAGAAGTATAAAAGAGGATAAAGAGAATAAGAGGAGAAGAGAATAAATATAGGTTTATAATGCTAGCATTTTGCTAATAGAATCTATAACCCTAATCCTGTGTCTGCAAATCTTTTTCCATATCTAGAAATCTATATTTCCAGAAGTCTTCATTCTTTATCAAGTCAAATATCTATCAGGTTTCTCTCTTGGACTTTCTTTGAGTGAAGCACGAAGAAATGTTTGCAAGTGTGTGAACCATGTGGAGGAACTCATACTCTAGTTTCAAAACAGTGCTGCAACAAGTTACAGGTGAAATCATTCTTGTGTATTGTCATTATTTTATATAAATAACTCTATTTTCCATCCAATATATATGTTAAGTTTATGGTTATGAAATTTTGATTACTTAATACATTTATTAGAATAATTGCAGTCAATTGATTCTTTCTTTTGCAGCCATAAACTATTTTGTTTTGTTTCTTTCTTGATTGCAGGTGTTCAAGTGAGAAATAAGATTCAAGATTCAAGAAGTGGATCTACTTCAAACATTGGACCATAGGTAGGATTCTTGTTCTTTTAATTTAATCAACCATTGGTTGTAAATCTATGATAAGATTGTTTTATTTAGGAATTGTAGTATCTTTATCGACGTCGTTCTGTGATGGCTATAACCCTAAGACATTAGAGGATTTTCCCCTAAACAATTCCTTCTGAGAATGAGCTATTCATCGTTCATGTCATTGTGCTCAACATACAAGGTGTTTTCATCTAATTGTTCCAAGTTGTTTCAAAGAAAACGTATCAATGATCATGTATAAAAATGGTTATTCATCCCCATCCATGGATTCCTGGCACTTCGATCCTTCCTCCTTATGATTTGCTCGAAATATATTTGGCTCATATTTTGATAATTCATTATCTTTTGGGTCCCTTAGGCCCCTCTTTCTGAATAGGTTGGGAGGGACAAGCTTGGTCTGAGGGTATTTGAGCCAGGAAAATGGCCTTTGTGGGAACACCTTTTTGTTTTCTCTTAGTAACATAATCCTCTAAGGTGTTGGTGCAATCCAAACCATAATGATTAATCATTCTACCACCCCGTAGTATCCAAAAAAATTGTTTATCTCTGTATATGAGGTGTAGTCTACATCATCGATGTCCTGAATCATCCTCCTCAATAACCTCTAGGTGGATATGGACAGAGTGAGTTGATTATATATTTCAGTGGACGTGGGAATGGTTTGTTTGTTGGGTACCACTGCCAACTTTGGAAGATCGCCTTCGAATATATTTTTATATACATTCTCGAGATGTAGCTTTAGGTTGTTGTCACATGCACAAGGGAGACCATGAGTAATCATGTTATTTATATCTCTAAGGAAAGGTTGTATGAAAGGTTGTATGAGTTTCTCTAACTCTGTAGCTCTTCCCTTAGTAATTTGATAGTTGTTGAACTTGTTTATGCAAGCCTCAAAGTCCATGTACATTGAGGTCCTATCTAGGAATCCTAGTAGTGATAGGTTTTAGTAGAGATCGAGTTTACAAACCACCTTGGATACTTTAGCCAACGTGTACTTAATTGCCTCTTTATACAAAATATCAAATCTATGTAGAATTGAAATTGATTTCTAATAATAAGGAGATCATTGACAATATTCCTCCATGCAAATCCTTTTACCAAAGTCATTGTTTTGGTCATTCTTTCCTTAGTTAAGGCCTCTTCATTTCTTACCTTCCACATATCAACCTCTTCTTTAAGACATGTGTCTCTCTTGTATTCATGATCCCTTTAATATGTTGTGTCCAATTTTCTCCTTTTTGAGTTTCTTCTTCAATTTTTAAGAAAAAATTTTGGTTGTTATTGTTTGCATGGTGCTACTCCTTGGCTTTGTTCTCCATTCTAACAGCTTTCTATTAAATTTATCATTTTTTTGTTCCAACATTGATATCGATTCTGCAAATGATGTAGGTTGGCTACTTGAAGCCACCAAAGTCATTTCATTTTGTGCCTCCATGACCTGTTGTCTCAAAGAGCTAATTTGTGTATTGACCTCTTCCAATTTCAATGCCAGGTCTCATGTTTTTCTATGTTTGGTTTCGATCTCTTCAATCCTATCTTCCAGTATCTGTTTATTTGTGGAAAGGGAGGAGTTCCTTCCTCTTAAATAGTCCATTTTTCATGTTAGCCTTTGTTGCTTGTCAAGTATTTGTTACGTAATAGGGATGGATTGAGTTATGTGATCACTCTCCACGGCCTTTATCCTATCATCATTTTCTTTAATCAAGGAAATAACCACTATTATCTCATGTTTTCTCTTACCCATTGATACCAGGATTACTTGCAACTTGTCTTTTGCAGCCTCCAATGCTTTGACTCTGGAATTCAAAAACTACTTTTTGGTGTTAATGACATCCAGTTGTTTCTTATAGTTATTTGTGGAGGAGGATTCCTTAGATATTTGTGTAAAAATGTTGGATGTCACCTAATTGATAGTGAGTTCATCCTCGGGTTGAATGCCCTCAATTTCCAAGATTATTTTCAAAGTTTTCTAATCATGAGGTTACATCTCCTTATAGTTATTGTTCCAATGTATCCAAGGTGGTCATAATGAATTTCCCTGTGGTAGGATCATACTTTGGCAAGATTTTGGCCTATACCTAATTTTTCATGATGTATGTGCCTGCAATGCCCTGTTGGGTCTCAACTCTTCTTCTTTGTTCCTCTCTCAACATTTCCAATGGACCACATGCATCCTTTGGTTGGATAAATTTATAGAAGCAAAAGATGTCAATTAAATTAAGATAAGGGGGAGGAAGATATATGTGAAGGGAAGAGTCTCCATCTTGTTGAGGATTACTTGCTTTAGAGAATTCTTGTTCTGCACCCCTATATAGTAGTAGGGTCTCCTACATGATTTCTTCCCTTGATTGGTGACTTGGGGACCCCACCCTCATTTTCTTCTATGCAAGCTCTTATTGCATGAGCCAATCATCTACTTTCTTTTTTTCAGCTTGCCTCATGTCAGTGAGTATATCTTATAATTGGGGTGAGGCGCATCTCTCTTCTTCCTCCTAGGAGCACTCTTCAAAATTTTCATCTTCCTCTTGACGTTGTCCTTCGACCACTACCTCTTCTCCATGTGATTGTTCTTCAATAATATTCTCTACCACTTTGGGGGATTGTTTCTCTATCTGGGGGTATTTCTCACTTACTGTGGGAATGGAAATTCCCTATTCAAAGTCCAGTTAAATATCTTCTTGCATTCAACACCCCTCTGTTGTGGTTTGTGCAGAAGTAGTTCCTTCAATTGTTAACCACCATTGCTAAGTAATATGGGTTGGTGGGGTGAAAGTAGACTACAGATCAACGTTTTCCATTCAAGGCATGCCTGGTTCATCCCCCGGCCTCAGTCCCTTAGAAATTTGTTTTACTATTATGGGATTTGTAATCCCCTTTCCTTCCTTCCCTAACCCCTTCTCTTATGAGTACCCCATTGGTTGCATAATGAGGAGTTCTTTAGAGTAAGGTAGGATATTTGCTTGTATCTGCTCTATTGGAGTATCACAAGTCCCCTGCTTTGTCTTCTTCACTATTTCATGCATGGGTATTGTTTCCCCCATCTCCTCCATCATCATTCTTCCAAGAACATCTTCATCGTCATCATGGATTTCATTGTATAACGTGTTGAATGTTTCATATTTAGGGAGGCTACAGTAGCGTATGTCCTCCTTGTGCAAGTACCTTCTCATTCTCCACTAATCTCCCTTCTTATGCTTGTTGAATCCATATTGGTTAAATTCAACATATTTTTTATGTGGAGGATCCTCAAAGGGCATGTCATTCTTGGTCATAACTGCTCCCTCTGGCTTGTAAAAGGTGTAGTATGGGGGGGACTATCAGACTTCTAGAGTAAGAGTCGGGAAGGCTTTTCTACTACCTTCTGGGGTTCATATTTCCTTTTCAAATTAGCTTTGACCACTTCATATAAATCCTTGTTTGTAAGTTTTTCAATTTTTGGCTTTGTTTCATGGTCTTGAGGATTTGAAAACTTCCTCCCATTCTCTTCCTCAATTATTAGATAGGGGTCGTACACTCATGGCTGATCTAGAGGTAGGTCAAGCTCTTTAAAGACCTCCAAGGCCTCTTTAATGCCTCTTCTGTCATTAAATGCATATCCTCCCATTTCTATTTGAGATGAAATCACGCCCTTCTTTGATTTTATGAAATGAAGTTCAACAAATTCAACCATTTGTCTCACATGCTCTAGTATAAATACCTGGGGAGTGAGCAACTTAGGCATTTTATGGGTGGGTAGACTTGGTCCCATACAACCCACTAACAGTGAAATCAACCCAAATGAACCAATCTCCCCTTCTTTTAGATTCCCATAGCTTTAAATAAGGTTTAGTTTCAAAAGGGTTCTTTATGTGCTCTTCTCCCTGCGTTAGGGAAAAGGCCCTATTACATAAATTTAAACACATATTTGAAGAAAGAAGCTCCTAGTCCTCCTTTTTTCACCCATAAAAGTCAATCAACAACTTTCTTTGGTCTCTCCCCATCCATTTTCTATAGGATCAAGGTATCCAAGTGGTGTTCATGTTGATGTATGAATAGGTAGACAAAGTATGAAGGGTACCTAAAGACCCCTGTGCTAGAAAAGCTAGTCAATTAATATTTTATTCCTGTGGATATGGCCTCCACATATTTGAATTCATGGGTGTTGTGACTATTATAGGTGTCTAATATCGCCACCATCTCTTCATCAATCTCTTGGTCTAAATCCCTTCCTAGGATTGGAGTGAACATAGATATAGACTCTTATGCCCAAGGGGTGAAACTTTTGAACTTCTAGGGGTTAGGGAGGACCATGTTTTTACTATAGTTGTATTTTATCCTTTGAAATGCCTTGGCCTTTTGGGTTTGAGTCCTCTTTCAGAACCTTTGACTATTTACTTCGTGTGACAGGGGAAATTTTATGAGTGGGGTGCTTCGCATTTCAGTGATGGATTGGGATTTAGATGAATCAATGGAATCTATCCATCAATGGCCATGACTATGGAGGAGGAAGGGTGAAAATTCTAAGTGCAAAGCTCAATGAATTTGGAGAATGAGAAGGTATCGAGTACGATATGTTAGGTCAATTCGTACGACCAAAGGGATTTCTATGACTTCGAGGAGAGGAATTTTCCATATGTGGATCTTATCAATTGCTTGGGGGTGGAGCCAATGGTCTAGGGGTAGAGATTCAAGAGAATTCATCCACAAAATGGGGACCTAGGGAGGAGGAGATATCACGGGTATACAACTAGATGTAGCGATATGAGGAGATTCTTGAGGAATTCTTACTAGTTCTAGTCATTGTTCTAGGGGAATTAAGTACAGGTGAGAAGATATTATGAAATAAACAGATGAAGAAGAAGAAGCTTTGGTGATCTTCTCTATTAGAATTTGGTGTTCTAGTTCTCGAAGGAATTAACTAGCTCACCAAGGTAGTACAAGCGATGGCAAGGTTGTGAGCATGTGGTCTAAGAAGTATTGGATCAAGCTAAAATCTCTCTGGAATCTTTCATGTGTTCTTTTGTAGGTAGGAGGCTCTATGGGTTCACTTTTAGACTTCAAATTCACAATAAAATAAAGGATCTGATACATCTTGTGCATTAAATGGTCGGGGATCCTCATTAATGGCCAAGGATCTTGCTTATTTAGTGGCATTCAAAGCTAGGACAAGGTGGAAGCGACATCTTTGTCTAACCTGGTCAATCCTCACGGTAGCTTCTAGTTGGTTGCCAGGAGGCTGACTAGACTACATCTACCCCACCTCTTTGCTTATTGGTGAGTATGCTTCATTTTAGATGTAGGTTGATGTGGCTTAGTGGGTTCTGACGAAATCCTCTCATGTTCTCCAAACTCTTATGAATATTGAGACCGTCAATGTTACATGGAGGAACAAATTTGAGCCATTGGTGTGAGAGTCATATGTGCAAAGGGAGGTTTTCTTTATTTGAGTTGTAGGGGCACATGTAAAACTCCTATTACTTACCAGAAAGCTTCCAAACTGGGCCAGGCCTACCCAAATATAGCATCATTAATGGATGAGTTGGCATAGACATTTAAGCTCAGGTGATGGGATGAATATTTGGGGAATCATTTTTATTCTTCACACATGCAAAATTCGGTTGGCCTCCCCCCTCTCCACGAATGACTGTAATCAGTCGATTCCATCTCTAGGACATTCAAATCTAGGACAAGGTGGAACCGACATCTTTATATAACCTGGCCAATCCTCATGGTGGCTTCTAGTTGGTTGCCAAGAGCCTGACTAGACTACATCTACCCCACCTCTTTTCTCATTGGTGAGTATGCTTCATTTTAGATGTAGGTTGACGTGGCTTAGGGGGTTTTGACAAAATCCTCTCATGTTCTCCAGACTCTGATGAATATTGAGACCGTCAATGTCACATGGAGGAACAAATTTGAGCCATTAGTGTGAGAGTCATATATGCGAAGGGAGGTTTTCTTTATTTGAGTTGTAGGGCCACATGGAAAACTCCTATTAGTTACCAGAAAGCTTCCAAACTGGGCCAGGCCTACCCAAATATAGCATCATTAATGGATGAGTTGGCATAGACATTTAAGCTAAGGTGATGGGATGAATATTTGGGGAATCATTTTTATTCTTCACACATGCAAAATTCAATTGGCCTCCCCTCTCTCTGCGAATGACTTCAATCAATCAACTCCATATCCATGATTACATCCTTGTTGTTCACATGGGGGTCTTTCTATTCATATGAATCATCAAGTTAAGATCCGTGAATAGTTGTGATTAAAAGCTTAAAAGTTTCCTAAATGAATCCTAACCTTTCCCAAGGTACCCCCCTTGATTACTTTCCACACATGCACCACGAATGGCTAAGATTAACACAAGGAAACATGTACAATGAATCTTGACCATTCACATGGTACTACCCTTTATTACCCCCTGCACATGTCTATTCACTGCAAATGGTTGAGATTAACATGAGGAACATTCATGATGGATCTTGATCATTCGTTGGGTACCCCCCTTGATTACTTTCTACACATGTTTATTCATCATGAATGGTTGAGATTAACACAAGGAAACATTAATGTTCCCCCAAGTTTCTGGGACGCATGGACATGAGAGAGGGGAAATGCATAAATGACATATGCAAAAGTACCCCCCCCCCCCTCCAATCCTAAGAAACGCCAAAGGGTACGTCAGGGTCTTCAACATAGGCAACCCCACCGGGAATACTACAAAATTTATATTAGAATACATAAAAATTGAAAGTTGGAGCATAAGGCATTAAAGTGTTTAGTTTTATAATATAAATATTAATACAAATTTACAACATACATCAAGTGAAATAAAATGAAATACAACCATAGATAATTTATAACTAATAAATCAAATTCAGAAATATAACCATATTGAACAACAAATGAAATCAAGGTTATTAAGAAGGAAAATAGTGGCAGCATGGCCCTTCATCATTTAATTTTTTATCAATATTTTATTTTTTAGTAAAAATTTGTCAAAGAAAATGTGGGGATGCCATTTTTAGGAGGGAAACGTTTCCCTTTCGTGTTTCCTTCAGTTTATTTAAACGAGGACGTGAGGGGGATGCTTCTGATGGAGTTTCCAAGTTTTCGAGACTTGCAGGGAGATGGAAGCACGTTTCCTACCTTGGGGACACATACTCGTGTAACACTAGGAAACCTGCACAATGGATCCTAAACATTCGCAGGGTACCTACTACCACCCCCTATTATCATTTAGTTGTGTTCCTCTTTGCCAACAATGAAGATTGAAAATCTGGGAAATGTGACAATGCATCTAGGCCATTCACGTGAGCCTTTCCTCATTATCATTTTCCCTTGTTTCCATGTTCATATTACTGAGATATGCTAATTTGGCCTGAGAGAATCTCCCTTCTCCATGATAAAATTCACACTCAAGATCCTCTAGGGGGAAGAGGTGCAACGACAACTAGAAGACTTGTTCAAAGATAAACAAAACCCAAAGTATTTTTATGATAAGACTTGATTTAATGAGGATGGGGATGTCAATAGAGGGCTTATGGCGAGTAGTGAAAAGTGTTCCCTGATGAAGAAATCCAATACCATGTCATATGTCAGCTACAAGATTATAGCACCTAGGGTCACAACAAAATCATTTGCCTATGCGAATACTAATTATGAAAGAAAGAATAAGATACCCTTGACCAATTCATTAGCCTTTTTCTCTCTCCTATTTGTTTATTAAAATTTATTATATTTTTATCATCTTCAATCTTATTCTTTAACCATTGCCACTTGCTAGGTGTTCAATGGGAAAATGTTTGCAATGATACAATAAAACTTAAAAGATTTTCCATTTGAATCTTAATCCATCCCTACAATGCTTCAAGGTGCTAGTGCAATTGGAGTATGCTTGAAAAAATACATTTCAAAAAGCACAAACAATTAACACAAAAGCACTTAGATAACCTTGTATTTGTCCATTACAATCTCTAAATTTGCAAGAGGGAAATACAAAGTGAGAAACATGAGACTTGTCTCAGATTCTCCAAGCTTTGGAAATTGAAGGTTTGATTTAAGTTGATACTCCTAGTACTCAATCACTAACTAGAAAGTATCATAATAGAGTTCAAACTCCAAACTTTAAGTAATAGAGTCACAATTCAATGTTTCATGGTGATCACAAGTTTGGATAATGCAACAATTACCCTAGACTATGTAAATCCTACATTAAATTTGCTTGTATTAGAAGAGGCTCGTCTTTTTTAGTTTGAGGGCTAGAACCTTGAATCAAGCAAGGCAAGACGTGGAGAACTTCAATTTTTCTACCATTTTGCTAACTTTATAGATATCATGAAGTAATAAAAAGATTCTCCTAGTGACCGTTTTGATCAATCTTGGGACTCGGATCATATATAAACTACATGTTACGCTTTGATACATCAAAATTTGGGCATATATTGATATTGCATATAGTATGGACATGGCTTTATTGAATATTAATGAAAAATGTTTTTACGTCAAAATGTGTAATCTTTTATTTTTGTACTTGCCAAGGTTTTCCCAATTTTTGGCTGGTCCAATTCAAATTCTTGGCTCTTTTGCATTGCCAATTTTTTTATTTGGAATCTAGAACTTCAAAATGATGATGAACCAAGTGTTGTTTGAAATGTCAATATGGAAAAATCTAACACACCTAATCTGCAAAGAACTAACATAAAATATGCCATCTAAGGCACAATGTTTCATCTTAATGCATCCTTCATGGTTGTAAAAAATGAAGTGTAATATAAACACTCCTTTTTTGGACTCTGTAAAGAAAACATAAATGACTATCGAAGTGTTAGCTAGGGTATTGTATATTTATTTATTTGAAGACCAAGGAGAGCTACCATGATATGGTGTCAAACTATCAGCAATTTCTCAGTTTATTCCTACTACCCATCAGTAAGGCAAACAAATTACATAAGATGACAACCCTACGAGGAAGCATGATATCCCACAAGTTGCATTTTTGGTTTGGCAAAACGTTTTCAAAGCAAAACATCTTGCCTTCCTAATAAGGATGGTGAATGTTAAATACAACCCTTGAGGTGTTTGCATTGGCATGTGTTTCATTTTTTTGGTTTGCTAGTTTGTTTGTGACTTGGGGGGCTAACCTATGGTCTAAGAAATCACAACCTAGGAGCTTCTAAGCCGTGAAAATCAGTTGGGGGTCGCACCCATCCTGAGCCACACCAACCCTTAACATGGTTGGATTTCAAGTCTCCTCCTAACTACCTCACGGGATTCAAACTCGGGTCGCCATGCAAAACGAGGCCCGTTCAAACCAACTATGCTAGCGGGATTTGACTTTAAAATTTTGAAGGACATGGAGGTGGATTTTGATCCACTTCTGCATGCACAAGTCACGAGATCATTTAATTAATCTCTCTAAGTGCAACCACATCTTTGACCAGCCAGTTCAAACCAATTATGCTAGTGGGGTTTGACTTTAAAATTTTGAAGGACATGGGGGTGGATTTTGATTTACTTATACGTGCACAGGTCACAAGATCATTTAATATTATCTCTCTAAGTGCAACCACATGTTTGACCACTACATCAAGGTGACCCCATGGATTCAGGCTAGGCCCTCGCGGGAATTGAACCTTGCCCATTGGTGAAAAACTCCTCGCTTTTCACAAATGGGTCCAACCCCTTTGAGCATTAGCATGTGGTAAAGATTAGAATAATTGATTCATCCAATTTATAGACTATAAAACATTATGGCAATTAAACCAATATAATCTCTGCAACACCTTTGTGTGGTTATGGGATTGATTATAAAGACTCCCGGTCAAGATATTTCTTGGTGCATTGAGTATGACCAAAAAAAAATAGTACTTAACATGAATTTAATTATTTTCAAATATTGAAAGAGTTTAAATTTAGACATTTTTACCCTTCTATAGATATTAATATAAGAGGAAGCATAGCATGGTAAACCTCCAAATAACGTTCAAACATTTTTCTTTTACATTTTTTTAACTCCATACTTTTTGGTCACGTTCTCACGAAACATTATGTGTAGCTTTATGGCATACAATCAAGACTATGAAATTAAAACTACTCAAAACAACTCAACAAACAGACTTGTCTCTAACGGTACCACTGGCTGTAAGTCCAGCTTCAACAAATAAGAAAATCAGCCTCGTCCCTAGGCCTGCGAATTAGTTCTGATAGCAAGACTTCCAACAAAATTTATACTGGGTTGCATATTATTAGCTTGTCAAATTTGGTTGAGCAGCGTCATGATTTTGCAAAAGATCGTAACCTTGACTTTAATGGCTACCATTTTCAATCTCTCTGGAGCAGATTATAAAACAAGTTGTCCTGTATAAATTTTGATCCATTCAATCTTGAGCTGGTTAGAACAATCATGAACAACTATTATCCAATAAATAATAGATGTGAGCGGAGAAGACTGTCCCATACCTTTCGTGAATCTACCAGCACCTATAAACTTCTAACCTATAACAAAACACGGGCAGAGAGAATTCCAAAGTATGAGATGCATAATGAAACCTAAAAGTACACACTCTTTGCGCATTATTTGTAATGGTCTTCTTTATTAGCAATGGCTTCATTGAAGCATCAAATACTGTACACTCGAAAATGAGAAAGACCGGATATGTAGAATTGATGTTATCTTAATGCTCGATACCATACAGCTTATAATTTTACAAAGGTGCAGGCCCTCGTTTGCCTGGTTCACAAGAAGGAAAACAAGGGAATTCAGACATGCGACACACTTTCACTTCCTGAAAATCAAATCTGAATGCAAATTCTTGAGTCAAATATTAGCTGCATTGTTAAGGTATAAATACCACCAGCAAAACATCTGAATCACTCTACCCGTTGCCTTAAGATTCACTGAAAGGCAGCTGCTTCTGCCCATCCTGAACTGCATTCCTCCATATCCGGTATCTAATACCCAGTTTGTCATAGGAGACTGGCAAATTCCACACGTTTGATCCTCTGACCATCCTGTCTTGTTGGCCAATCACCAGCCTAAGGTCTTCATTTAAAACCTGTGCACATAAAAGGCATTTTGGCTTAGGATAGTTTGACATTATTCTGTGGATAATGCCAAATAAAGAGCAAGAAGCAAACTACGAGAAAATGCCAAAACAACTAAATCAAATATCATAACAAGTAAAATGAAAATGATTGTTGGAAGTTACCTTATCAGCAAAATGCCTCCACAAAACATGCATAAAAGGAATGTGCTTCAGTAGAGGTGCAAAGTCCAGTGACATTCGATAAAGCAACCGAGTTTTTTGTCTAGAAGAGGGTATACAGACATGTAATTGGTGCAAATGTGTAGAACAGCTCTGAGTGCTTCTGCCCTCTATTTTACCAGGTTTAGAGATTCCAATTGTAGATAACACAATGCAAGGTGGCTGGAACTCCATATCTATAGGGTAAGGATCCCAATAACCTTGTAACCCAGCAGCTGGAGTCATAAACTTTACAAAACTGCACAAGAAAACAAAGATTGAGATATACAAAATTTAAAAATTATAACCATCACCAATTGAATGTTGTCACTATAAAATCAAATAACAATGCTGCACATGGCCTTGAAATTTAGAGCTAAAGTAGAAGATATGTGATACTCATAATGAAATTTCTTTCTTTGTTTTCTCCAAATTGAATCCTAACCCACCTCTGGGCACTTCACAAAACATGAGCACCTACAGTGAGACCAATGTGCCTTGACCTCTATAGATAAATTCCGTTATGTTGATTTATTAGTAACTATTGCCACAATTGTTTTTAATTTTAGCATTTTATATCAACAGCTTAAAGAGTATTCAATTGTCAGTAAATATCATCAGTCTGCTGTTACAACTAATATTGAGAATGATGATGTTTCAATGTACATTTGTCAATTAAAATGGAAACCAAGGTGGATGTTATGCTAACTTATATGCGAAGAACCCAGGTGTAGGAAAAAGAGAAAGGAAAACTAAGATTGAGATGATGGTGTTTCAAAGTACATTTGCCAATTAGAATGGAAACCAAGGTGGATGTAATGCTAACTCCTGTACAAAGAACCCAGTTGCAGGAAACAGAGAAAGGAAAGTCAGCAACCATTCTTTTAGAGAGAATGAAAATGTTATTGTGAATTTTGAGAGGGAGTGAGTTAATAAGTGGACAAACTTAATGTTTTTGGTGGGTTTATCTTTTTCTGGCCAGTTAAAGTTATGCCTTGATCTACTCATTTTCTCAAAATGGGTTGGAACCTTTAAAAGCAAAGTTCCATGATCAAAGTTCACATCAATCAAGTGGAACCATAAATTCCGACAAAATTCCTAAAAGATTTGGGGAAGAATGTTAGGCCCTAGCCATCATTCATTATTAGTATATAAACTATGGTTAGGTTGGTTTAGTAGTAGGTTACATCATGACCACTTCATCTCATATCCATAATAAAGGAGATTCATTTGTATAGTCCAGTGTTACCAGACTTGGAATCGGCAATGAATCGGCGAGGCAAAAGAGCGAAGAGTTTTAATCGGATCGGGAAAAAATCGGGTAAAAATCAAGAAAATTTAATTTAGTTTTATATAATATTTATAACCTTTAATATAAAAACATAAATAATATAAAAAATTGTATTTAAATAAAATATATAAAAAAACATTTAATATTTATATATGACTTACAAACAATAAATATAGGTAAGCCTATAGCTATACATATGACGTCAACCATTCATACCACCGCATTATGATAACTAAAACAATATTTGGGTTTGAATTTGCCGCCGCTATTTGCCGTTGAGTATTCCGCCGATACTTGCCGCTATCGATTGCTCTACAAAACACACACTACATCCAAGTGTTCTCGTCGTTGAGGAGTATTTTCGTGGAACGACAACCACAAGAACGCCATAGGAACACCGACCACAATATATTCGCCATATCCACTAAATCGCACAACGATGAAAGCTTGATACCAATTTCTCTTTCTTTTTTCATGGTGTCGCTAGGAAAAAAAAGCAATTAATCACCATTTGTAGAGGCAGCGGCTCAGGTCAGGTTGCATCGGAATTAATCGCGATTTATTCATCAACAATCCGACTCGGATCATTTGGGCAAAGACTCAATCGGGACTCGCGATTAGTCGCGAGTGACTTCCGATTCCTGTTTCACTTGTATAGTCATCCCATCTTGTCTTGTGCATTGAATACATTGTAAAAGGAGGTTGCCCCATCAAAAAGGCTTATTACTCATTGAGTCTTTATCATTCTAAAGGCAAAGGGATACTTTTCTTTCTATTTTTATGTTATTTGGGGAATTTGGCTCAAACCATTTGGTATCAGAGCATAAGGTCCTTGGGTGGGTTCTTTCAAAACGAGCTTAACCATGATTCATGAAGAAAATGAAAAAATATAAAACCAGTTATTCAATTTGGAGAACAAATTTAACGAATTGAGTGATATGTCAGTGACACATGTTCAATTGGTAAACACACAAAAAGAAACTAAAAAAAAGAAAGATGAAAACTATGGATCAAAGGAATGATCAGAATATGTCCAAGCTCATACAAAACCTAGAGGAGAGGCTCCCTAAAAGTGATCATGTCACCCAACAAACTCATGAAAATAAAGATAGTATTCATTTGGAACATCCTTCCATTAATACACATATTTGAGGAGGCTTTAACCCTAATATTGGAGCTAATCAGGGATGAGGTCCTAAGGGTATTTACTTCCCCAAGAATGAACTACGAAATATTGATGGAATAGATGTCTTTACATGGTGAATCAAATTGAGCAATACTTTCAATTGCATAATATTATGGATGATAAGCAATGGATTTTCTTAGAAACTTTGTACTTTAGACAAAACCCAATCAATGGTATAAATGGGTAGTTAAATGTAACACCCCGGTTTTGACCCCATGGTATTAAATTGCATATCATGTAAATATTGTATTAAATCGTGGTGTGGAGCTCAAGGCAAAGGCTCCACCATGGATTTAGTGTTTTATGTTTTAGCAATTAAAATCGATGCCGATGATTTATGTGCTAGCCAGGCATAATATATTTTGAGACATCATGTAAAAATGCAAATTAATAAAAATACCACAACTAGCTATGCGCCGCGACATTAAAGAGATGGGGGTATGATTTCACAAGGAATAGGGATGGGGAAATAATTGAACCCTTGAGCCAATGGGGAAAAGCCAATGTCTAGGGAAAACCCATCAAGTTGTCAACTACCCTTTTTGGTCCTTTTGTGCCCACTCATCTGAAAATTGGTTGACGAAGTTATTGCATGGGAATGGGCAAGCTATGAGGTCGATTTCGAATTGGGCATAGCACCCATTTTAGAAAAACGTGTTTTGGCTTCATGGGCAAGTAAGAACCCAAAAATTACTCACTCGCGCATTATGCATTCACGTCCTCCATTCCTCACGGTAGGGGAAGCTTGGAGAGCTCTCTCATTCACGTTTTTGTCTACCTGTGTGTTTTCCCTCACATTTTGTAGGAGTTTTCTTCATTTTCCCCATGGCTAGGAAGTTGTTTTGGTAATGCTCAGGGGATGGGCTCTCTCCAGGACGTTTTTGCTGTTGTTTCCTCATTACCCAGCTGGGAAAACCCATTGTTCTAGTTGCACAACGAATGGAAGAAGAGACCCACGATTTTTGGGTGTTTGTTGAGGTCGTTTTGGCCACGTGAAGCCCACAAACGTTTATGAATTCGAATCCATGAGATGGGGATTTGTAAGGGTTTTTTTTCCTATGTGAATCCGTTGAATCGTTGTTGAATTCAGGTTGCTCACCCAAAGATTGATTTCCCCATTCACCAAATCGCTTTTTGGTTGAAAAACGTTTTCCAAGTCCAGATGTATGATTTGGGGGTTTATGGTGGACGGGTTGCTCCCATATTGTCCAAGACTGATTCCTGGAATCGTATTTTGCTCACTCAGGGTTGTTTTTCTCCATCTTCCATTTATGTTTGTGGTTGCCAAACGTTTCTCTACAACCCAGCAATTGTATTTTGCTGTGAAGTGCATGCTTGTGTTGACTTGGCTGAGTAAGTCCAAGAAACCCATCTGTTAGAAACTTAGATGGTTGAATGTGTTTGGATGTGATTGATGGCTTGGATGAGTAGGTCCAAGGCCCCCATGTTATTGGTTTGTTTCCCTAATAGTCTGTGAAACCCAACTGTGTGTCGACTTGACTATGGGTGTATGGTCTTGCAGTGTGTAAGCCTATTGTTCCCTAGTTCCTTGTGGAAATCATGCCCAGCTCGGGGGTGGCAGTGATACTGAGAGATTGATGAGCACACTAGCCTATGGTTGGGTAGAACGTTGCAGGGACATAACTAATTGCAGGCCAACTTCTTCTCAAGATAAGTATTCTTTGTGTATTTAATTTCCGCAACTGTATTTGTTTTATGAATTACTATGAACATGTTGAATGCTTGAATAAATATGTTTTTCTTCCGATGTTTATTTCATGTATAATGCATCTATTTTATGCATTTTATGTTCAATGCATTTTTAATTGTTATGTTCATGGAGCTAAATTGCCCGTTGACAGCAGTGTAAATTTGAGCACATAGATCTGTAGAAAAACACACAACTCACAAAGTAGATCACACAATTTACTCAGCAATTGAAGAATGAAACAGTGCAAAATGGCTTTCAGCTGTGAATGCTTTCATTAATCAAAAAGTAATCAGATAATCATTACAATGAAGTAAAATGGCTTTAATAGCCACATGAAATTCGAATCCACATGAGGAAATTCAAATTGATAGACTCTACTTGACTGTAGGTAACTAAGACCTTGTCTAAATCACTATCGGAGGACTTAGTAGTTAACTGACCTTGTCTAAACCATAACCGGAGTTCATCGGAGCTCTAAAACACAACTCAAGTGTTACATTCAGTGTTGACTAAGGTTAACTGACTGTGGTAGGTGAGAAATGCGCCCCACATGAGTGGGGTCAAGTAAACCTAGCGCTAATTGAATGTAGAGGACTAGCACTGAATGTAACTGACTCCTAACTTAGCTTGACTAGTCATCAACTGAAGTGAACTGACCTTGGTTGGTTTCGGCACTCCCAGTGGCTTCCTAAATTGTAGGGATTGGTCTAGGAGGCTCCTAAACTGATGCAATCAAGTGCAATCAGTGGTAGTGAGCCTCAATTAGTGTTCCCCATACTTTAGTAACTAAAACATGTGCCCCAATTAGGCCAAGTGGACCCAATGGTGTTAATGACTATAAATAGACTGGATGGACTCCCGATTTAGACATATGACCAAATTTGGACAAGGGAGGATTAATAATCCTAACACCCCCCCTGAATGTTAACTTGGACAAACTGTGGGCCCTGGTAACTAAGACCATAGGTCACCCATTACATCAAGTAAAATAAAGTAACTGCTTAATACAAGGAGCTGGGGCAAAAACCACATGGAAAAAAAGCCCCCCCTCTATCTAAGCAGGTAGAATCAGGTCTCAAGTTTGAAAAACTTGAAAATATGTTGTTGCAATCTTCATCTCTGTGAGGTAGTGAAGTAGCATGCATGGTGTGCTGTGGACAGGTATTCTGGGGCCTAGCATGTAGACTTCTCCTTCTTCTCCAAAAATGATGATGGAAGGAAGGAGGAATGTAACCTTTGTCTCTTGCTGAATGAAGAGGTGTATGATCATATCCATTCTTCTGAATGTAGTAAGAGTGAGCCCTTGCCATATAGCATCTTATAGGGAGTCTATTGCATCTCCCTGAAGGAGGTAAGATAGCATGACATAGCGCGAGGGTCTTTCCTTTCTGAGTGTTAGGTGAGTTTCCAGTCATCTTCCTAGCCTCCAGTTTGGAAGTAGGAACTGAATCTAGATCTGAGTCACCCTGAATCTCATGGTCATAAACTGATATAGATGGATCTGCAATACTAGTAGAAGTTGTAAAAGAAGTAGATGCAATGATTTTACCTTCCCTTGCAAGTGGATGCTGAGAGTGCACTGGTTCTGAAGGAGACATGAAATGTGAGAACTCATGCTTTTGAAGCATGATTTGCAGTACCCTTTGCTATGATGCTCCCAGTAGAGATATCTGTGATCTCCACTGAGTTAGGACCAAAGATCACTCGCTTTGGAGATCCAGTATGGGTCATCTGATAGACAGATAACAGGTTTGAAGCTAGGGAGGGAACAAATAGCACATCTTTGAACCTTCCATGTTCAAGTTGGACAGAGCCCTTCCCCTTTGTTTTGACTTTACTGTTATTGCCCATCTGAATACTAGGTCCATCAAAGGACTGAAAAGAAGAGAATGATTCTTTGGATGCAGCCATATGGTTGGAAGCTCCAGAATCAATGACGAAGACAGGTGTTGATGTGCAACAAGCCTTCGGTGCATGGCCTTTCCTTTGGTATTCTTCATCTTCTTCTTCTTCTGAGTCATCCTTCCTTATGCTAGTAGGTACATAAATGTTATGTTTCTTCAAAAGAAGAGCCATTTCATCAAGTTGTCTTCTCATACAGGAGCTTTCTAAATGGAAGCCCCTTCCACAGTAAGAACAGAGGACCTTGCCTTTGCCATTCTTCTTGCTTCTCTTCGAACCTAAAGGTTCTTTTGACTGCTCTTTCTTCACAGGGGACTCATCTCTTTGCTTCCCTTTGTCATTCGCTACCTTATCTCCTCTTGCAACTAGAGCTAGATCTTTGGGAGATCGAATGATCCCCATTTGGATCAATTTATCATTCTCATAAATAAGAGATTGGATGAAGGCATTAAGAGTGAGCATCTTCCAATTTGGAGTAGTGAGACTTACTGTTTGAAAGGTGGATACAAAGACTGAGTAGTCTGCATTGAGCTTTGTGAGAATGGCAAGGATGAGCTGATCTTCATCCTTCTTCACTTTGCATTGCTTCAACTGATATATCAGGTTCTTGAACTTTGTGAAGAATTCATTCAGAGATTCGAAATTGGATGGATTGAGAGTAATCAAATCATTTTCTAGCTGATGGATACTCATCTCATCATGCTTATCAAACAAGGAAGCAAGCTTGTCCCAAACCTCCTTGGGAGTGTCCAAGTCTTGGATGTGAAATCGAAGATCTCTAGAGACCGAGGAGAGCATGAGTCCATGGGCTTCATCAAGACTGTTCATGTACTTAGCTTTGTCTTTATCTGATTCTGGCTCTTCCTCTATTTCTTCTATGAGTCTGAAGAGATGCTTGGTGCGAAGCAATACTCTCATGTCATCCTTCCACTGGTGATAGTTGAAGGGAGTGAGAGGCTCCACTGGATGAGCCATTTTGAATGTAATAAGAAGGACTGAGCTGCTGTAGCAAATGCAGTGAGAAGAAGAGGCTGCTTCTAGCGAATGTTGTAAGAAAAGCTGATAACCTGTCACACAATCAAACATACAAAGTAAGGTCGACAGTCTGCACTTTTGGAATTTCCTTCACACCCAGCATAGTTGATCAAGCAAGCTTGATCAACAATTTCCTAACTTGGGATATTAAGTGGTAAATTCTCCACTTCTAGTGTAGCACTGGAAGGAGCAATTTGCCCAAAAAGAATGATCCGGCTGGAGATCTGAGGAGGAGAGGAGTCTTGTCCACCGAGGCTCTGATACCATGTAAATTTGAGCACATAGATCTGTAGACAAACACACAACTCACAAAGTAGATCACACAATTTACTCAGCAATTGAAGAATGAAACAGTGCAAAATGGCTTGCAGTTGTGAATGCTTTCATTAATCAAAAAGTAATCAGATAATAATTACAATGAAGTAAAATGGCTTTAATAGCCACATGAAATTCGAATCCACATGAGGAAATTCAAATTGATAGACTCTACTTGACTGTAGGTAACTAAGACCTTGTCTAAGTCACTATCGGAGGACTCTGTAGTTAACTGACCTTGTCTAAACCATAACCGGAGTTCATCGGAGCTCTAAAACACAACTCAAGTGTTACATTCAGTGTTGACTAAGGTTAACTGACTGTGGTAGGTGAGAAATGCGCCCCACATGAGTGCAGTCAAGTAAACCTAGCGCTAACTGAATGTAGAGGACTAGAACTGAATGTAACTGACTCCTAACTTAGCTTGACTAGTCATCAACTGAAATGAACTGACCTTGGTTGGTTTCTGCACTCCCAGTGGCTTCCTAAATTGTAGAGATTGGTCTAGGAGGCTCCTAAACTGATGCAATCAAGTGCAATCAGTGGCAGTGAGCCTCAATTAGTGTTCCCCACACTTTAGTAGCTGAAACATGTGCCCCAATTAGGCCAAGTGGACCCAATGGTGTTAGTGACTATAAATAGACTGGATGGACTCCCGATTTAGACATATGACCAAATTTGGACAAGGGAGGATTAATAATCCTAACAAGCAGCAGCAGCCTAGTCGTGTCCTCTCCATCGTCGGGATGAGGGGTGGGGGCGTGACAGTGTGATATCAGAGCACTGGTTGCAACATTGGGCCTCAATGAGCCAAGATGAGCAGTTGACAAAGGAGGAATCACCCTCTGTGGTCAGCAGGAAAAAGGCAGCAGACAGGAGAAATTTTCCAAAATTTCTCCAAGTGTGGAAATTTGTTTGCCGGCTCAGATTAGCCAAGTTGAGCCGACACATGTTGGCCGAGTTAGCTGAGTCGATCCAACGAGGCTTGCAACCGATACATGTTGGCGTGAAAGTCTAAATTGAGCCGAAACGGAAGAAAGAATTCTGGAATTTTTCTAAGTGTTGGAATGTTGCCTGTGTCGGCTCAATTTGCCAAGTCGAGCCGACACATGTCGACTGAATTAGCTAAGTCAAGCCGATGAAGATCGTCGCGACTCATATCAGCTTGAAAGGCTGAGTAGAGCCAACACATTTCGGCTGGGTTGGCCGAGTTCTGTCGATATGTGTCGGTTGAACTGCATGAATGGCGTCGATGGTGTTGGCGTGTAAGGGCCGATTCAAGCCGACGCGAAGGGAAAGAAAATTTTCAGAAAATATTCTAAGTGTTGAAAATCGACAAAAAAATAGATAGGTTTGCTGATACGTCGGCTGGGTTGAATGATTTTCGCCGACACATGTCGGCCAAATTTGGAGATTTTCTCCGACGACAGAAGAAAGGCAAAAAAAATTTCAAAATTTTTCTAAGTATGGACATGTCGGGTGGAAAGTCAAGTTTCAGCCGATACATGTAGAAAGAAAGTTCGGGATTTTTCCGACACGTCGGCAATTTTGACAAGTTTTTGCCGATCGAAAGAAAGTTCAGAACTTTTCCGACACGTCGACAAGTTTGACAAGTTTTTTGCCGATCGAAAGAAAATTTGGAATTTTTCCGACACACCAGCAAGTTGGCAAGTTTTTGCTAATCGGAAGAAAGTTCGGAATTTTCCGACACGTCGAAAAGTTGGCAAGTTTTGCCGATCGGAAGAAAGATTGGAATTTTTCCAACACAGTGGAAGGCTCGGCAAGTTTTTGCCGATCGGAAGAAATTTTGAAATTCTTCCGACACGTCAGAAGGAGAAGGGCGAGATGAGCCGACATGTCGGAAGACTTTGGTGAAGTTCGTCGATCAAGGGGGAAACAGAAAAATTCGCCGAAACAAAGATTTTCACAGGTTTTCAGTGGGATCTGCAAGTGCCAGAAAAGTGAAAAATGGCAGTGGGTTTGTGCGCCAGATTGCACGAAAATGGAAGATTTACTAAAAAAAAATGAGGGTGCTGCCCTCGACCCGCCCTGCAATGGCGGCCACAAGGGGGAAATCCCCCTTGACCCCCATCGTCCCCTTGAGACAGTCGTTGTTGTGGAAGAAAAGTATATGTTTTGAAAAGCTGTCAACATATGTGTTGCCAACTTTTTTGTACCATAGTTGGATTAGCTGAGGAGCCGCCAGTTGACAAACATAATAAATGTTTGTTTCCAGTGTATCAGATGATCCGCCTTTGTGCCTAGCCAGTTTTGGCTAGTCAGTTTTTGTTTTGAATAATTATGACCATGGCCCCGCGGGGTTTGGAATAAAATGTGCTAGTAGGGTGTTTTGAGTGGTTCGATCTCTTAAAGACGTAGAATTTCAACTAAGGTATTCCAGAGATTTTTTTTCCCTTGACAATTATGCTTTGCCTATAGCCGAGTATAATTGACGAGGTTTTCTCCCGCTTCCTCCAAAGCTGGAATGCCCGATTTTGAATTCTAGGCCTTAGAGGGTTATTAGAGCCCAACTGAGTATGTATAAATATACTAAACATTATTAGAATAGACTATGGTCATGTCCTAAGTCACTAGGACCCTCAGAAAAAATTCCGAAAAATTTTTACCAGACGCGTCAAATTTTTTATTTTTATTTTTTTTGTTCTCTCTAAGTTTTTAATTAAATTTTTCCATAATTTAAATGGAAAAATTCATTTTGTAATAAGTCAGCCATTTGGGATCTGTTTTCAGTGATTGAAGGCTCTAACCTTAAGCCAAAAATCATTCATGATCAGCCAGCCAGCTAGCTCCAAGTTTCAGATCATCATTCAGCCACATAACTCATATTTTCTCAAAAGTCAGTTTTGGGGAAAATATTGATTAAATAATAAAAATGATTATTTTGGAGAAAATTCAAATCTCTCCAAATTAATTCGAATTCAGCGAAATGAAATGCCAAATGACATGGAATCGGGCATTAATGATGATTGGAGTTAACAGAACTCGGCTTCAGTTAGCATTTAGTGAGCATTGAGTCCTCATCCACTTGGCCAATTCGCCTCCTTCAGTGATGACCACGCTTGGGTGAGTTGGAGCTTACTCATTGGCCGAGTGATTTGATTGAGGTTGAACTGAGACATGTATTGATGATTTCTAGGTATTGGCTCCTCCATACCTAGCCTCTGGCTCCTCCAAACCTCACACCTGCCTCTTCCTTCAAGCTCACGCCTTCATCTTCAAACTCACACCCCTCTCTCCTCAAGGAGGCGTCTTCACACGTGTGAGCTTATCATGGGTTGGTTTTTAGAGTTCAGGGTTGGAGTGGGGGCGCCTTGCCTAGGTGGATGCCACCCCTCACTCACACCCACTTATTTTTAGGTTTGGGCTCTCAGTTATGTGCCGAGCCGGTTAGGTTTGGGTTTTTGGTTTTAGGGTTTTAGCTTGCTCTCTTTGTATAAATAGAGGCTCTTTCAGCTCTATCAAGGGTGGATGATTGATGTAGAGAACCTCTGGTGAAATATTGTAATGCTTGTTGCTCTCATGCAACCTATTTTAATAAAGAAAGGCTTTGGAGACTCATGCTATGTAGATCTTGGATGCATATGTTCCGGTTAATGAGGTGATATTATTTCAATTTCTTTGCTTTTGCTAATTTGTGGGTATTAATACATGCTTTAGAGGGCTTATAAAAGCACGTAAGAATAGGTATTTGTAGCTTTCAAGTTACCTATTTATTCCATTTACTTTCAGAAATCTTAAAGAACATTGTTTTATTCAGTTATATTTCATGCTTTTGTGATTTCATTTAGTAAATAATACATGATTTAATCCCCGTTTTGGCAAGTGTATAAGTCTTTGTCTGCAGATCACTTCACCATACCAAGTAAAAGGTTTAGGTAAGTTGCATCTCATTTTCTTGGAGCCAAGCATGTGTTTCTAGCAGCTGCATGCTATTTGGGATCCAGAGAGGTTTCAAAGATTCAAGATCCAAGTGGTTTTATCTTCTTTATTCACCCTAAAATTAAATCTTTCAATTTTTCCACTTTATGTTTGCAAGTAAAAATCTGATCTATAAAGTTAATTGTTTGCATCTCACTTGCTCTCATTTCTAGATCTAGGAAGTGTCAATTTTTTGCATTTTTACTTAGATCTAGTTAGTACTTGAAGTAGCATAAAAATTCCTATCTTTGCTTAAGTACTAAGTGTACTTTTTTTAGTGTATTGTATTGTTTAATCCATCATTTTGCAGGAAAATAGCTCGCTGGTTTTTCTCTTTTCATGACAAGTTAAGCGGAAATGCTGGCAGAAAATTAAAGATACAAGCTCCAAGAAACATTCATTTTTCCCCTTTCATCATCCCCATTCTACAGGTTGCCTTGAAAACATTCTCAAGACCACAAAAGGACTCCAAACTTCAAGTTTTGTAAACAAATTAATAAAGAGCAAATGGGATTACGGCTCCCACACCCCTCTTCCCCCATTTGGGGGAAGCTTGTATCGTCAATTTTTCATGCTTGCATATTTGTTTAATAATTTGCTTAGAATAGAATAGGGAAAGATAGTTTATTTCTTATTAGTTCATCTTTCATAAAGTAGAAAAGGTAAAAAGTTTCTTGTTTTATTGTTTAGTTAGTTCAAAGTTTTGTTTTATTTACCTTTTTGATATAATATTGCAAAACCTAAAAAATATCAAAATCTCTTGAATCTCAATTTGTGGATCAAGAGTGCTCTCTATCGGAGAGTTGCTTTTCTTTTGTTTTGTTTACTTACCCCCATGCTCTCCCGATTAGGGCCTAAAAACCTGAAAGAGACTCTTGGGTAGATTAGCTCTTTTTATTTTTCCTAAGTTTAATCAATTAATTACTAAAGTCTCTTGAACTTGCCATAACCCAAGTCAAGATCACTCTCTATCGAAGAGCATAGTTAGATTTGCATTTTCCTTGCATTAAGCATATAGAATAGCTAAGTCTCTTGAACCTTTGTCATAAGACAAGGTCAAAGAGCACTCTCTGTCAGAGAGTTCTAATTAATTTACTTAATAAAATTTGCAACTCACATTCCCATAATTAATTAACTTCGTTGATTATCCTTCACCTAGTATGCTCTGCCGACTTTCGAGTTGGGCTCGTACTCAGAACGATGAACGGACTTGCTAAGTTCGCAAAGAAAAACATAATAAAATTTAACCCCATAACCAACACACCAGCGTTGTAGAAAATTTCATAAGTTTTTCTTAGTAGAGGCGCCAGAACTCCCCGTTGTCTAAGCTTCTCAGCTAGCTGGTCAATCTTCGCGATACCAACCTGGGATACTGGGCGAGTCGTCATGTCTCCAACGGATTAACTTAGAACATTTTCTCGGCTATTGAAAACCTTTCGCTGAAACCATAAGCAAGATCATTTAAAACACTTAAAATATACCAAAAGCACTTGCACAACGTTACATCCACTAGCTTTATTTCAGGACTTGGTTATTTCTTAAGGCATTGCAAAACTTTGACTCCATAAAGGTACCGGTCTATTAATCTATGCATGATTGTTACATCTGGATCACTTGTCTTTAACTTATTTAAATCTTTATCTGTGAATACATCTTTATCTTATAAAGTCTTGATATATTGTTCATCTTTTAATCCAATACAACAACGTGGATTGTCTTTTTCTTGTGCTTGAAATTCATAATTTTAATCATTTCTAGATCACAATAACTCCTAAACAACACCCATCCGCATCCATAACCATTAAAAACACTTTAACAACTTAAGAGCCATAGAAACTCTTTTGTAGGGACTACCCCCCTTGGCTTCGTTAGGAGTTAGCCTAAACGGAGGAGCTAGGAGTAGATGACAGTACCTAGCTCTGTGCTTGCCCCTAAGGTCACACCTCTCCCACTTTCCTAAGTGAGGAGACATCTTTCGGAAAGTTTATGCTGCTGGTGTGCAATCGACGGCCAACAATATGATTTTTCCAAATGCAGGAAAGTAAATTATAAATTCCTGAGAATGTTATGCAGCTTACAATGGTGTTACTGGACACATTTTGCAGAGTCACAGAGAGGAAAATAAAAGGATGATCAAGGATCTAGAAAGAGCAAAACCAGTTGACTACAATCATGCTACAAAGTTTTCCAGATCGCCAAAGGCAGATAAACTCTGGGCATCAGTTAACAGAGATAGAAGAGAGTAGGAGAAATTCCCACATGAAGAATGAGACGTTTAACCCAAGAAAGAAAGGTTTTAAACCCTCTCACCTCCTGAAGCAGCAAAGGCAGCCATCACAAGATGTGATTGAGCCAACCAGAGTGATGAGGGAAAATCCAAAGGAACCACTCAAAGGTTGGGGATGTGAAGGACCCCATATGCGCAGGAATTGTTCACTTGATAATAGGAATGAGGGTCAAGTCCCTAGCACCCAAGAAGCCGAAACTATGGGTCAGGAAGGAGGGACCATTCCTAAAATTTGTGCAGTGTTAGAAGACCACCATGAAAGTCATAACTCAACTGTGGTGGAAGTTGAGGGTGAGATTGTTGAGCAGATTGTTTCTGTTTTGACTAACCCGCTATATCACCCCTAGATTTGTTAAGATGTGCACTTTGAATAAGTCAAAGCATAGAAGATCATGGTTAGTCTAACTAACCACTGGAACTAAGAAGAAGGTCAATGAGGTGGTAAGGGAATGTCCATTGGTCATGGATGGGTTAATCACTTGTGCAGACCTGAATATGTTGCCACTCGAGTCCTATGATATACTCATTGGAATGGATTGGTTGAAAGCACATAGAGCAAAGCTTGATTGTTACAACAAGGCTTTTGAGTACTTGGATGAAGAAGGCAACCTAAGGGTTATGAAAGGCTTTCCAAAAGTGATCTCTGGAAGGTAGTCTTCAGGAATACAAGTAAAGAAGCTTTATGGGAAAAGTTGTAGAGTATATGTAGCTCATGTTTTGGAGGAAACAGATAATGAAACCTCCTAAGTTGGAGGGTTGTCATGTGTTGCCGGAATTCAGGAATGTTTTTCCTGATGGAATTCTAGGGTTTCCTCCAAAGAGGGACATCGATTTTACAATTGAACTTGTTCTAGGTAAAGCACTAGTGTCCAAGACACCCTACAAGGTGAGTACACCAGACTTCCTAGAGCTGAGGATGCAGCTGCAAGAGTTGTGGGAAAATAAGTATATCAAGCCAAGTGTGTTCCCGTGGAGAGTGTTGTAATCTCACGGATCACAGAGGGTTACCAATAATACACATTAAAAGCATACAGACATATCAAAGACAAGAGACAAGAACACAGATGTGGGATAACAGATTATATTATATGAAAAGGGTCCATACAAAACACAGAACTGAACCAAGTTCTCATCTGTCTCAACAGCCTAATATATATGATTTACAAACAGTTACAAATAACTACCTGTTGGTTCGGTCAACCGACACGACCTTATGTGGCCGAACTAATCTCTAATTACTCGGCTGATCGACTTAGTCGGCTTACCGACTAGCTCCTCCAACATCTCCCCCACGAACAAAATTGTTCTTCGTCCCAAAGAAACAAGGGAGGTACTCAAAAATTCTTTCCCTGTCTAAAGTAGTTATTTCTTTGTTTGTCTTTTATGGGCTGTGAAGTCAGATAGTTGGTCGTTTCTGTACACAGACTTCAACAATTGCTTCTGCTGTCATGGCTAGCTGATGTTGGAATTCTGTCCAATTTTGCAGTACTTTCTAGATGTCGATGGTTAATGTTGTAAGGCTTGATAGCTTCGACATCTTCTCTTGAATGGAAAGGTCCGCTATCCTTTCCATGTCGAGACCCATAAACTGGTCTTTCTCTTCTGCCATCTCCAGAAGTCTTTTCATCTGCGGACAGATGGTGTCTAATTTGTCCAAGCTCGGGAGTGCCTGCTGTACCCACTGGTGTGCTTGTCACTCGAGCTTTTGCAGTTTGGCTGTTTCGAGCACGATTTGATCTTCGACAGTGCTTGTCAATGCTTCTTCCTTGCTCTTTCTCTTCTCCAGTGCTTGAATTTCTTGTCAAGTCTATTGGGACTGCTGGAAGACTTGCCCGTAATAAGCAGGCCAGTCTCATAGTACCCCTTTTGTTATGACAGACTCCTCCATGTGATCTTGAAGCACTTTGTCAGCTTCGAAGAAGGTTGTGTGCTGCTGCATCAGTAGTCTAGTTGTTTCTTCTTTTTGCTCTTCTCTTGTATTTTGCATCTGTATATGTAGGGCCGACACCACGCTTTCAAACAGCCGATAGGATTTTTCTAGTGGCTTGTCGATGTCGACCTCCATTGGTCCTGGTATCATAGATTGTGCTAGGTTTCTGCATTTTATTAGGAACTCGATTTGTTCCCTTTCAGTGTCGTTTAGCTCCTTGCGTTTAGTCTGGCTTCTTGTTTTTGCTTCGATAGCCAGAGTTTCCAAGAGTTGTCCCAACTCTCCGTCCTTCAGCTTTGTTGCATCGACTGCAATGGTCGACCCAAGTTGGCTAATGTGGACCATTGCCGCTTGTGATTGATGGTCCCTCTTCTTTCTGTCTCTCTTCCTCTTATGCTTCTGTTGTTCTGCTTGCTGCTGTACTTGTGCACCTGTAAGAGTTAGATTTTCTGGTGGTTGATTTTCCGGCAGTGGATTGTCTGGTTGCTGGTCTGCAACGGTTGGTGGAACTTCTGGTTGGGTCTGTGGGATGAGTTCTGCAGCAAGGCGTGTATCTGGTGGATTTTGTACAGAGGGTTCAGATACAGACGTTGCTGGTACTGATGGTTGAGGTAAAGGTGGTTCAGGTGCAGATGGTTTTGACGGAACCAATGTTGTAATCTCACGGATCACAGAGGGTTACCAATAATACACAATAAAAGCATACAGACATATCAGAGACATTAGACAAGAACACAGATGTGGGATAACAAATTATATTATATGAAAAGGGTCCATACAAAACACAGAACTGAACCAAGTTCTCATCTGGCTCAACAGCCTAATATATATGATTTACAAACAGTTACAAATAACTACCTGTTGGTTCGGTCAACTGACGCAACCTTATGTGGCCGACCTAATCTCTAATTAGTCGGCAGATCGACTTAGTCGGCTTACCAACTAGCTCCTCCAACAGAGAGCACCAGTTTGATTTGAGAAAGAAAAAGATGATACACGCAATATGTGTATTGGTTACAGGCCATTGAACAAAGTCACTATGAAGAACAAGTATCATTTGCCTAGGATTGATGACCTCTTTGATCAAATGAGAGGAGCAAAGGTGTTTTCCAAGATTGACTTAAGGTCTGGTTACCAGCAGGTAAGAATCAAGGATGAAGACTGCAGGTAGAATGACCTGAGCAGAGCAGTATGGTTGTGCCCAATGAAACCCAGGGCAGGAAGTTGCCATGTGCCATGAGAAGGATCTCATGACTGAGAACAGATTTTGAAACTTTAGATTGCAAGTTTTTTGTTGATTATGGGAGACGGTGATCTCCTGTGATGGTTTTGAATCATGCTAACAATGGATATGCTTGTGTTGCATTGCTTGATGTCTGAAGTTTCCTGTTGCTAACTGTGGTTGTTTGGCTGATTTAAAATGGTGTCAAGATGACATATTGTATGTGGATGTCCAGGTTTTGGTACAGCAGGTGTAAGTAGGGGATAAGTGCTCCCACTTGCAAAGTGTCAAGATGACATATTGTATGTGGATGTCCAGGTTTTGGTACAGCAGGTGTAAGTAGGGGATAAGTGCTCCCACTTGCAAAAGCCAAACAATATGAGGATGGCCTCATGGTTGCAAAAATCTGATTTTCTACAGGAAGCAGAATTGTGAACTCAGATTTTTATTTGACTATCAATGTTATTGATTATTCGATATTTGGGAAATCAGGTATGCATGAAATAGATTTGAAAATCTATGATTTAAATTTTTTTTACAATGACATCTCATATGAACTGCATACTTGTATGTATCGCAAGTGAGATGATGAAAGTACGCCCTTGGAGTACATAGCTTCTCGGAAGGATGTGTTTGGGATACATAACTCCTCGGAAGGATGTACTGGGTGTACATGGCTCCCCGGAAGGATGTACTTGGATACATAGCTTCTCGGAGGGATGTGTTTGGAATAAGTTTGAAAACCTATGATTGCAATTTTTTTACTCGTGACATCTCATATGAACTGCATGCTTGTATGTGACGCAGGTGAGATAATGAAAATATGTACTGGATGTACATGGCTCCTCGAAAGGATGTACTTGGATACATAGCTTCTCGGAGAGATGTGTTTGGAATACGTTTGAAAACCTATGATTGCAATTTTTTTATGATGACATCTCATATGAACTGCATGCTTGTATGTAACACAGGTGAGATGATGAAAATACGTACCGGATGTACATGGCTCCTCGGAAGGATGTACTTGAATACATAGCTTCTCGAAGGGATGTGTTTGGAATAGGTTTGGAAGCCTATGATTGAAATTTTATGATGACATCTGATGTAAACTGCATGTCTTTATGTAACGCAGGTGAGACGATGAAAACATGTACATGGAGTACATGGCTCCTCTGGAAGGATGTACTTGGGTACATAGCTTCTCCCCCACTGCCAGCTAGGCACCGGTATGCATCACTGGGGACGCCCAGGGTGTAAGACATCCGATTAGACTTCTTTCCGCACACATTCACGTCGTAAGGGGACTGTCACGAGAGTGGGGGGTCCGTGAAGAGAATAACCCCTAGGTATTATGATGTCTGGAAAGGAAGCGCCTAAGCATTGGTAAGCGCTTGGAGGAGGTGCTATGCCCTTAGGCCAAAGCTGTGATTAAGCACCCAAGGAGGTGTTAGGCTCTAAAGAGGGGCTGACCAGATCTCGGTTGAGAGATGCTATACAGATAAGTATTGGATTACTTGGCAAATCCTGGTTGATTTTCTGTAATTACACATGTACATAATGATTCAACTAAGATTTTGAAAATCTTGTTAAGAAATAAATGCTACGAGAATGAATCTGACATGTGAATTAATTTGTTATGGTACCTGGAAAGAAAGCGCATGATCATTGGTGAGCACTGGAAGAGATGTTAGGCCCGTAAACTAGAGCTGCCATTGAGGACCCAAGGAGGTGTTAGGCTCTGAAGCGGGGTTGACTAGATCTTGGTTGAGAGATGTTATATAGATAAGTATTTGATTTACTTATCCAACTTTTGTTGTTATTGATTTTCTTTAAATATACATGAGCATATGATGCAGCCATGGTTTTGAAAATCTTTGTATAGATTGCATCCTATAGGAATGAATCTGACATGTGAATTAAATTCATTGTAGTGTTTGGAAAGGAAGCAGTTGAGCTTGGTAAGAACCTAGAGGAGGTGCAGGCTCTTGAATAGAACTTCCATTGAAGCACCGAAGAAGTGTTGGGCTCAGGGACGGAGCTGTCAGACCTCGGTTGAGAGGTATTTTCAAGCGATCCGAGGCATGCAGAAATTTGGCTACCTTTTAATGCACACCCAGGTGTGGGGTGGGGCAAGGTTGTGAGTGCCATGGTTGTATAAAGCCAAGTCGAATACCTATGGAACCAAAAGAAGCTACTTATGCAGATAAGTATTTGGTTCACTGCAAAACTTTTTGTTGATTTTATGTCAATATACATGTGCATGTGATTCATCTCGGATTTTGGAAAATCTTGTGAATACTAACATGGGAATTGACTCGTTGCTTGGGGCTTGAGCATAGGTATTGTTGGTTGCCAAAGACATTGGAAATGTTCCAAGCTGAGGAGAAGGATTCTCCTAGACCTAGAAAAGATTATGTGGTGTGTACTAATGCATGCAATCAAGGACTTGGAGGAGTTCGTATGCAAGACAACCACGAAGTGGAACCAAGGAGGAGTTCCAGATCGTACCATTGGACAGGTAAAGGTGTAGAGGAAGCAAGGTGGTCCTGATACAGCTACATGGGAACTAGAGGATGCCATACAATTGGCACACCCAGTTTTGGTTCCATTTTGCAGAGCACTGAGGGCGGTGCCAGTGTAGCAATTGTTAAATTTTTGTAAAGCACCGAGGACAGTGTTGTTGAAGGGGGAGGGGAATGTAACACCCCGGTTTTGACCCCATGGTATTAAATTGCATATCATGTAAATATTGTATTAAATCGTGGTGTGGAGCTCAAGGCAAAGGCCTCGCCATGGATTTAGTGTTTTATGTTTCGGCAATTAAAATCAATGCCGATGATTTATGTGCTAGCCAATGCCGAGGACAGTGTTGTTGAAGGGGGAGGGGAATGTAACACCCCAGTTTTGACCCCATGGTATTAAATTGCATATCATGTAAATATTGTATTAAATCGTGGTGTGGAGCTCAAGGCAAAGGCCCCGCCATGGATTTAGTGTTTTATGTTTCGGCAATTAAAATCAATGCCAATGATTTATGTGCTAGCCAGGCACAATATATTTTGAGACATCATGTAAAAATGCAAATTAATGAAAATACCACAACTAGCTATGCGCCACAACGTTCAAGAGATGGGGGCATGATTTCACAAGGAATAGGGAGGGGAAAATAATCGAACCCTTGAGCCAATGGGGAAAAGCCAATGTCTAAGGAAAACCCATCAAGTTGTCAACTACCCTTTTTGGTCCTTTTGTGCCCAGTCATCTAGAAGTTGGTCGAGGAAGTTATTGCATGGGAATGGGAAAGGTATGGGATTAATTTCGAATTGGGCAGAGCACCCATTTTAGAAAAACGTGTTTTGGCTTCATGTGCAAGTAAGAACCCAAAAATTACTCACTCACCCATTATGCATTCACGTCCTCCATTCCTCACGACAGGGGAAGCTTGGAGAGCTCTCTCATTCACGCTTTTGTCTACCTGGGTGTTTTCCGTCACATTTTGCAGGAGTTTTCTTCATTTTCCCCATGGCTGGGAAGTTGTTTTGGTAATGCTCAGGGGCTGGGCTCTCTTCTGGACATTTTTGTTGTTGTTTCCTCATTACCCAACTGGGAAAACCCATTGTTTTGGTTGCACAGCGAATGGAAGAAGAGACCCACGATTTTTGGGTGTTTGCTAAGGTCGTTTTGGCCACGTGAAGCCCATAAACGTTTCTAAATTCAAATCCATGAGATGGGGATTTGTAAGGCTTGTTTTTGCCTATGTGAATCTGTTGAATCGTTGTTGAATTCGGGTTGCTCACCCAGGGATTGATTTCCCCATTCACCAAATCGTTTTTTGGTTGAAAATGTTTTCTGAGTCTAGATGTACGATTTGGGGGTTTATGGTGGACGAGTTGCTCCCATATTGCCCGAGACTGATTCCTGGAATCGTATTTTGCTCACCCAGGGTTATTTTTCCCCATCTGCCATTTATGTTTGTGGTTGCCAAACGTTTCTCTACAACCCAGCAATTGTCTTTTGTTGTGAAGTGCATGCTTGTGTTGACTTCGTTGAGTAAGAGTTAGACACTGAGAGGGGGGGTGAATCAGTGTAAAGCCAATTTTAAACCTTTTCTTAGCTTGTCACAATTAACTACCAATTCATCATTCTATCAATCTCATAATCATTTCATAAACATCTTTCACTTCATCATTCACATAGCATAAGCATTTGAATCATCAAGAACCATAACACAAAAGAACACAACACCATATAATTTTGTAATTTTTTTGTATTAGTTTTGGTCCGGCTACAACCGTTAGGTAAAATTAGCACCTACTGATACAAAGAGCACCTACTCTGCATCCAGGACCCTGCCTGGTTTTCATAGACCCTGCTAAGAAGGGTTTGAGGTATCTCAACCTCAAGAGCAAGACAAGCTTGCTTTTACAATTAAAGCTCACTGTCACATCATCTCATCAATCACATCAACATCACTTGTCTCTCCAATCTGTTCTGCTGTTGGTCAGTACTGCTGATCATTTGATCATCACTCTCATCAACACTGCTGCAACACACTTTTCAATCAACACCTGCTCTTCAATACTACCAAGTCATCAAGTCACATTGTCATCATGTCTTTTGCTAAAGGTATCACTGTCACACATACCATACTCAATCAGTCAACCATAAAGGTCTTCACAAACCAGACTGTCAAACTATTCTTCAAGCAACAATCAAATTTGTCATCATCATCATTGTCTTCTTTACTGGTTGCTTGTCATCAAGAGGTCTGCTCATATCCTCTTCAAGTCAATCTTCATATCTTCAAGCTTCATCATGCACTGTTAAGACTTCAAGACTGTTCATCACTTGTCACTTCTATACTTGTCATTGAATGCTATCAAGTCAACCGAATTAATCATTTTCATATCAATTGATGCTCAAGAATCTGGACAACCGAATTAATCATTTTCATATCAATTGATGCTCAAGAATCTGGTCATCTGGTTCCAATGCAAGGCTTGGCTCTTATCTTACTATATACATTTTAACCATTCAACTGTGTGTTTGTCTTCCATTTTTACTGCAGAAGCATCATGATCATATTTGTTGTATATAACATTCAAATTAGCCAAACAATATGATGCATACCTTGTTTATAACATACTACCAGAAATGAGCTGCTTGCTAATGCAACTCTAGGTGGCACTTCTGAAGAATGTCACCATAATCATCATCAAGGAAAGATATCATCATCATGGCTTATATCATCTCATAACTGTACACTTCACTATGTATTGTAAACAAGGCATTGCATTCTTCATAATCCATCTCTAGCACTTTTCATCACTGATCGTCACTATATTCACTGTATGTCATTCACTTACATTTACTGTATTCACTGCATTGTTGTATATGTCAAACCTCTGCTAAACCAAACTTGGATTATTTACCAGAACGTTGTAAAATAATTCAATCTTATCAAATTTGGACTTTGTGTCCCAGTCAACCAGGCTGTGTGAAACCTCAACTTATGTTGCTGCAAAAACTCAAAACGCAGTAACCTTGACCAAGATGATTGTCACGACTCTTCTACTGCTGATATATCTCCAAGTGACATGTAACTATTTTTCCACGTAAAACATGAAACCCCACGATTCACAGTTCTCCAAATTCATTTATTGCTACGTCAGTTGGGCCCCAAAAAGAATTAAGAAGAACGTTGCCAATACTGTGTCTATCTCAACGGTATGGACAATTCACCAAATATCTCAGAGTTCAATCATGCCTTCTCCATTCTAATCCGAAAGTTCTCTCAGTAACAAACCTTAAGCAGATAGAAAATTTCAGAACTAATGTGAATTCTTCACCATACTCCAAAAGATAAGATAAAATAGATTGTCCAAAGAGTTGGTCCTCCCTCATTCACGAATGTTGGTTGTACTACTCTTTTTTAGCGAAATCTTTCTCTCCTCAGCTGCGAGTTGCCTCTGCTATCAAAAGGATCTGTTGCATGGAGCTTACATCCACCACTGAATCACCTCAAAGCTGCATTTGCTCACCATTGCCTGCGGCTTTTTCCATAACACCCGAAAGTCAGTCAATAATAGACTTAAAAGACTTGTTATCAAGTGTTGCTGCCACAGTTCTCATTTTCTATTGCGGTTGCCATAGTGTGTGGATTAAGACACCCGAAAGTCAGAGCTATAAAAAACTTCTTCACACTGTGGTTACTTCCAGCTGCTGCCCTATGAATTCTGCCTCAGTCCACTCGAAATTCAGAAAGAAACTCCCGAATTCTTCTTGGAAGATATATATACCAGAACTTAGAAAATAAAAGATTTGGAAATTCTGATTGCTTCAACGCCTTCTCTTCTCCAAACAAAGACTCAGAGCAGACTGTCTTTATAGAATTTTGCTTTCAAAAGAAACTACATTCCTGTTGCGTCACTGCTCCTCTTCACCCGAAAATCAGAGCTACTATACCACCATCGAGATAGATTAGGGCACACTCTTCACTGCTGCCACCGAAGTTTTCATAGTGATGTCTGCTGTGATTTAGGGCCTATTAATTACACAAAAACTTTATGTTCTGCTGCTGCAACAAAACGTCACTTGGCTGCTGGTATTACTGCTGCTGTCAGCGAACTTCAACAACTGTTAAGAAGAAAAAATATCAAAAAAAAAAAAATCTCTGGTGTGCTGCTCCTCTGCAATTCGGACCTGTCACTTTGCTGCTGCTCCTGCGGCTGCCTCAGTCACTCACGAAATTCCTCAGAGCTGTCCGAAATTCCACTCAAAAATTTAAAACATAAGACTTTTATTTATACTCGTTTTCATGTGGCTTTGGAGCCGACCTGTCAAAGGTAAATTAATTTTTTAAATATATTTATTGTATGGAGCTGACTTCACCATTTAAGTTTATTTAATCCAATTTAAGGGATTCTCCAGGGTTTAACTTTATTGAGCCTTTGCTTGTATTTCCAAGAGACTTTTCACATCATCAAGCCCATCATTGAGAGTTATGGACCATTACCAATAACACCGAGTGTGTCCAAGTGTCATCAAATAAACAAGTTTGTGGATACCAAACCTTCACTTACACCATGACCATCTCCAAGAGTTTAAGGGCTTCTTGGGCTTCAACCATGACATGTATGGCCATCAACATTATGTGTGTGGGACCTCAATCAACATATGACCATATCCAAGGGTTTCATGACCCCATCAACACACAAATGGGCCACATCATACCAAGGACATGTTCATGGGTTCCATAGCATGTCAAGGACCATACGAGGTCATCATCATCATACAAGAGCTCCATGACCCCGACAAAGGTTGCAAGGTCATCAAATCAGGGGTTCCAAGTCTTCATGGGCTTCTTCATCAAGCAAGGGGCTTCATGGGCTTCTTTAACCGCCTCAACCACATGATCCAGCATGATATCACCTGTGGGGTAGCTTGGTTTCTCCTGGGGTACCATGACACCATCAGAGCATAAATGACCACAGAATGGGTCATTAATGCTTCTTCAACCTATCTAGGGCTTCTCCAAATTCTGTAAGGTCTTCAAGACCATCTCCAGGGTATTCAACGTCTTCAGCAAGGTGGTCGCATCAAGATCCAAGCTTGTGGGTACATGGACCTTGTCAACCAGGTACAAGGTGCTTCAAGGCACAAACCCACTCTGTTTGGGATCCAAGGCACTGCAAGGTACAAACCCACTCTGTAAGGGGTCAAGGCACTAGAGGTGGGACTTGGTGGCCTCAATGACATCCCGTAGGGCCACTGCAAGTCCATGTTGGCATCAATGACAATTTCATCAACAGTAAGTCCAAGGAACCCATCTGTTAGATGGTTGAATGTGTTTGGATGTGATTGTTGGCTTAGATGAGTAGGGCCAAGGACCCCATGTTATTGGCTTGTTGCCCTAATAGTCTGTGAAACCCAACTGTGTGTTCGCTTGACTATGGGTGTATGGTCTTACTGTGTGTAAGCCTGTTGTTTCCTAGTTCCTTGTGGAAATCATGCCCAACTCAAGGGTGGCAGTGATGCTACGAGATTGATGAGCACACTGGCCTATGGTTGGGTGGAACATTGCAGCGACATAGCTAGTTGCAGGCCACCTTCTTCTCAAGATAAGTATTCTTTGTGTCTTTAATTTCTGCAACTGTATTTGTTTTATGAATTACTATGAACATGTTGAATGCTTGAATGAATATGTTTTTCTTCCGCTGTTTATTTCATGTATAATGCATCTATTTTATGCATTTTATGTTTAATGCATTTTTAATTGTTATGTTCATGGGGCTAGATTGCCCGTTGACAACAACAGCAGCCTAGTCGTGTCCTCTCCATCATCGATATGAGGGGTGGGGACGTGACATTAAAATGATCCCTACTTCTTATCATTATACTTAGGGACTATTTACAAGAGACCTAGAAGCACAATATGGTAAAGTTTGAGAAGAAGATTACTTTAGTGACTAACATCTGTTGGAAGCTTACATGGACAAGTTAAAAGAAGACATTAAACATGAGTTTTGCTTAAAACATCCTAAAAATGTTATGGAAGATATGCAATATGCTCATCGTATTCAATCCAAGAATAGGGATACACACAAGTCTACCACTAGAACATATGCAAAATGTAGAGATAGAATTGTGCCTCATAGGGAAACCCTATCTCAACCTTCTCAAATACCACCAAAAAAATGGATGAAAGAAGAGAAAAAGGACTGTGTTTTGGTTGTAATAGCAAATGGTCAAAATGGCATAAATGTCAAGAAACAGAATTGTTCACTTTGGAGAATAATGATGAGGAAATAGAGCCATCCACACAAATGGATGAGAAAGAACTTGTAAACCAAAAGGAGCGGGAAAAAGATGTAGAAATTTTGCACAACATAGATCTAGACAAGTGTGGAATATCAATTCATGCATGGCAGGTGTGTCAGCCCCTCAAACCCTAAAGATTGCATGATACATTAAGAAGCAAAGGGTCATAGTACTTATTGATTCAGGAAGTACACATTACATCATTGATAAAAGATTAGCAGAGTGCCTCAATTGTTTTATGTATCCAATGACAAATTTTCAAGTATTGGTTGCTAATGGGGGAAGTATTGATTTTGAAGGGAAATGCCATAACATTAAACTTAGCTTAGGAGACTAAGATTTATCAAGCCCCATGTATGCCATTCCCATTGGAGGAGTAGATGTTCTAGGGATTCAATGGTTGAGAACCTTGGGTAGTGTTTCTACAAACTATAATCAATTATTCATGAATTTTGAATTGGAAGGAATTTAATATCAACTCAAAGGTTAAATCTCCATCCTCTTAGATCATCAACTCTCATAGAATGGAAAAGATCCTACAAAGGGTTGTACTGAGGTTATTGGTAGAATATTCTACAAAAGTGAAGCATGAAAATGAAAACATTCTAGATAACTTAAAAATGTACCTTGGAAAAGCACCATAGAGTTTTCCAAGATATTCTAGGCTATGTTGCATGGGAACGCCCCCCCCGCCTTCGCCCCCACTCCCGAAGGTTGCTTCCGAAGGAAGCGTCCAGGAAACGCTAGGAAAGCGCGCTTCCTAAATGCTCCCATACGGGAGTGTTTTCAGGAAGCTCACTTCCAGGCAAAAAAAAACGCTCCCGCCTTTTTTTCCAAGTTTTCTTCAAAAAAACTAAAAATTTAAATGATGGGTGGGGGGTAACTAACCCTAGGTCCATACTAATGATATATAAAGGAGACAAAGCCTACTCTAGCAAAAAACCTAACCTTAGTAATCATCAGCAACATTAAATGGTAATATTAAATTCTTAAAGTAAAAGTTGGTATTATCCTTGTCTTTCATTTTCTATCCTTTTACTTAAACTTTTAACATTACCATTAATTGTTTCAGGATGTTTGAGAGTGGTTCCAACCTCATCGGACTTCAAATGCAAAGAGTAGAATGTTTTATCCCATTCAAAATTCAACAGGGTTAACAATTTTTTAGGATTTCAGGATTTCAATGTTTCCACTGGATTCTATCATGTATGAGGGTATGGGATTGCCATTTAATCAAACACATCAACCCCTCTATGTATCTTGCTGCCGGTGGTGTTGATTGTTCAAATTGATGTTGGTGGCCTCAAAACTAGTTTTTGAAGAATCCCTAACATAGCCTATTTATTGATGTACTTTGATTCAAATATGGATTGCACTCGGAGCTATTTTGGTTGTATGCACTCTTACTTGCTATATACATGAGAAACTTTGCATATTTGTATATAATGGTTTGAATTTTGATGGATGCACATGGTTTTGTTGACATGTTCATCAAAATATATAAAAATATATATTATATAAAAAACGCTCTCGAAAACGCTCCCACCCCGGAAGCTTTTGAAAATTCCTCTTTTCACTTTGCTCCCGCTTCTCGCTTTTGTTCCTACTCCCAAGTAACCTTGTTCCTAGGGTCTACCTCCATCTAGAGATCATGAACATCAATTGAACTCATACTTGGAAGTAGCCCTCCTAATAAAAGACATTACAAATATCCACAACAACTAAAAGGGGAAGATTGAGAAAATGGTACAAAACATATTGGATGCAGATGTTATTCAACCAAGTAGGAGCTTCTTGTCAACACCAGTGGTGATGGTGAGAAGAAAAGATAATGCTTGGAGGATGTGTCTTGATTACAGAGATCTAAACAAAATCACCATCAAGGAAAATTCCCTATTCCAAATATTGACGAACTATTGGATGAGCTTCATAGCGTGGCTTATTCTACAAAGTTAGATCTTAAATCAGGATACCACCAAGTCAAATTAAGAGAAGAATACATTCCCAAAACATCTTTAAGAACATATGAACAACACTATGAGTTCTTGGTCATGCCTTTTGGATTAACTAATGCTCCTATTTTTCAAATCCTTATGAACAATTTTTTTTTACCTCATCTTAAAAAGTTTGTGTTGGTTTGCTTTGATGGTATACTTATGTATAGCAAATCATGGGAAGGATACATTAAATATGTGGATCAAGTCCTACAAATTCTTGAGAACAATCAATTGTATGTAAAAAGGTCCAATGTGCTTTTGGGAAACAAGTAGGGTATTTGCGTCATATTGTTTCAAGGAAAGTGGTCAGGTGGACCTACAAAAGATTTGTGCAATCACAAAATGGCCCATTCCTAAAAACATCAAGAATCTTAGACATTAGAGGAAATTTCAACTCAAAATGGGCCTCCAAAGGAAAATAATAAAATAATATTTATTAATTTTGGAGGAAGAAAAGAAAAAAACTATTTTTTTTTGTTCGTATTTTCGACATATCTCCTTGTGTTTTTTCTCAAATTTCGATCGAGAGAGCTCGTTGGATGCAGAGTTAAAATCTGCATCCAACGAGTACCCACACAACATACTTTTGACGGACCTCGCTACCCCAAAAACAAGAAATATCTGAAAAAAACGTAATGTATTTCTTGTTTTTAGGGTAGCGGGGTCCATCAAAAGTATGTTGTGTGGGTACTCGTTGGATGCGGATTTTAATTCTCATCATCACGTTTTTTCAGGTATTTCTTGTTTTTGAGGTAGTGGGGTCCGTCAAAAGTATGCAGTGAGGGTACTCGTTGGATACGGATTTTAATTTTGCATCCAGGGAGCTCTCTCGCTCGAAATTTGAGTAAAAACACAGGGAGATATGTTGAAAATACGAACAAAAAAAGTAGTTTTTTTTATGATACCTATCCCCAAATTTATATTAAAAAATTGTTTAAGACCTATACGATATTTCAAATTTAAAGCAATTTCATTGGCTAACACATGATGACATGGAATTTGAATTAGGATTGAAAGACCCATTTTGAGTTGAAATTTCCTCTAATTGTATTTTTGGTCCTTGCAGGATATTATAGGAAATTTGTCAAGAATTATGCATACATTGCAGGCCCACTCACATCTCTCTTGAAGAAAAATTCATTTGGAACTTAATGTTTGAATATATGAAAGGTATTTGTTTGACTTTTAAATGCCAAAATCATTGCTTAACATATATACATTTTTTTCTAGAACATACTATAAATAAATGGAAAGATGTCAATAAAGAGTTGTACAATCTACTTATAGTACGAACCTGGGAATTTCCCAGCCTTTAGCAAAAGTAGTAGTGTGAGTAAATGGAGCATGAGCAAGATCCAGAAGGTTGTCCAAAAGAAGGCCATGTTCAACGGGCAGATCCATGACAATCTGTATCACAAATGCAAAGAAAAGGGTTGAGCCATTTCACTAAACAAGAATAGTGATAAAAACATGGCACCTGTGCAGAGAAAGCATAAACGCCTGCAATCTGCATTATATGAAACACAGAGCTTGACAAATAAGGCTGCATAAGAAATTCATCATGAGGCCCCATTTACCTGCGCATGGATATTAAATCCTGAAGGAGGTGCCAAAGATGGAAGAGGAGCATCAGGAATTGCATTACCAGGCCATATCCAGATCAAACCATCTTGCTCAACACATGGGAGTGCTTTAATTTGAACATTCAACAAATGTGTAGATGGCATCTTCTCACACACGCCATCTGTTGCATACTCCCAACCTGTATACCACTCAATAAGGAAAGGCTAGAAGCACTCTAGTTAACATGAACACACTCTCTCTCTCTCCACTAATGATTCTTTAAAACTTAATAGATGGATTGACTAAGACATAAAGGGAACAATCCATACTCTAGTACCAAATGGTTTGGAATTGTAGCAGTCCTAGAGAAGACTGAGTGTGTTTCAACTTTCAAGAATACTTAGAACCAACATACCATGGTATGGGCATTGGATGCGCCCGTCAGTCACTGAACCAAGGTGTAATGGACATGCCCTGTGTGCACATGTATTCTGGACACATCCCGCTCTGCCATCTTTTCCACGAAATATAACCCATGGCTCTTCAAAACAATCAAAAGGAACCTGCAAAGCATCATACCATTGATAGCTTTAATCAAAAACCTCGACAGTTTGTCAATAGCTAATACAGAGTTTTTTTGTTACAGTCCAAGCACATCACCATTGTATCATCCTTCAGATCGTCAGAAAATGCAACCGGATACCAGAAGTCCTTCAGATTGGCAGGGTATGGCTCAAGGGGACCAGAGACACATAAATGTTTTCTGGGAGGTTTTCTCTTTTCTGATCTCCTACATTCAGTAATTGCCAAAGATACATTGGAAGCATCTAGATAATCTTCATCCTGCTCTCTGTTTGATGGGATATCATCCTGTAATAATTTGTCATTGACAAGGACTTCCATTTTGGCCAACTTATTTAAGGCACATTCAACCCTTGCTTCAGATATGTGAACCTGAAATATATCATCCTTTAGGTAAGACACCTGAGATGAGAATGCGATTAATAATAAAGTGAATTGCCCTGTCTTTCTATAAAATGTAACTAAAGTTGAAAGTAAATCAAAATACCTGCTCATGTGCTTTTGCCAGGCCTTTTTGCAAGTCTGCTAATTCTCCTTTCAGAGTCTCAACAGATTTATGATCACGAGCTAATGGATTCAAAACTTCTACCACCTATTCAGATATCAAGATACAAGGATAAAAGTGCATTCCATAGACCATTAATTCTAAGCAACACTTTAAAGCAGTCTAGCACAACGTGGCAAACCAATCAAATTTTGACTTGCAATAACAAAATAGCACAAATATCATCTATGAGCATACATAATACATATCTTTCTAGACCAATAAATCCTTGAAAAGCAGATCAAGAATGATTTCACATCCCCTTATATCCTCGTTTGCAGCTGAACAGTTACATTCCACCCCAGAGAAAATGCTGTGACCACAACTTAGGAAAAGGGGCCCCTATGTAAAGGTGTAGTCACAAGGATTAAGATCCACTTAAAACATCAGTACAGTAACAAAGGGAAAGTATCAATAACACCTGAACACAAAGGACAATAACTCATTCACAAGGACCAAAGTAATACCAGAAATGGCCTGTCAATATCAAAAATTCATAAAATAAAAATGAACAGCAGTGCATAGCAACTAGATTGAAGAGTAACAAGAAAACAATCACACGGTCTTCTGAGTTAATTTTTCATCCAAGTCTCCATTGAAATTCATATGTATTTTCTGTGCCACAAATGGCATCTGGTATCTAGAAGTTTTTTGTGCATTTAATTACATTTGTAATAATATTGGCTGAAAAGGGATTCTCATTTAATTCATCTTGCATGATTGTCCAGTTTAGCTCTAGACAGAAGTAAAGCCTGCCTGACAGTGTTGCTATTCATTAGAGAAATCTACTGGAACAAAAAATAACAGTATTGACAAGCATTGACAAGAAAATAATTTCTGAGTTGATTATTCAAGCCAATTCTCCAACAAATCACCACTTGTGTTCTGTACTACAAATTCCATGTGATATCTCGAATCTTTCTTCCTCTTGAGAATTTATGGATGCTTAGAAAAGTATTTACTACACAAGTTAAGAGGCATTACCATTTAGTTTTTATGTCTATACATTTAGCTTCTTGACTATTTGTTATACTTTTCACAGGCTTACAACTTAGAATATAAAGAAGATGTTTCTTCTCATATTTTCTGGTTTGTATTTTCTGCTCAGAAACAGTTTCACCTCTGCAGGATACTGATTATCATTATGAAATTACAAGAGTAGATATACTATGTAATAGATTCCCTCAACACAGTTGAGTCTCTAAATTGCAGATTTAGGACAAACTGACAAATTATTATGCCCTCAGTTCCTAAGAAAAATTTAATGAATCAGAAAGGCGGGCCGCAGTTAAAACAAGAGCAGGCCAACCTATACCCAGTATTGCATGTGTGCTACGCAGGGTTGCATATACCCAGAATTGCAGCACCGCACACATAGGCAGGCCAACTTGTATTAAGAAGATAGGTAGGGCCAGTTTCTCACAGATTCCAATCATATATGTATCCCATAATTAGCCCCGAGGAGTAGCTCAGTTGGCTGGATCTTCCAGGACCAAGATGGAACATGGTCAAGGTCGGGGGTTCAATTCTCTGGGTCCTTCAGGGTTAGGCACCGAAATAATGCTGACAGGGTGAGGCACCTTCGGGTGGGCCCCTTGGATTATATTCTGTGGACGTAGAAAGCACCAATCTCTGGGGCCATGAACCACATTGAAAAAAAAATATGTATCCCATAATGGTAGGATTATTTATGGGCAATTTTTCCATAAAAAATTCTCTTAAGGCTAGCTGCTGCCTTCTGCTATAGAGACTTCCTCCACTAACTTTTGTGAATTTTCCTTTCATTTATCACACACTTCTCCTTATATTCAGTGGGTAGTTTTACTTCATACATGTTGCCAACTTTTTTGTACCATAGTTGGATTAGCTGAGGAGCCGCCCGTTGACAAACATGACAAATGTTTGATTCCAGTGTATCAGATGATCCGCCTTTGTGTCTAGCCAGTTTTGGCTAGTCAATTTTTTGTTTGAATAATTTTGACCATGGCCCCGCGGGGTTTGTAATAAAATGTGCCAGTAGGGTGTTTTGAGTGGTTTGGTCTCCTAAGACGTAGAATTTCAACTAAGGTATTCCAGGGAGTTTTTTGCCCTTGACAATTATGCTTTGCCTATAGCCGACTATAATTGACGAGGTTTTCTCCAGCTTCCTCCAAAGCTGGAATGCTCGATTTTGAATTATGGGCCTTGGGGGGTTATTAGAGCCCAACTGAGTATATATAAACCTACTAAACATTATTAGAATAGAGCGTGGTCATGTCCTAAGTCACTAGGACAATCAAAAAAAATTCCAAAAATATTTTACCTGCGCGTCAAAATTTTTATTTTTTAATTTTTTAATTTTTTAATTTTTCTTCAGTTTTTAATTAAATTTTTCCATAATTTAAATGGAAAAATTCAATTTGTAATAAGTTAGTCATCCGGAACCCGAATTCAGTGATTGAAGGCTCTAACCTTAAGCCAAAAATCATTCTTGATCAGCCAGCCAACCGGATCCAACTTTCAGATCATCATTCGGCCACAACGCATATCTTCTCAAAAAAGTCATTTTTGGGGAAAAAGTTGATTGATTAATTAAAATGATTATTTTGGAGAAAATCCAAATCTCTCCAAATTAATCCGAATTCAGTGAAATGAAATGCAAAATGACATGGCATTAGGCATTTATGATGATTGGAGTTAACAGAACGCAGCTTCAGTGAGCATTAAATATATATTCAGTTAGCAGTCTTGTTATCTCCAACTAAACTCATGAATTCGATGATTTGGAAGACCGGGATTGGTGTGATGATAATTACGGAGCTAGAAATTAATGACAGACAGTGCTTGGTGCAAACCCTAAGGGTTTTGGCACCTATCATCTTCAGTTAACACCTCCTCCATGCTCACGCTTCCTTCACAGTGCTCACATCCCTCTCTCCTTGACTGTTGCGCCCTCACACGTGTGCTTGTCTGCAGGTTGGGTTTTGATGTTTTAGGTTTGGAGTGGGGGCGCCTTGCCTAGGTGGAGGCCTCCCCTCACTCTTAACTGTTCAGCTTTGGTTTTGAGCTATTAGTTGTGTGTCGAGCCGGTTAGGGTTGGGTTTTTGGTTTTAAGGTTTTGGGTCTTCTCTCATTGTATAAATAGAGGCTCTTTCAGCTCTATCAGGGGTGGATTTTTGTGTAGAGAAACTCTGGTGAAACTTTGTAAATGCTTGTTGCTTTTATGCAACCGTTGGAATAAATTTAAGGCTTTGGAGGCTCATATGGTGTGACATTGTGGATTAATACTCTTGATGGATGAGGTGATTGTGTTCTAATTCTTCTCTTTCTTGTCTATTTTGATTAAAGATCTATGCTTTGGAAGGCTTCTATAAGCACATAAGAACAGGTATTTGTGGTTTGCAAGTTAGTTGTTTATTGCTTTACTTTTAGAAATTGAAACGAAGCATTGTTTATTCAGTCATATTTCATGCTTCTTTATATTTCAATTCGTGAACAATACATGATCTAATCCATTGTTTGGCAAGTATATGAGTTGATTTTGTGCAGATCAGTCCATCCAACCAAGTAGAAGTTCAAGCTCAGTTGCATCCTCTTCTCTTGGAGTCAAGTGCAAACCTCCGACAATTGCATGCTTTAAGGGATCCAAGTGTCCTTAAGAAGATCCACAGGTTTGACTATTTTCTCTTTGCTTTCATTCATCTTTCAAAGTAAAAGTTTCTGAATTTTTGGGTTAAGACAAGGTTTGGGCTAAAGTGATCTATCATTGACCAAACCGTATGCCCCTGTTGGCTGTCCTTTGTTGATTTTGCAGCCCTCTTTCACTTCTTTTTGCAGCCCCTTCTTCTCCTCTTTCGCTGCCCTCTTTTCCTCTTTTTCCTTACTTTTTGCAGCCCTCTTTTTGCCTGAGATTGCGGCCTTATTCACCATTTTTGCAGCCCCTTTTTGAACCCTAGTTTTCATCATTTTTCCTCTTCTTTTGCATCCTTCTTTGCCCTTTTTGCAGCCCCTTTTCACTTTTATTTTCAGCCTTCTTTTGACCTTACTTTGCCCTCTCTTCACCCCTTTTGTCTTCTCTTTTCCATAGTTTCTTCTTCTTCCCACCTTCCTCCAGTTTCGGTATAAAAGTTGGGTTTATTTTTATTAAGTTTATAGATCTAGTTTTATTTTTTGGACTAACATTATAACAAGTTAGTGTTCAAAACTCTCATTTTTAGGCAAGTAAAAAACAGCCCAAGGGCCTTAAAAAAGCAGGGAGCAAGCAAAGAGCAAAAAAGACCAAATCACCTCCCTCTTCTTTCTTCCTTTTCTCACCTTTGTTCATTCAAGAAGAGGCTAAACACATCAAAAGATTGTAAAAAGTTAATAAAGAGCGAGTGAGATTACAGCTCCCACACCCCTCTTCCCCCATTTAGGGGAAGCTTGTATCGTCTCATTGTCATGCTTGTATTTTTTGCTTAATAAACTGCTAAAGGTAGAATAGGATAGAATAATTTCATAATCATTAGAAGTTGTTTTTCTTCATTAAAATAAAAATGTTTATTTGATTATTTACTTAGCTAATGCATAGTTTCTTTACTGTTTTACTTACCCCCTTGCTTTCTCGATTAGGGCCCTAAAAAGCCTGAAAGAGACTCTTGGGTAGTTTAGATCTTTGTGTTTCTTTTAAATTTTAACAAATTAATTAAGTCTCTTGAACTTGCAGTAACAAAAGTCAAGAGCACTCTCTATCGGAGAGCATAGTTAGAATTGCACATCCTTGCATTAGGCATTTTAGACTAGCTAAGTCTCTTGAACCGCTGTCATAAGACAGGGTCAAGAGCGCTCTCTGTCGGAGAGTCTTCATTAATCTGTTTAATAAAATCCGCAACTCGCACCCCCATAACTAATTAACTTCATTTTCTCCTTGCCGGAGTATGCTCTGACCGACTTCAAAATCGGAGTATCCAGAAACGGCATTGGATTTCTAATCTTGCAAGAGAAACGTAATAAAATTTAAACCCCATAACTAACGCACCGGCGTTGTAGGGAATTTCCTAAGTTCTTCTTAGTAGAGGCGTCGGAACCCCCGCTGTCTAAGCTTCTCAGCTAGCTGGTCAATCTTCGCGATACCAGCCTGGGATACTGGGCAGGCCGTCATGCCTTCAACAGATTAAACTTGGAATATTCTCTCGACTTTTGACGAACCTTCGTTGACACCATAAAGCAAGATCACTTAAAATCCTTAAAAATATACCAAGATCACTCGCACAACTTAATATTTACTAGCTCTATTTCAAGACTTGATCTTAATTTCTTTTACGCATTACAGTATTCTGACTCCATAAGGCGCTGGTCTTTTAATCTTTGCATAATTATTATATTTGGATCAATTGTCTTTGGCCTTTTAAATTGCTATCTGTGAATGCATATTTGTAAAGTCTTGAATTATTGTTTATCTTTTTAATCTCTTGCTAGCAACGTGGATTGCTCTGTTTTATGTGTCAACTTCATAATAAACAAACACCTTTAATTACAATAACTCCTAAACAACACCCATCCGCATCCATAACCATTAAAAACACTTTAACAACTCAAGAGCCATAGAAACTCTTTTGCAGGGACTACCCCCCTTGGCTTCATTAGGAGTTAGCCTAAACGGAGGAGCTAGGAGTAGGTGACAGTACCTGGCTCTGTGCTTGCCCCCAAAGTCACACATCTCCCACTTTCTTAAGTGAGGAGACAGCTTTCGGAAGATTTCTGCTACTAGTGTGCAATCGGCGAACAACATCTTTTGGCGCCGTTGCCGGGGACAAATCTTTTTGTTCATGGATGACCTTTGTTTCTTTTTAGGTTTTTACCTTTTTTCCCCTTTCTTGGTAGATTTTTAGTCCAATCACTCTTCGAAATTAAACTTAAGTCCACCTGTCGACTCCACTGTCAGTTAACACCTCAAGGTATTCAACTAGAAGAAACTCTGAAGGTTTGTTCAATTTCATCCCTAACCCTGAAAAAGTCTATAGGAGGAGACTGAACAAACTAGCTTCTCGTAGGATCCTTGCAGAACTTGGATCTGAGTCTGTTTCAGACATCCACCTTTTATTTCCAGAAAACTTAGAAAGTTTGCAAAACAATAACTGTTTCCTTGACACAATGGGTGAGTTCTTTACTCAACTCAACTTTACTCAGATAGCAGGTCAACCTCATGACATTCCTAAAAAGGCTATCGACAAACTTATGACCTATAATGGCATCGATGCCTCTGTCTCTGCTGAGCAACATATCAGAAATTTCTCCAAGCACTGCAGTTCTTATGTTAGGGGTGCTAATAAACATGAGGATGTGTACATGACCTTGTTTGCTCTGTCTTTGGATGGCAAGGCTGGCAACTGGGATGATAATTTGCCAAACAATTATTTTACTACCATAACGGACTTCAAGACTGCTTTCCTTGGAAAGTTTGGCAGTAAAAAGGAACCTAGACATCTAGTAGTAGCTTTGACTAGCATGAAGAAATCTGAAACAGAAATGATGGATGAGTTCAATAATAGGTTCACTGAGTTGTCAAATTCCATCCCTGCCACTTATGCTCCTCCTGCAGCTTCCATTTTGGATTATTACATTGAAGCATTAAGTGGCAAGATCCAATACCAGATTAGAGACAAGGAGCCGACTACTTTACTTCTAGCTCAAGGTTTGGCCGTTAAAATTGATAAAAATATGCAGTCTTCAGGAGAGTCAAACATCCAGAGTTACTCTAGGTCATCCGTTCCTCTTAAAAATGTTGAACCTAAAGGGAAGGAGCCATCAAACGAAGCTTATGAGAAGAAGCTCATGGACCTGACTGAGAAAATGCAAGAAATGGAATGAAAACACTTAGCACAGATTAAGGAGGTTCAGAATAGGGTCATAACTGTTGAAAGAACTCAACCTCCGCCACCTCCTAGAACTTTTCCTGCAAGGAAAACATGGCAGAGAAAGAATCCCAACCATGAGCAGAGGCCTCCTCATCAGCTAGAGGCTACTAATGTGGTTGAGCCTTACAAACCATTTTGTAGGGCATGCAGATATTTCCATGAGGAATCTGGCTGCCATTATGCATGTTATGTCCAGGAGCATGTTTATCCTGAGGGGTGCGGTCCTAGTACGTCTGCAAGCGAGCCTGAATTCATTCACAATGTAGGAGACATCTATGTTGACCACAAGGATAGTTGGAATCAAGCCAACCAGTTTCATCAACGGGTTGATTACTTAATTGAGTATTACGGGGAAATGCCTTCATATAGTAACAATGTTCAAAATTTTAAAGGCATAACATATCAAAGAAGACCAAGGGAAGGACCATCTACCCAAACTACTCCAAAGGTAACAATTTCTGACATTCCTCCAGAAACAAATGATAAGTCAAATTTTGTCTCTAACTTTTGATTTAGGTAGTTGGTTAGCAAACTCTAAAGTCCCAGTCCCCGTGCTTGAATTATGTAAAATTCCTAGTCAAAAGGAGAAATTGTTGACAATGCTAGAGCCTCAAATAAATAATGATCCCCTTCCTACCTCAAAGATAGTTGCACTTGAAAAACCTATAGCTCCCAAGAAAGTAACTTTTTCCAACACTGTAGAACAACTTCCTCCTAGTCAGGAAAATGTTTGTGGAGATCCCCCTGTAATCTTGCATACTAGGGACCCAAGAAAAGAAGATCACCCGCCCTTCTACATGTGATTGATGATAGGTGATTTTCTCCTGCACAACTGTATGCTAGATTCAAGTTCAGGATCAAATATTATGACTAAGAAAGTCATGTAGCAACTCGGCCTTAGAACCACTCGCCCCTACCAAAATGTATGTGCCATGGACTCTAGACCCATCAAAGTTGAAGGTATGATCGAAAGGCAGAATGTAAGATTAGCCAAGTATCCGGACATCCATGTTACCATGGATATCCTCGTCATAGATGTGCCGGATAAATGGGGCATGCTCTTATCCATAAAATTCAGTGCAACTTTAGGGGGATCCATCCAAATGGACTAGCCATATGCCACTGTACCTGCATCAAAAGATTCATTGGTTAAGTTACATACTGAGAAAGAACGAAGATATCATGTAGAAAGCCTAGGGAAACCATCAAATGAGTATGTCAACTACTCAAGTGAACTAGGGATGTACCAGATTAACTCCACTTTCTTAGAGCCTATCCATGAAGAAATTAAAAATGAAAAACTTAATGAATTGTGGAGGATGAACTTTGATGGAGCTTATTCTAGAGCAGGAAAAGGGGCTGGGATAGTCATTGTTTCACCCGAAGGTAAAGTTTTCTACTTTGCTTTCAAATTAGAATTTGAGGCAACCAATAATGTGGAGTATGAGGCACTTTTACTAGGCATCAAGATTGCCAAGGACATGGGGATCAAATTTCTTAGTATTAAGGGTGATTCCCACCTAATTGTACAACAAGTTAAGGGTCAGTTTGCATGTAAGTGTCAAAGATTAAAGAAGTATAGAAATGCAGTATGGGATACAATGGAATTCTCTGATGCCCTTAATATAGAAGCAATCCCTAGAGATCAGAATAGTGCCGTCGACCAACTAGCGTTTGTAGCTTCAGCACTTCAGCCGTCAGATGAGATGTTAGAGGGGGATTGTCTTTTAGAAATTAACTTCAGACCTTCTGTTCCTGATAATGTAGAACATTGGCAGATTTTCAAAGATGATGAACAAATCTTGATATTTATTCATAATGTTAATGAGTTCTCTAACTTTAGAGTGAATGAGCAGGAGGAAAATAAAGAGTGTCCTTGAGAAGGTGATCAGTTTAATAACCCTATCCCACGTGGTCTAGTCACTTTAGAGAACATCTTTGATAGGCAGGACAGAAAAAAGAGTAATGTTGAACAAATGAAACCTGGCGAGTACATTGAGATCAACATTGGAACGGAAACAGAACCCAGAATTATAAAAATTGGAAAAGGAACCTCTAAAAAGGAAAGGAACAACCTTATAAATTTGGTCAAAGAATATAGGGATGTTTTTGCCTTCACTTATGACAAACTTAAAGCATATAGGGAAGATATGTTTTAGCACACTATTCCCTTAAAACCTGAATGTCAAAAAGGCAAGCCTTTCCGTCAAAAACTTAGGCAAATAAATCATAAGTTAGCACCGATCATAAAAAAGGAGTTAGAAAAAATGTTAGCAGCAGGAATAATAGCTCCTACGAGACATTCAACGTGGTGTTCTAACTTGGTGGTAGTTAGAAAGAAGAACGGAAGTATAAGGATATGTATAGATTTCATAAATCTAAACATAGCATGTCAGAAGGACAATTCCCCCCTCCCCAACATGGAGACCCTCCTCTAACGGGTCACTGGATCAAGCATGATATCGATGCTAGATGGTTTCTCTGGCTATAATCAGGTAGTCATTCAAGAGGAGGATAAGCATAAAACCACTTTCACAACTCCTTGGGGCACTTTTGAATATCTGAGAATGTCGTTTGGCCTTTTAAATGCAGGAGCTACTTTCCAAAGGGCCATGGATTATGCTTTCAAGGAGTTGATTGGTAAAATCATTGAGATCTATCAAGATGATCTTACCGTATTTTCAAAAGAAAGATCCAGCCATGTTGGTCATTTCAGGCAGATTTTTGAGCGATGTAGGAAGTATGGCATTTCTTGGAACCCGACTAAGTTAGTTTTGGGAATAGAAGAGGGAAAACTCTTAGGACACATCATCAATAAAGATGGTGTCAAGATTGACCCTGAAAGAGTAGAGGCTATAAGAAAGATTCCCCTTCCTAAGAATGTGAAAGCCCTTCAATCCTTCAATGGTCATATAAATTTTATCAGAAGATTTATTCCTAACTTGGCCGAATTAATGAAACCTATGCAGGCTTTACTTAAGAAAAATGCCAAGTTTGTGTGGACCAGTGAAGGAAGGGAAGCCTTTGGTTCTATAAAGAATGCCATTACCAGGTCTCCAGTCTTAGTCAGCCCGGATTACACAAAGGGTTTCATGATCTTTTCCTTTGCTTCAGAAGATACTATTGCCGGTGTGTTGCTCCAAAAGAACTTTGAAGGGTTCGAGCAACCTATAGTATTCGTGAGTAGAGCCTTGCAAAATTCCGAACTAAAATATACCATCATGGAAAAGCAGGCTTATGCCTTGGTTAAATCTTTAAAACATTTCAGGACATATATTGGGTATTTCAAAGTTATTGGATATGTTCCCCATACTGCAGTGAAGGATATCCTATCTCAACAGGATTGTTTAGGAATAAGGGGTACATGGGTGTCCAAAATCCAGGAATATGACCTTGAAATAAAGCCTACCAAATTAATCAAGGGACAAGGCCTTGCTAGAATGCTTACTCAGAAGAATGAAGAAACCATTGAAATGATTGCAGAAAATAATGCTCCTCGGCCAGCCATGACTCCTGCCTTTCAAGAGCTTGACAATCATTGGTATTCCGATATCATTTTCTTCCTTCTCCATCTCACTTTCCCGGATCACCTCAAAGGTCACTGGCGTAAGGCTTTAAGACTTAAGACTGCTAAGTATTGCCTTACCCAAGAGGGTCTGGGTTGGAGGAACCCAGATGGTACCATACTTAGGTGCATCAATGAACAGGATTCCAAGAAGATCTTAGCAGAGTTTCACTCAGGATTTTGTGGAGGCCATTATGCAGCAAATACAACTGCCCACAAAATTTTGAGAGCTGGATATTATTGGCCCACCATTTTTGCAGATGCTCACAAGCATGTCAAGTGTTGCCAAGAATGTCAGCTTTTCACTAGGAAGCAGAAGTTGGTTGCGCATCCCCTTACTCCGGTTGTGGTCCTTGCCCCTTTTCAGCAGTGGGGGCTTGATTTTATTGGCAAATTTAAGGATAATTCTAGCAATGGTTTTTGCTGGATTCTCACAGCAACCGATTATTTCACTAAGTGGGTATAGGCCATACCCACTAAAACTGCCACTGAGAAGGTTGTTATAGATTTCATCAAGGAAAGAATCATCACCAAATTCGGAACTCCCCTTAAAATAACAACTGATAATGCCAAAGCTTTTAGTTCGGGAGCAGTAAATGACTTACGTTTTAAATATGGCATTATCCTATCCCATTCATCAAATTACTATCCACAGGGCAATGGACTTGCTGAGTCCACTAATAAAAATTTGATGACTATCCTTAAGAAGACTATTGGGGATAATAAAAGAGCATGGGATAGCAAGATTAAGTATGCAGTATGGGAGGATAGGATTACTAAAAAGAACTCAACTGGGAAGTCCCCTTTTGATTTAGTGTATGGACTCACAGCCACCCTTCTGGTCAGCATGCAGATTTCGATCTTCAGAATGTTAAGTGAATATGGCACAGAACAATCAGAAATGGAGCAGAGGATCAATCAGATCATAGAGTTGGATGAATCTAGAAGAGCTTCCCTTGATCAGTCACTCAGACATCAGGAAAGCATGAAGGGCACCTTTGACAGGTCAGCCAGGCTAAGATCTTTCCAAGTAGGAGATACTGTTCTCTTATGGGATAAGAGAAGGGAGAAGCCTGGGAAGCATGGAAAATTTGATAACCTTTGGAAAGGCCCGTTTATCATCCGCGACACTGCTGGCACAAATTCCTTTTTACTTAACACCATCGATGGAAAAACATTAAACTTGCCCATGAATGGCCAACACTTGAAGCCCTTTTAATGACCAAGGGGTCATCCCAGGGCTTTTCTAAACCCATCATTGTTGTATTTTTATGTACTTTATTTTTGCATCGTATTTTATGTATCATATCCATGTAGAATGTTGTATCTTAACTTTTGTATATTAGCATTTGTATCATATTTCATTTATATGTTTAAAAAAGAAAAAAGTTTATTTCATGTACTTTGATTTGAAAAAAGCAAAAAAATATTTTTCTGGTACTTCATGGCATATTTTTTATCATATACATGGGACTAAAACACTTATGTTTTCATGCAGGTACCAGAGATTCCTGGATTCCCAAGCACTCTTTTTGATCAATAGATCAAGCGAGTACCCATCCCACAGTTGGAGCCAGATGTTGCCAACTTTTTTGTACCATAGTTGGATTAGTTGAGGAGCCGCCAGTTGACAAACATGACAAATGTTTGATTCCAGTGTATCAGATGATCCGCCTTTGTGTCTAGCCAGTTTTGGCTAGTCAGTTTTTTGTTTGAATAATTTTGACCATGGCCCTGCAGGGTTTGCAATAAAATGTGCTAGTAGGGTGTTTTGAGTGGTTCGATCTCCTAAGACGTAGAATTTCAACTAAGGTATTCCAGGGAGTTTTTTGCCCTTGACAATTATGCTTTGCCTATAGCCGAGTATAATTGACGAGGTTTTCTCCCGCTTCCTCTAAAGCTGGAATGCCCGATTTTGAATTCTGGGCCTTGGGGGGTTATTAGAGCCCAACTGAGTATATATAAACCTACTAGACATTATTAGAATAGAGCATGGTTATGTCCCAAGTCACTAGAACCTTCAAAAAAAATTCCGAAAAATTTTCACCTGACGCATCAAAATTTTTATTTTTTAATTTTTCCTAAGTTTTTAATTAAATTTTTCCATAATTTAAATGGAAAAATTCAATTTGTAATAAGTTAGTCATCCGGAACCTGAATTCAGTGATTGAAGGCTCTAGCCTTAAGCCAAAAATCATTCTTGATCAGCCAGCCAGTCAGATCCAACTTTCAGATCATCATTCGGCCACATAACGCACATTTTCTCAAAAAAGTCATTTTTGGGAAAAAAGTTGATTAATTAATTAAAATGATTATTTTCGAGAAAATCCAAATCTCTCCAAATTAATCCGAATTCAGTGAAATGAAATGCAAAATGACATGGCATTGGGCATTTATGATGATTGGAGTTAACAAAACTCAGCTTCAGTCAGCATTCAGTGAGCATTAAATATATATTCAATTAGCAGTCTTGTCATCTCTAGCTAAACTCATGAATTCGATGATTTGGAAGACCGGGATTGGTGTGATGATAATTACGGAGCTAGAAATTAATGACAGACAGTGCTTGGTGCAAACCCTAAGGGTTTTGGCACCTATCATCTTCAGTTAACACCTCCTCCATGCTCACGCTTCCTTCACAGTGCTCACGCCCCTCTCTCCTTGACTGTTGCACCCTCACACGTGTGGCTTGTCTGGAGGTTGGGTTTTGATGTTTTAGGATTGGAGTGGGGGCGCCTTGCCTAGGTGGAGGCCTCCCCTCACTCTTAACTCTTCATCTTTGGTTTTGAGCTATTAGTTGTGTGTCGAGCCGATTAGGGTTGGGTTTTTGGTTTTAGGGTTTTGGATCTTCTCTCATTGTATAAATAGAGGCTCTTTCAGCTCTATCAGGGGTAGATTTTTGTGTAGAGAAACTCTGGTGAAACTTTGTAAATGCTTGTTGCTTTTATGCAACCGTTGGAATAAATTTAAGGCTTTGGAGGCTCATATGGTGTGACATTGTGGATTAATGCTCTTGATGGATGAGGTGATTGTGTTCTAATTCTTCTCTTTCTTGTCTATTTTGATTAAATATCTATGCTTTAGAAGTCTTCTATAAGCACATAAGAATAGGTATTTGTGGTTTGCAAGTTAGTTGTTTATTGCTTTACTTTTAGAAATTGAAAAGAAGCATTGTTTATTCAGTCATATTTCATGCTTCTTTATATTTCAATTCGTGAACAATACATGATCTAATCCATTGTTTGGCAAGTATATGAGTTGATTTTGTGCAGATCAGTCCATCCAACCAAGTAGAAGTTCGAGCTCAGCTGCATCCTCTTCTCTTGGAGTCAAGTGCAAACCTCCAGCAATTGCATGCTTTAAGAGATCCAAGTGTCCTTAAGAAGATCCATAGGTTTGACTATTTTCTCTTTGCTTTCATTCATCTTTCAAAGTAAAAGTTTCTGAATTTTTGGGTTAAGGCAAGGTTTGGGCTAAAGTGATCTATCATTCACCAAACCATATGCCCATGTTGGCTGTCCTTTGTTGATTTTGCAGCCCTCTTTCACTTCTTTTTGCAGCCCCTTCTTCTCCTCTTTCGCTGCCATCTTTTCCTCTTTTTCCTTACTTTTTGCAGCCCTCTTTTTGCCTGAGTTTGCGGCCCTATTCACCCTTTTTGCAGCCCCTTTTTGGGCCCTAGTTTTTAGCCTTCTTCCTCTTCTTTTGCAGCCTTCTTTGCCCTTTTTGCAGCCCCTTTTCACTTTTATTTTCAACCTTCTTTTGACCTTACTTTGCCCTCTCTTCACCCCTTTTGTCTTCTCTTTTCCATAGCTTCTTCTTCTTCCCACCTTCCTCTGGTTTCGATATAAAAGTTGGGTTTATTTTTTATTAAGTTTATAGATCTAGTTTTATTTTTTGGACTAACATTATAACAAGCTAGTGTTCAAAGCTCTCATTTTCAGGTAGGTCAAAAAGAGCCCAAGGGCCTTAAAAAAGAAGGGAGCAAGCAGAGAGCAAAAAAGACCAAATCACCTCCCTCTTCTTTCTTCCCTTTCTCACCTTTGCTCATTCAAAAAGAGGCTAAACACATCAAAAGATTGTAAAAAGTTAATAAAGAGCGAGTGGAATTACGGCTCCCACACCCCTCTCCCCCAATTTGGGGGAATCTTCTATCGTCCCATTGTCATGCTTGTATCTTTTGCTTAATAAACTGCTAAAGGTAGAATAGGATAGAATAATTTCATAATCATTAGAAGTTGTTTTTCTTCATTAAAGTAAAAATGTTTCTTTGATTATTTACTTAGCTAATGCATAGTTTCTTTACTGTTTTGCTTACCCCCTTGCTTTCCCGATTAGGGCCCTAAAAAGCCTAAAAGAGACTCTTGGGTAGTTTAGATCTTTGTGTTTCTTTTAAATTTTAACAAATTAATTAAGTCTCTTGAACTTGCAGTAACACAAGTCAAGAGCACCCTCTATCAGAGAGCATAGTTAGAATTGCACATCCTTGCATTAGGCATTTTAGACTAGCTAAGTCTCTTGAACCGCTGTCATAAGACAGGGTCAAGAGCGCTCTCTGTCGGAGAGTCTTAATTAATATGTTTAGTAAAATCTGCAACTCACACCACCATAATTAATTAACTTCATTTTCTCCTTGCCGGAGTATGCTCTGGCTGACTTCAAAATCAGAGTACCCAGAAACGACATTGGATTTCTAATCTTGCAAGAGAAACGTAATAAAATTTAAACCCCATAACCAACGCACCGGCGTTGTATGGAATTTCCTAAGTTCTTCTTAGTAAAGGTGCCGGAACCCCCGTTGTCTAAGCTTCTCAGCTAGCTGGTCAATCTTCGCGATACCAGACTAGGATACTAAGTGGGTCGTCATGCCTTCAACAGATTAAACTTGGAATATTCTCCCTGCTTTTGACGAACCTTCGTTGACACCATAAAGCAAGATCACTTGAAATCCTTAAAAATATACCAAGAGCACTCACACAACTTAATATTCACTAGCTCTATTTCAAGACTTGATCTTAATTTCTTTTATGCATTACAATATTCTGACTCCATAAGGCGTTCGTCTTTTAATCTTTGTATAATTATTATATTTAGATCAATTGTCTTTGGCCTTTTAAATTGCTATCTATGAATGCATATTTGTAAAGTCTTGAATTATTGTTTATCTTTTTAATCTCTTGCTAGCAACGTGGATTGCTCTGTTTTATGTGTCAACTTCATAATAAACAAACACCTTTAATTACAATAACTCCTAAACAACACTCATCCGCATCTGTAACCATTAAAAACACTTTATTAACTAAAGAGCCATAGAAACTCTTTTGTAAGGACTACCACCCTTAGCTTCGTTAGGAGTTAGCCTAAACGGAGGAGCTAGGAGTAGGTGACAGTACCTGGCTCCGTGCTTACCCCCAAGGTCACACCTCTCCCACTTTCTTAAGTGAGGAGACAGCTTTCGAAAGATTTCTGTTGCTAGTGTGCAATCGGTGGACAACAATACCAAATCTGTATTGTTGCCGAGTTATAAATATTTTGAGCCAGTTACTGCAGCTACACTTCAAGAGAGAGGAGCAGCTTCATTATTAAATTTTAATGTTATTAGACATAAGTGTTTTTCACCACTCTTTATCTTTGTACTTTATAAGAAAAATACTTTATTATCGCAATGGTTAGAAAGAGAATTATTTCCAAAATGAATCAACATGAGCCATAGCTCTGGCTGTATAAATGGTGACTATAAACTATAGTGGCTCTAACAGTCAAAGTCACTCTTATGGCTAGTGAATCCCTCTCTGCATATACTTCTTAAGTTTCTTATCCAGAAATTATTGCTTTCCTCTAAACAACAGAGGCACAAGCCATATGCAAGATCTTCCATTCACATGCCACCTATAGGCTATAGTGATGCATTCATCTTCACATTTTGGTGGATTGATGCAAAACTATCACTTTATGTTACAGATCTAACTTTAGACTTCTTTTATTTCTGCTCTATTAAAATTCAACATAACCATTTTACAATTATCCTCGTTCAAAAACATGTTTTATAAATTGTGCATATGTGGAGAGGAAATCATAGGACCTTGATTGATATAATTGCATGGTTTAACATACATGGTCCCTCTTGAATGCCTAATTGTTGTTGTTTTTCACTATTTTCTTGTTTAGTTCTTTATCTGATACCTCTACTCTTGTCTTGGTTTCTTCAACATTCTAATGTAATAATCGATACCTTGGTTTAATGTATTGGCATTGGCATTAATTTTATAGTTGAGGAAATGCAAATTATTACCCATCTTTTTAGACAATTCTTTTAACCTTTCCTCCATTTTTTCCATGTTCAAGCTCATTGTGTATGCTATCTCGCTTCATTGTTTACTTCAAGGCTCTAAGTCACAATCTTGAATTAAAGACTTTTTATCCCCCGTTATTGAACAAATGATTGAGGATAGACTTGGTAACTAGGGGGCTCATATAGGTTTGGCCCTTGGGTATGATGCATCCTAAGTTCAAAAAACATGAAGTACTTTTTAATTTTTCAACACCCCTCCCCTTACATTTTTAACCTTAGGCTGCCCAAATATTAAAATTAATATAATTCAAGAATATTCTAGATTTAATATTTGATATTTGATATTTCTAAAGTCTCCAAACAACTTTATTAACAAATTATTTTTTAGACTGGAAACTGTGTGGCAAAACTATTGCAGGAAAAAGAAAAGTAAGAAGGATATACAGGTGAGTCCAGATGGATGGAATTAATATTGCGAGAATTAGATGACAATATACCAAATTTGAAGAATAGGGTTCAGATCTGTGACTGAAGAGGTCAGATCTATCAGATTTGTCGTGTTGGAGTCTAGATCTGAGACAGATCTAGCCAGATCTAGCCAGTATCAGCAGATAGAGATCAAATCTACAGTGCAGGTGTTAAATCTGAGCTGGTAGAGGTCAGATCTATCAAATCTGATTATCGGGGTTTAGATCTGAGACAGATCTAGTGTGTTTCAGCAAGAAAGAGATCAGATCTACCCAGATCTATAATGCAGCCATCAAATCTAAGTTGGTGAAGATCAGATCTTTCAGGTGGGAAATAGATCTGAGATATATCATTTTAGATCTTGGCGTGTAAGGGTCAAATCTGAGTGTTTACTCATTTTTAACACTTTATTTCCTGATCCATGTTGACCAGGGTGATGGCCAGCAGTTTGCGTGTGGAGGATCGGTTGGATGGGGCCTCGAACTTCAGTGCATGGAAGTCCAGAGTTGTGTTATTTCTGAAAGAAAGTGAGTTGTGGGACATTGTAGAGAGCACAGTTGCAAATCCCGTAACTATTCCTTCAGATGCTACAGCAAAGGCATCTTATGAAAAGAAGAACATTAAGGCTCAAAGGATTCTTCTAGATGCTATTAAAGATCACGTCATCCCACACATCTCAGGAAAAAGCAATGCTTTTTCGATGTGGGATGCTCTAACAAAAATATACCAAAGCTCTAATGAGAATAGAAAGATGGTGCTTCGTGAGAAACTGAAGAGCATGAAGATGGTCAAGGATGAGGAGATGGTCACCTATCTGACTCGTATAACTCGGGTTGGAGACGAGTTGGCAATTGTGGGGGAGAAAGTGGAGGATGGAGAGTTAGTTCGACAAGCTCTGAATGGTGTGACTAAATCATGGGCAGTATTTGTCGAATCTATTGTTGCCAGAGAAAACCTCCCCAAGTGGGATTGCCTGTGGGATGATTTCACACAAGAGGAGACCCAAAGAGGGTACATTCAGGGATCTTCTTCTACAGCACCAGAAGAGGAAGATGTGGCACATACTACGAAGGGAAAGCAGAAGTTCAAAAGAGGTGACCAAAAGAAAGACCTGAGTAAGGTCAGATGTTTTGCATGCAATGAGTATGGGCATTATGCAGGTCAATGCCCTCATAAAAAGAAGAATAAGGAGAAGAGGGATGAGCAGGTAGCAGCAACTGAAGAGGTGGATGAGTTCACCTACAGATCTGAGAGGGAGTTCTCACTTGCCTCTTTTGTTTAGGGACATGAGAGTGATCAACCTAAGGTGCAGGGTGATGAGAGATGGCTTGTGGACTGCAAGCACTGCAGTCATATGAATAGAATGTGAGAAGCATTCATATTCCTTCAGGATACTCCTGAGCAAACCTTCAGAGATTATGATGACACAGAGCATGTGATTTGAGGAGTAAGAAGAGTCAGGTTCCTACTAGATTGTGGGGAACTCTTAGAGGTAGTTGGAGTTCTTTATATTCCAGGACTGAGAGTGAGCATACTCTCAGTATCATCTTTCGATGATGCAGGATTCTTTGTAGTGTTTCAGAGACAGTTGATATCCACTTACCCCATGGGAGCTGACCCGGTGCTGATGGGCCACAGGATTGATGGAGAGTATGTGGTGCGGGGAAGACTTACTTCAGGTACAGTTGGGTGGTTGTCAGAATCCTCATCAGACTCTGAGATGGAGTTGGAGCAAGAAGCTCCTAGTTTGGATGATCCTTTGGACAGTTAGTCCACTAGGCAGAGATATGAGCGAGACACTCATTCGAGTACCAGCCAAAGGTTGAGTTGGTATGAGGTGACTGAGATGGACTTAGCTCTGGAGCGAGATGAATCATCTCAAGACAGGGAGGTCAGGTACTGGTCAATTGATCCGCTTGATGATAGCTTCAGTGATTAGCTGCAGCAGAGACTCAGAGGGAGTCTGAGCCCAGGATCAATGATTTGGTCTGAGAGGTAGCAGGAGGCTCCTCCCGAGACCATAAGGATGGAGGAGGATCAGAGTACTACAGGTCAAAGGGCAGCAGAGGTAGTCAGGACTTATGATACATTTGTTGCAGCAGAGGACTTGTTGGATCTAGGCATCAGTTATGGTCGGACATCCCTCGTTAAGAGGGAGTGTTGAGTTATGGTGTAACTCAAGATGTCCTCCTATCAACTCATGCAGGAGGGTAGAGTGTGAGATGCACTCTACCATGTTTCATGGATCCACCAGTGGAGACATGCAGTGTATCTAGCCACTTTTGTCAGTTACATGCAAAAGTGCATGCATTCAATTTTGCATGCAATTTGATTTTTGGCACCAAAAGTGTAATTAGGGTTTTGGTGACCTAATCTCAAGTTGACTTATAAAAGGGCATTGGGGTTCTTAAGTCATTATCTTTTGTGTGCATCAAGAGATCAGAGCAGCTGTGAGTAGCAGTTGACCCAAGGAGGACGTACCATCTGAGATAGTTGGGGACGTATTCTAGAGATCAGTGAGGGATCAGATTCTCAGAGAGTGAGGAGATCCATCATCAGGGCAGTGAGAGAGAGAGTCATCTTCAGAGACTGAAGAGGAACAGCAGTAGCAGCAGAGTGACCATATCGTGGAGGACGTGAGCAGCAACACGTCACACATGTGGGACGTGAGGGAGTTGCTGCATATCTGCTGAGGGGGCAGAGAGGGCCTAAAGTCTTGTGGGTTTTCCTCAGTGACTAAGGAAAGAATTTCTGTGATCAGTCAGAGTCAGACTGATAGCAGATCAATTGATTTGTGCCTCTGAGGAGTGAGGACGCAGCTGTACAGCTGGGGCACATTTTCAATGCTAGAGAACGTTTTCTTACCTTCAGAGCCGAGCAGATAGCTAAGAGAGCATTCTTCAGAGAGATAGATAGACATAACAGTGTTCAGTGACTAACAGAGCAGAGTTAAGAGATCCAGCGTGAGGGTGTGCTACTGGGGGCACATTTTCCAAGGGGAGACAGCTGTAACTGCTACAAATCTAGGGCTTTGGCCCTTCAGGTTCATCCACTTGGATCTAAACTTATTTTGTACCTCTTCTATCTTTATTTCTTTGCTCTGGGCTTGAGAAAGTAGAAAGCCCCACAGTTTGTTGGTTTTTCCCCATTGGGGTTTCCAGAGTAAAATTATGTGTCTTATGTGATTGCCTGGTTGAGTAAGGATCTTCATGTGTTACAAGTTCTAATAGATTTGAAGTATATTTCATATTGGTTTAGTATATATTGTAATCAGTTTGATCATCCTAACTTCTCAGAACGAGTGGAGACCTCTGAGGAAAATTTACAATTCCCATGATTTGGCATTCTGGCAACATCAGTCTGTATAGTCTCTGTCTATTATGCTTTTGCAATGTGTCAAGTCAAATGTGCTAAGAAATGATTAGCAAACCCCCATAAAATGAGTTAGCAAACATGCAAAATCAAATATTTGAAGACTCTAGGAAAGATTTAAATAAATATGAGCCACATTTAATCCATTAATTATGAAATGCATAAGATAAAGTAAAACAACTACTAAGTAGGACAAAACATGGTCCAAATACTATGGTTAAATTCTAAAGAAGAATTAGACTAATAAGGAAGAAGATAAAAATACATGATAATACTAAAGTACAACTCTAGTACTAACAACAAGTATCTCGTAATACAACCCTTCTAAAAGACACATGCTTTTGCCATCTGGATTATTGGTGAAACCACGAAGGAGGCCCTGATTCCCTTATCTCGAGTCAACCATCCAATCAAAGCCAATCCACTTCCCAAACACCTTGTGAGTTATCCATCTCCATGCCAAAGAAGAACTAGTTCCTTGGTAAATACTTTGATGTTTACAAGGTACTAGTATGCTCCTAAATCATTAATCCGACGAATATGTTTGAATATACTTATGGTGTATATCATCATGACTTCATGACTATGCTATATGACGACTCATACTTAAAAAATTAAATGCATTATGTCTATTATGTATATTGATTCTACAGATGTACACCACTCCTAGTCCACTTGGGACACCCCTTAGCAACAGTGCAGCATCATGACAAAGTTTTAGACATTAAAAGGCATCCCTTAGATATATACAATGATTTTAGTGGTTGTTAGTCCAATTCTATATGTAGACAATCCCGTCACTAAGGGACGTATTAGGCCATCTTTCATTGTACCTAGGACCCGTGCATTTTGAGAACATATTTGGATACCCATTTGACCATTTATTAATGTATATGCCATCCGATTGGTCATTACTTCCATAGACCAGTCATTACTATAGGTGGTGGGATTCATTACACAGTGTTCTATAATTAGATCTTCGTGATCATGCATAGATTTGACGCACGCAATATTTGTTGAGTCTACCAATGGATTCAAATACCCATTTGGCTTATCTATCAACCTATTCAATCAGATTGCATAATGTTCCTCTAGATCACTCAGTTATTTCAATGGTTGATCCAACCAATCTCAATCACATGGGTACAGATTTTCATGGTCGTGCATCGATTTGATCTAGGCATTCTTAGCAGAACACTAAGGGTGGTTTGCGTACCATTTTCCTTGTCTATCCAACCATACCCTCAGTTTTCCCAACACCCTTCATCACAATTGATTTTTAAGACAAGAATTCTCAATTTCCACAGTGAGCAGCCTACCAAATTTCATGATAACGCATGGGATTTGTTGTTGCCTAAAACACACTTTACCATGGAAAAGTCTTCCAACCACTAGGTGTGTTCCCGAGGGAAACTATGAGTTTAAAACCCAATGTCACCTCAGTTCTTAACTCCTTCGTTTAGACCCAACTCCTAAAAAAGGTCCAGGGGGGTAGTCCCTATTTGTTATGTTTCAAAGGTTGTGTTTTAGGAGTTGAAAGATGATTAGATTAATTTAAGATTTATGGCAATCAATCATGCAGAAATGCAGTAATTTCAAATGACAGACAAATCTTTCTTTATTTGTAAACCAAATATAATTGCAAGAGAAATATAGTATTATTGAACCAGTGCCTATCTAAATTGGGATATGGAGTTACAAACAAAGATTACAATGAAACTGCCAAAATGCACAAATTGCTCTAAATCATTCGTTCACCACAATAATCAAAAGACCACATTCATCAAATGTAAAATACTTTAAGCAAATGAAATAAAATGTACGAGATGAGCTTGAAGTAGAACTGAACCAAATAAACGACAACTGCAATATTAAATAAAATGAAAGATCGTGATGTTGTGCAAGTGGTCCAATAGATTTTAATTTATTTTAATGTCTTTCTTCAACTTAGGGGATTAATGTGTTTGCATGAGAAATAAACCAGCGAACTAATGTGTCTACCTCCAACCTTTATCTCTCAACTGAGAGAAACTGTTGGGTGCTCAACAAGAGAGCACAAAGCTCCCTCCTATAGATCCACAAGTCAGTCCCAAGAACTAGTCGAGTGCTCAACAGGAGGACACAGAGTGCCACGAGGCCCCCAACTACCTCTACCCCTCTAGCTCCACACACTAATCCTCTTTTTCTCAATCTCGCAATAATGGATTGAAATGCCTATTATTCTAGCCAACTCAAATCTTCTCGCTTTCTTGTCTCCCAGGGTCGGACCAACCGACAAGGAGAGTGAATACAAGCGAAGATTGGGGCAAGGTTTATTTTAAACGAAATGAAGAATTTAACAATTATTAACAATACAAGCCATCACAATTTCGCAAGGATGGCAAATCCAAATCACTTGCAAGCTGTGGGAAAATGAAAATAACAAAAAAAAACACTAACCGACAGGATTTTGCAAGGATGGCATAAGCCAAATCACTTACAAGGTGTGGGCAAAAATAAAGAAAATAAAAACAAAATGAAACTCTAACTAATCTAAACCCACGCCAATCAACAATTGCTTATGCAAAGGTGGGAAAGCCCAACTTCTTTTGCTAGCAATGGATGGCAAATAAATGAGATTTGATTTAACTGAAAATGCAAAGCAAAAAATCAAGTCCAAGAGACTCTCTTGGACTCGTTACAAAGACTGAAATTTCAGCGTAAAGAAAGAGGTAAAAGGAGTGAGAAAAACCGTGTGTTTTTTCCTTTCTTAAGATGGCCTTGAAGCTCCTTTGGGATGGCCTTATAACTCTTCTATGGCTGAAATTTGACAAAGTTTTGCCTTGTTTTGTTACTAACCTGCTAAAAACCAGCAAACAGAAAATAATAAAATGTGCCCAAAATTACTTTGGGGAAGTTAATATGTTAGTGCAATATATACAAAATTAATACAAAGTTGCCAAGAGAATAATGTTGAGATAATTTGAGTGAATATGAGTAAAAATCAGACTTGAAGAACCCAACCAACTAAGACTAAAATGCAGAAATTTATGTGTAAAGAAAGATGAAATATTGTCCTTGGCTCTTCAAGAAATCAAGCAATGGGGCATCCAAGCTTTGAATCCCACTTCTCAATCCATATACCTGCAACTAATAAGATTTTTACTACCGAACTACAAAGAGGTGAGAACCAAATGATGAGCAAAGAAATCATAAATTTCAAACTAGAAAAGATATGAACTTCTTTAGCTACAAGAAAAAAAACTCACAAAATCTATGGAATACAAATACCATAAATCTTACCAAAGCAAATTGGTATGCTTCCGTGGCCTTCCTAGCTTATGTAGTTACTTGATCATAAAAGCAAACTATCAATGAGCACAAAGGACACCGGATTCCTCCAAAAAAATTTGATTAACAAAGCCAAATGGCTGAAAATTACAATGGCCAAAGCAAGAGCTATGGAATGAGAGCATGAGCAAGAGAGTGGGTGTGTGTGTAACCCAAATGAAGAGGGGAAGCCTCCTTAAATAAAAAAAATGAAAGAGAGAGGCTCTTTGTATGCTAGACAAGTGTCACAAGAGAGAGAGGGGGGTCCAAGAGAGGGGGGCGAATTTGCTCAAAGAGGGCAAAACCATGGTTTGGGATCTCAAATATGGGGAGAGAAACCCCCAATTTAATGCTTTTAACCTTATTTCTATGTCAAATGGGGAGGAAACCACCATAGTGGGGCCCCTTACATTGACTTTAGCTCACCCAACCAATCAAAAAGAGAAGGGGGCACCCCGCTAGAGTCGGAAACTCAAAACTTGAGGGAAGTATACTTTGAAAAGAGTAAGTCAGAAATGAAGATTCTGGACAGTGAAGGAGGAAGATAGGCAGATAGCCTGTAAAGATTGCAAGAGAGAAATTACAGCTACAAGACAATTCAAGCCATAGATACAGAATTGGGAAGAATTCCTTGAAGAACTGGTAAGTGAGCATGGTCTTGTTGTTTTGAATTTGTAAGAGTATATATGTATTCTTAGCAGGTAGCAGCTAAAAGGGAAAGTGTAATAGTGAATCATAGCTTGGAAGTTGTGATAGAGAAGAACAAGTTAAGCTCGCAAGTGAAGAAACTTGTGGTAGAAAGAACCTTGCAGCAAAAGGAGGAGACTGCATGTTCTCAAGAGATGCGAGAGAGTTGGAAGAAGCCTAAGAAGAGCACAGGAAGCTCAGAAGGTTCCAGACGAGAGAGCTAGTGAAGTACCAAAAGTGACACGGTGTAAAATACTTGTCATAGCAGAGGCTTGGTTGCAGTTCACAGTGGACAGGGAAGAAGCTCACAAAAGTAGAGATGAAAGTGGCTAATGATAATCATGACAGGCGTTCAGAAAGAAGCCACAGTCAAAGAAATGAAGATGCCAAAGTAAATGGCATAAGGAAGAGGATGAGTGATGAAGAGTTTTATAGAGAAATTGTTGAGATGAAGGCACAACTTAATGTGCTAATAGAGCTGATACAGAAGAATAAAGAAGATCATAAATGAGGATAGGCAAGGATGAAGGTGGCTAGATGGCCGATTAAGAAGTTGATTGCAAGGAGACAGAGACACATGTTGAAAGATTGGTTAAAGGAAACAGAAAAACTTGAGGCAATTGAGTATGAACAGAAATCTTTGGATAATGAAGAAGAAATTTGTATTCGTGAACCCAAACAAGGTTCAGTCCTACAAGAGGATAATGATGAGATGATGATGTGCTTAGACATGCACAAGAAAGGGATGTCAGTGACATCAAATAAGGAAGGAGAATATGTTGCATTTCAAACTAATTATTTGTGTGATTGTGTAATTGGTAATTACAAATTTACAGGTATTAAAAATAATGAAGCAGAACAAATACAAGAAATTGTAGAAGAAACGGAATTTCAAGAAAAGCAGAACTTTGCTTATGAAGAACATTCAACAGACGATAGCAGACTCTGAAGATGAACAGTCTCAAAGAATTATTATAGGAGAAGAAATCCCAGCATTTGTTTATGAAGACAACCAAGAATTTCTCGTGAAGGAAAAGGAGACACCATTGTCTCATGCAATTAAGAATAAAAGAAGGTTGACTTATGAGGATCATCATGAAGAAATTTATGCAAAACAAAGAATTGTTCTATGGAATAGTGATAAGGTTGTCAAGCATGTCTAGAAAGTTTCAGGAGGTGAACTAAAAGTTCAAGAAGAAGCCTATATGCATGACAAGACAAAAAACTACATATTTGCCAAAGATAATTCGAAAGAAGAACAAGTTACATTGGAAATTGAAAATGAATTCAAAGGATGCCCTGAAGAATGTGTTTTCTATAATATGCTTGTTAAATGTGCAGGTATAAATAGAAATAAGGATGGAAGCGATCAGACTTCCATGAGACGACATGAAGATTGGACAAAGAAACTATATGCCTTGGATATTTGTAAAGGAAAGTGGGAGAGAAATCTTACAACTCTCACACAGTACCTTATTGAAACACTGATAAATGAATGGAAGAGAATGCTCCAAGGTGACAGAGAATATGATAAAAGAACAGTTTGGGACAACAAGTACAATTTTTGGTTTGATGGAAGAGAGAATGCCTTACCAAGTGATAAGCATCAAGGAAACAAATTGAAGACAGAAGAGATACAAGATAGAGAGGTAAAAGACAATCAGAAGAAATCTAAAAGAAATGAAATCAGTATAAATATTTGGTGAATGAAACATCAGATGAGGCCACAGAACCTTATGATTTTAAATATGACAAATTGTGTATGATTGCAGGTTTTGATGAAGATGGATAGGCATCTGTAGCTGCCATAGAGATGAAGGAAAAGCATAATCTGGGCTGTTATAAGTAAAGCAGATGAAGAAATGTCTTTACAAAGTATTACAGAAAAACATCACCATAAACCTGTAATAAGGGAAGATGAGATATTCTTATCTCATTCAAAGAACAAAACAATTTTAATTGTTGAAGACAGTTAAAGGGGAGAGCAATTACTGAAGATTGTTACAAAGGAGGAAGAAGTCTGTACAGAGAATGTAAATGAAAAGCATAACGAGGAAGACTGTATGGAGTTTGTATGTTCAGCTCGAAATGAATTTACTGATTTATGTAAAGAGTTGGATCTTTTGGAAAAGAGGAAACATGAAGAGGAAGGGAAGCTTAAAGCATCCAAAAATATTTACTTCTGCGCATGTACAAATACAAAACAAGATGAGATGAGAGAAGATGAGGCAAGTTTGTCTCATGAAAGCGGAATCATATTTCATTTTCAGCAAAAGGATATAGAACATGAAATTGATTTGAAAGACAATAAGGGGGATATAAGACATAACCAGCAGGCTGATAAAAGGTGAACAAGATATTTAAGGAACATCCAATGCAAATGATGAAGCAACAAATTTTATAACAGACAGTGATGAAGGAGATCAAGCAATCATTTTAGTGATTGAAGATAAGTTACAAGAAGATAATGAGCAGAGAAATTGCTATAATGAATTCATTTTATGTGCAAAAGATGAGAATCCATCTTTCATAGAGAAACCATGAAGAAGAAAGTCAAGCGCCTCAAACATCTTTGAAAAGATGTCTGGTGATGAAGAATGGAAGCAAAGAGATTATGGGACTGATGAAATGGCAATTGAGGCCATAAAATTTTCGAATTCAAAAATTTAGTTACAAGTGAGCAGTACCAGTAGCATGTACCAACAAGGGAATAAGTTGGACATGGAGGTTGATGAGATGTGTGTTAAAGAAATGTAACTTCGGAAAATATTCTATTGTACTTTTATTATATTATTATTATTCCTCCCCCAGGAAATGTCCTTGATGTATTTAGTCATGTAAAAGTCATGAGGTAAAACCTCCGTTGTAAGTTGGGTCAATAGTACCCACAAAAGTATTTTATAAATGTTATTTTGAGTCTCCCTAGGTAAGTCGGCCTTGTTTAGAGCAACAAGCCGACCTAATTAAGTTAAGATGTCACTCGCTTGATGAGTATAAATAGGTGAGGCGCCTCCCACATTTGGACATACTTCACACTCAAGTAAGTGCACAAGAGAGAGAAGAAGGAGGCTACTTGAGAGAGGAAGCTACTACTCTTGTTCTTGGGGTTTTACGCTATACTTGGTTGAATTCCCAAGAGGGTTTCCCAAGATAAATCTTTGTGTTGTTCTTGTACTACTGTACTTGTCTTTCTTCCAATGATCTTATTGTTTTTCGCATAAAACCATTAAAATCCTAACAATGTGGATGCTAATGATGAAGAAGGTGCCAAAGAAAGAACATATTATAGTGAAAAGTATAGTCAGTAACAACATATCGTTAATTGCACAAGTATACATCAGCAAGACAAGTGGAGCATTGCAACATAAAATTTGGAAGCCTGCAAGGGAAATGACAATAGTTAAAGATGATGAAAGAAAAATTGATGGATAGTTGCAGAACAACGTTTGTGATCCAAGAGGTTTGAAGACATACAACACATGAATAGGAGTTCATGAATCTTTTCTGCTGTGGGAGTCTGATGCAAGAGCATCTACTCTCGTTCACAATTATAATGATGATCAATACTAGGTGTCTTGAAATTTGCCCGAGTTTTCATTGTAAATTTTACATTAGAATTCTAGAAGAATCTAGTTAAATGTTTAGTGTTAGTGATATGAAATTTCAGAATCTTTTTTAACCATTAAAAATTGCATGTGAACTTTGTATGTTAAAAACTCATAAACAAGCTTTAGAACTGATATTTAAATGCTTAAACATACACACATAAGCAAATAAACAGTATGCAAACCATAAAAATGAAAGACCAGAACTGATAACGGAGTTCACCCCTCCTGGGCTACGTCTCCGGACCACTTCCAATGAGAAGGTTGATCTTATTAAGTCTTCAAAGCTTACATAAATGGGTTTCTGGAACCACTTTTGTTTTTTGTCAGTCACCAACAAAAACATACAGGACAACTACGATCCCCTCGAAATTTCGAAAAAAATGAGTATAAACTCGACTACCTATGCCTGAGGCTTTCTCTGGCACGCAAATCATGAATTTTATGCCTGCATAAAAGACAAAATAGTACACACTGTACGGATTCCACCTAGGGATCCATGCCCATTAATAGTTGCACGACACCTCGAGAACTATGCCATGTACTTGCCTCAAACTCTATGCCTACTCTGAGTTGCCTGTACCCGTTCATGGCTGAAAACCGTGGTTTATATAGAAACTTTAGGTGGTTTTCGGGTGCACGTGGAGTGTTGCCCACCTATTTCAACTAGGTGGCAACTTCATATACATTACCGGTGTACATTATTGTGCATTTGTACCATGGAAAAATCTATGTTTTTTCATTCAGCAGGGCAATTATGCCCCTTTTGTACACGAAATGTCCGCTCCCCTGCGTGAGATAATTAATGTAACTTTATATGTCATCATGGGTCATTCCTCTAAGGATGTCACCATGGACTTTATTATCAGGGAAGTCCTCTTCACCGAGTGTTTTTTTTCCCCTTCCAGTTAATTTTGTTAATTAACAATTTTAATTGGTTGGGTTTTTCACTCACAAATCCTCCAAAGTGGTGAATTGACGTTCTGATAATCAATCCCATGAGGTGGCTAAGGTTTCAAGTTGTTGTCCATGACCATGCTAGCCATATCTTGTAGTCTTGCAGAATTTCGTTAGGATTTTAATTCTATTTTGTTTTTTTCCTAATTAATTAACTTTACCATTTGGTTGTTAATTAATTAAGTTTTGATGTAATAATGTAATCTCTTGAACCTTGGCATTTTGTAATAGGGGCTATGAATGCAAATGAAAATGCTATGACACTCTCTAAGCCATTGGTTCAAGTCTCATGTCATTCTGACAAGGGGTTAGAAAGTTAGAGCAATTTTAGTTAAAACAAGGTTTTATTTTCCTAAGAAATTTATTTAATTTCCTAGAGTGAAAAATTAAATTATTTGATTTTGAAGGAAAAAATCAAATAAGGCCATGGTAATTAAGTTTGGGGGGTGGCTAAGCATAGCCAAATTTTCATTTAAATAAACCCCCCATGGTCAAAATAAATGTCTGAAGATCTCCTAAGTGGGGCGTCCCTCTTGTCTTAATAAAAGATAAAAATTAAAAATTAAAAATTAAAAATTAAAAAATAAAGATCAAAAATTAAAAAATTAAAAAATAAAATAGAAAATAGAAAATAAAAGATTAAAAAATAAAAAGATAAAAATAAAAAATATAAGATTAAAACTAGAAAATAAAAGATTTAAAGATTTAAAAATAAAAAGATAAAAATAAAAATAAAAAATATAAGATTAAAACTTGAAAATAAAAGATTAAAAGATTTAAAAATAAAAAGATAAAAATAAAAAGTAAAAGATAAAATAAAAGATTAAAAGATTAAAAAATAAAAAATAAAAATAAAAAATAAAAGATAAAATAAAGATTAAAAATTAATAATTAAAAATAAAAGATTAAAAAATTCAAGATAAAATTAAAAATAATAAAATTAAAAATTGAGTCAAAGGAGGCCCTTGAGTCATGGAAACCCTAGATCTAAGGGTTAAGCTTCATTTTGACATGGATCTATCTTTTTGACCATTGATTTGAAAAGACACCCTTGCTTATGATTGGTGGATGGCTTGCAAAGTCAACAAACCTAGATCTAAGGGTGGAGGAGAGCTAGAGTTTAGATCTATATTTTGGACCCTTGATTTGGGAGTGGGTTTGAGATCTTTTCAACTATAAAAGAGAGGCCCCTCCTCTCATTTTATCATCATTCTTTGGAGCATGGTTATGCTGCCAAAATACTCTCTTCTCATTGTCTTCTCTATTCTTCTCTCTCAAGCCCTGAGAGGCCCTTTTGTATCAAGCTTTGCCCTAGTTGGGCCATAATCAAGGAAATTCTTTGGAGGAACATTGTGCTATTGTTCTACATTCTTCATGGTCCATTGTTGAGATAACTTGTATCTTATATTTGGTTTTTGCATATTTGTATTAGTCTAGTTAGCTCTCTACAAAGTATTTTGTGGAGAGATTAGAGAGTAGAAGTATTTTTACCCTCTTTTGTGAATTGTTTAGCAAATTTCTTCAAAGTATTTTGTAGAGATTGTTAGATATTCATCACTAGGCTTACATTTTCTTGCAGATCTAATATTTGTTTATAGGTTTTCTAAGCCAAGGACATCTCTCCAAGGGTTTCATCTTCAAATCTGCATTTTCGTCCATCTTTCTTTCTCTCTCCTAAAACTAGGTTTTATTCATTGTATAGTGAATAAAACCCTTTGTTTTAGGGCTTTCTTTCATTATAGATTAGTATAAAATTATAAATTTGCTGTTCATATATCATTTAGAGCCCGAAAAATTCATTTTTTGGCCACTAAAACTTCATTTTTTCCAAAATTTCAAGTTCAGATTTTTCAATAATTTTTCTGGGTTTTATACTAATCTGTGTTAACTTTCTGTTTTAGTGTTTCTACAGTAAATTCCAGCAAGTAAAGTTGCTGGTTTGTTGTAGGTTTACGCACAGAAGAGGGGGCTATGCTGCCCAAAATTGCCTAGAAAAGCCCTAGAAAAGTTTTGGTCCAAAAGAGGCCAAAAAACCTCAATTTTTCCTCTCTTTTCTACAAGACTGTAAACCCCAAAAGAGAAGTTCTCTTTGGGGTATTCCCTAACGCTTTGAAAGCTGTTGTAAATCTGTATATGAGTAGTGTAGAGATAGCCTAGAACACTAGTTGCTTAGATTTATTTTTTATGCAAGTTTTATTTCTGTTTACCCACCTTCCCTTAAGGGATTGAAGTGAGGTTAGGTTAATCATTTTTATTTCTATTTACCCACCATCTCTGTTACAGAGATTGTTGTGTGATTAGGATATTGTTTTAACTAATTGCATTTTCCTTTCAAGTTTCTGTTCAAAGTAATTAAATCTAATTTTTATTTCTGTCAAAGGAGTAACCATACAACCCACTGATCTGGTGTATCCTCTGTCCCAACTTGTCATCTCCTTTTAGGGACTTCAAGTTGGGTATGAAAAGCAGGAGAGGTGGGGGCTTAGCTTAATTAGAACAACTTCTTTTTCTGCTACAAACCTTCACACTTTGCTTTTTCAGTCCAAGATCAAGTACCAGCATCTCCCATAAGGGACACCGCTTGGTTGATCTTGTTGATAGTATAAAATTAACCTTGCACGCTAATCACCAAGATTAAAATTTACCCCTAAAATAAACCAACAACTTCACTGGCCTCTGTTCCTCTACTTGGTCATCGCCCTTCGGGGTCTTTCAAGATACGACAGAGAGTAGTGAGGTTCTAGTAATAGGCATCCATCTTGCTATTTTTCCGGTTGATTAAAAACAGTGACCTCGGAAGCTAGTTGGAGTAGAAGACCGTGGGGGGTCTCTAGGCGTTCTACGTCCTCCTTGTTGAGCACCGGGGCAATGGGGTTTGACCTGGGAGCTACAGGTGGACTTGTTTTCACTGTTTTGAGCGCACCAGCATTCCCTCTTTGACTTGAGAAATATTAGATTGGGGTAGTCACACCACCGGATTTAAAACTGAATCAAAGACTTTACCCTTTAATAAAATTTATTAAAACGAACCAAGAGACATTGCAAAACATCTTACCCACATTTCAGTTTTTGTATTTGCTTCAAAGTCCTTGCTTTTCAAGGCTTTCATTTTACAAGTACATCTTGCAAGCATCTCAATTTCATTTCAGTACCTTACACTTTCAAGTATAATATCTTTAAAGTATTGTGGCATGCTTGAGTAAAACATTGTTTAATCTTGTAACTTGAAAGCAATCTGTCCTTTGATCTTTGACATAACAACTTGTTCATCCGGTGTATATCTTGTTTCTTTTCAAGTATCATTGTATATTTGTTGAACCATTCTTTAGCATTTGTTCATATTGTTAATATTGTAGATCTTGCTTAGCTTAGGAAACTGTGGATAATCATTCTTAATTATTTTGTAAGTTTGTAACTTGTAATCTTTTGACTCCATTTAATCTAGGCACTGATCTTGTAATTTTGTAACCTTAATAAAATAAAATCCCTTTAACTAAGTTGTTAATAAACCTTCCTATAGGGACTACCCCCCTTGGCTCTGTTGGGATTTGGCCTAAACGGAGGAGTTGGTAAACTATGGTGACAGTGGTCCCCAGCTCTAACTTGCCCCCAAGAACACACAAAGCGGGTTGGAGACTTCCCCGTGTCATAAAGTGTGTATTAGGCGGCAACATCTTTGACACCGTTGCCGGGGACAAGTCTTTTGTCCTTGGTCTTGACATTAATTAAATAATTTTATATCTAATTCTTTAATTCTTCAATTTAATTCATTTTTTAAGTGTTAATAAAATTTTTGAAATAACCTTAAATTTTTATTTTATTTTTTTTCTTTCTTTTATCCATATTGGAAGTTTACTTGTTCTCCAAGTGGCGACTCTACTTCAAAATATATAGTAAGGTATTCTACCTGGAGCCCTTTGGTTTGCTTAGCTCTCTCTTAGATCCTGAAAAGGCTTTTAGAGGAAGTTAAACAAACTTGCTCCCTGTAGAATCTTTACAAGTCTTGGAGAAGAAGCCAATTTCAAATATGCCTTTGTTGTTTATCTAAGTAAACCAACCTGAACAATGAATAATTATTATAGACCATGTGATTTCTCTAAAATTGTTGGATACCCTCATGAAGTTCCAAAGAAAGCTATAGATAAGTTGTCTTCTTTTCAAGGAGACAATGTTACAAGTGCTAAAGCCCACATCAGAAATTTCAATTT
>LPNX010756589.1:0-23954 GCA_001517045.1 Pseudotsuga menziesii | reverse complement strand
TTCGGGGAAATCAAATGTTCTTGGGTTTTCAAAGGAAGTTAAGAAAGTTCAAAACGAAGAACCCCAAGGTGACTCTATCAAAGAGCTCGCCCGATTGATTTAGCAAATGGAAGAAGTCTATATTAATCAATTATCAGCTATGCATAATAAGATAGTTGCCATGGAAAAAGATAAAGGTAATAATCATAAGCCAAATGATAGATGGCAAAAGGGTCTCCCTAAAGGACCCCCTTATCAAGAACAAGAAAGACCTCCAGAGCCTATGGAAGCAAACAATTGGTTTGATGATCCAGTAATCCCTTACTGTAGGGCTTGTGATGATTCACATGAGGAAGGGACTTGTCCCATTTTCTTTCAGATTATAAAGAAAAAGTTAGCAGCTAGAGAAAGAATGGAACAAGTTAACATGGTTGGTCATGAATGTGTGTTTGACAATAATGAGGATTTATTGGATTCAGTGGAAGATGGTAAAGACATGGTTTGCATGACTAAAAATATGGACAAAGTAGAAGAAACATGTGACCATGAACTTACCCCTAAACAAAGTGTATTTTCAAGTAATAATTTGAGTATAGATTTAGAGGGTTGGATCAATAATGTAAAGGTATCAGTTCCTGTAGCAGAGAATGTAAAAGTTCCAGCCCAAAAGGATAAGCCACCCAAGGCTTTAGTAAGTTCTCCTCAAGTCAGTAAAGTGTCAGATCATTTTCAAAATGTTTTAGAAGAAAAGACAGTCGAGGCATGCCAGAATGAATCAGTGCTTTTTCAGAATGTGGACAGTGTACATAGTGTAAAGGATCATGTTATTTTTGTTAGCTTCCCGGAAAATATAAAGGATAGAATCAGAATAAAGGAAGTTAACAAAATATGGCATCAACAGTTTTTTGATAGTGTGGACTTTTGGCAAATTTTCAAAAATGTGAGGCACTATCAAAGTCACAAGAAACAGGAAAGGGTCAAACGAGCCACAAATCAGGTTTTTCTTCAACAAGATAAATACTTAGTGTCCGAAGGGACACTTTCTGTAATGTATCTCTAACCCTTTTCCTTGCATTCTTTTAACAGCTTTGTATTATTTCATTCTTTGAAATTATTTATGCATATATGTATGATCATTGTGTAGTCATTTCATTTATTCATTATTGATTATTTATTGGTTTCTACATGAGGACTTATGTTGGTTATTGGTGAGAATTTGTGGTTGCAGAGTCTGGAGTTCTCGTATGCTCTCTGATGAGCGAACACACGTCCCCAAGTTGGAGCCAGATGTTGCCCACCTATTTCAACTAGGTGGCAACTTCATGTACATTACCGGTGTACATTATTGTGCATTTGTACCATGGAAAAATCTATGTTTTTTCATTCAGCAGGGCAATTATGCCCCTTTTGTACACGAAATGTCCGCTCCCCTGCGTGGGATAATTAATGTAACTTTATATGTCATCATGAGTCATTCCTCTAAGGATGTCACCATGGACTTTATTATCAGAGAAGTCCTCTTCACCGAGTGTTTTTTTCCCCTTCCAGTTAATTTTGTTAATTAACAATTTTAATTGGTTGGGTTTTTCAGTCACAAATCCTCCAAAGTGGTGAATTGGCGTTCTGATAATCAAGCCCATGAGGTGGCTAAGGTTTCAAGTTGTTGTCCATGACCATGCTAGCCATATCTTGTAGTCTTGCGGAATTTCGTTAGGATTTTAATTTTATTTTGATTTTTTCCTAATTGATTAACTTTACCATTTGGTTGTTAATTAATTAAGTTTTGATGTAATAATGTAATCTCTTGAATCTTGACATTTTGTAATAGGGGCTATGAATGCAAATGAAAATGCTATGACACCCCCTAAGCCATTGGTTCAAGTCTCATGTCATTCTGACAAGGGGTTAGAAAGTTAGAGCAATTTTAGTTAAAACAAGGTTTTCTTTTCATAGGAAATTAATTTAATTTCCTAGGTTGAAAAATTAAATTATTTGATTTTGAAGGAAAAAATCAAATAAAGCCATGGTAATTAAGTTTGGGGGGTGGCTAAGCATAGCCAAATTTTCATTTAAATAAACCCCCCATGGTCAAAATAAATGTCTGAAGATCTCCTAAGTGGGGCGTCCCTCTTGTCTTAATAAAAGATAAAAATTAAAAATTAAAGATCAAAAGTTAAAAAATTAAAAAATAAAATATCAAATAGAAAATAAAAGATTAAAAAATAAAAAGATAAAAATAAAAATAAAAAATATAAGATTAAAACTTGAAAATGAAAGATTAAAAGATTTAAAAATAAAAAATATAAGATTAAAACTTGAAAATAAAAGATTAAAAGATTTAAAAATAAAAAGATAAAATAAAATATTAAAAGATTAAAAAATAAAAAGATAAAAATAAAAAATAAAAGATAAAATAAAGATTAAAAATTAAAAATTAAAAATAAAAGATTAAAGATTATATAAAAGATTAAAAAATTCAAGATAAAATTAAAGATAAAATTAAAAATAATAAAATTAAAAATTGAGTCAAAGGAGGCCCCACTTGAGTCATGGAAACCCTAGATCTAAGGGTTAAGCTTCATTTTGACATGGATCTATCTTTTTGACCATTGATTTGAAAAGACACCCTTGCTTATGATTGGTGGATGGCTTGCAAAGTCAACAAACCTAGATCTAAGGGTGGAAGAGAGCTAGAGTTTAGATCTATATTTTGGACCCTTGATTTGGGAGTGGGTTTGAGATCTTTTCAACTATAAAAGAGAGGCCCCTCCTCTCATTTTATCATCACTCTTTGAAGCATGGTTATGCTGCCAAAATACTCTCTTCTCATTCTTCTCTCTCAAGCCCTAAGAGGCTCTTTTGTATCAAGCTTTGCCCTAGTTGGGCCATAATCAAGGAAATTCTTTGGAGGAACATTGTGCTATTGTTCTACATTCTTCATGGTCCATTGTTGAGGTAACTTGTATCTTATATTTGGTTTTTGCATATTTGTATTAGTCTAGTTAGCTCTCCACAAAGTATTTTGTGGAGAGATTAAAAAGTAGAAGTATTTTTACCCTCTTTTGTGAATTGTTTAGCAAATTTCTTCAAAGTATTTTGTAGAGATTGTTAGATATTCATCACTAGGCTTACATTTTCTTGCAGATCTAATATTTGTTTACAGGTTTTCTAAGCCAAGGACATCTCTCCAAGGGTTTCATCTTCAAATCTGCATTTTCGTCCATCTTTCTTTCTCTCTCCTAAAACTAGGTTTTATTCATTGTATAGTGAATAAAACCCTTGTTTTAGGGCTTTCCTTCATTATAGATTAGTATAGAATTATAAATCTGCTGTTCATATATTATTTAGAGCCCGAAAAATTCATTTTTTGGCCACTAAAACTTCATTTTTTCCAAAATTTCAAGTTCAGATTTTTCAATAATTTTTCTGGGTTTTATACTAATCTGTGTTAACTTTCTGTTTTAGTGTCTCTGCAGTAAATTCCAGCAAGTAAAGTTGCTGGTTTGTTGTAGGTTTACGCACAGAAGAGGGGGTTATGCTGCCCAAAATTGCTTAGAAAGGCCCTAGAAAAGTTTTGGTCCAAAAGAGGCCAAAAAACCTCAATTTTTCCTCTCTTTTCTACAAGACTGTAAACCCCAAAAGAGAAGTTCTATTTGGGGTATTCTCTAAAGCTTTGAAAGCTGTTGTAAATCTGTATATGAGTAGTGTAGAGATAGCCTAGAACACTAGTTGCTTAGATTTATTTTTTATGCAAGTTTTATTTCTGTTTACCCACCTTCCCTTAAGGGATTGAAGTGAGATTAGGTTAATCATTTTTATTTATGTTTACCCACCATCTCTGTTACAGAGATTGTTGTGTGGTTAGGATATTGTTTTAGCTAATTGCATTTTCCTTTCAAGTTTCTATTCAAAGTAATTAAATCTAATTTTTATTTCTGTCAAAGGAGTAACCATACAACCCACTGATCCGGTGTATCCTCTGTCCCAACTTGTCATCTCCCTTTAGGGACTTCAAGTTGGGTATGAAAAGCAGGAGAGGTGGGGGCTTAGCTTAATTAGAACAACTTCTTTTTCTGCTACAAACCTTCACACTTTGTTTTTTCAGTCCAAGATCAAGTACCAGCACCTCCCATAAGGGACACCGCTTGGTTGATCTTGTTGATAGTATAAAATTAACCTTGCATGCTAATCACCAAGATTAAAATTTACCCCTAAAATAAACCAACAACTTCACTGGCCTCTGTTCCTCTACTTGGTCATCGCCCTTCGGGGTCTTCCAAGATACGACAGAGAGTAGTGAGGTTCTAGTAATAGGCATCCATCTTGCTATTTTTCCGGTTGATTAAAAACAGTGACCTCGGAAGCTAGTTGGAGTAGAAGACCGTGGGGGGTCTCTAGGCGTTCTACGTCCTCCTTGTTGAGCACCGGGGCAATGGGGTTTGACCTGGGAGCTACAGGTGGACTTGTTTTCACTGTTTTGAGCGCACCAGCATTCCCTCTTTGACTTGAGAAATATTAGATTGGGGTAGTCACACCACCGGATTTAAAACTGAATCAAAGACTTTACCCTTTAATAAAATTTATTAAAACGAACCAAGAGACATTGCAAAACATCTTACCCACATTTCAGTTTTTGTATTTGCTTCAAAGTCCTTGCTTTTCAAGGCTTTCATTTTACAAGTACATCTTGCAAGCATCTCAATTTCATTTCAGTACCTTGCGCTTTCAAGTATAATATCTTTAAAGTATTGTGGCATGCTTGAGTAAAACATTGTTTAATCTTGTAACTTGAAAGCAATCTGTCCTTTGATCTTTGACATAACAACTTGTTCATCCAGTGTATATCTTGTTTCTTTTCAGGTATCATTGTATATTTGTTGAACCATTCTTTAGCATTTGTTCATATTGTTAATATTGTAGATCTTGCTTAGCTTAGGCAACTGTGGATAATCATTTTTAATTCTTTTGTAAGTTTGTAACTTGTAATCTTTTGACTCCATTTAATCTAGGCACTGATCTTGTAATTTTGTAACCTTAATAAAATAAAATCCCTTTAACTAAGTTGTTAATAAACCTTCCTATAGGGACTACCCCCCTTGGCTATGTTGAGATTTGGACTAAACGGAGGAGTTGGTAGACTGTGGTGACAGTGGTCCCCAGCTCTAACTTGCCCCCAAGGACACACAAAGCGGGTTGGAGACTTCCTCGTGTCATAAAGTGTGTATTAGGCGGCAACATGGAGGAGCCGCATGCCCCTCCTTTGGTCCGGTTTCCAGATCAAATTTATAAGCAAAATCTGTCGTTGTTCACTCAATGGCCGAGCCATGGCCCAATGGTAAACTCGTTGGTGAAACGGGGCATAGGTCCCAAGGTCAAACTCGCGGGCCTTTCCCCATCCTTTGCGATTTTGTTACACATTGAAACGGATATGATATGATGTTACCTGTGGCATTTACAAAGTATTACAGTGGAGGTCTGTTGGCATGTGGTTTCATTTGTCGACTTGGCAAAAGATTTGATTCGTTGATATGTTGTGTTGGTAGGCCATGTGGCATGGCATATGGTGTTGTGTTGGCAGTTGGTTATCATACGACTTGTTGTCGCCTTTCACACATCTGGGGGGGAACATGGTAGAAATATTCAAGCCACTCGGTATATCCTTGGGGGCAAGTCTCGATTCAAGGATGTCACCTTGTTCTTGACTCCTCCATTTAGGGCAACTCCTAATCGAAGCCAAGGGGGTTAGACCCTGTTAGTTTCTAAGGTCGTTTAGGCTTAGTGTGATGATGCATAAGTTACCTAGGAGTTTAATGAAAAACACTAGAACAAGATATTGCAACAATACATGTTAAACACAACAACATATGAATTATACAACACCAGATGAGTAAATGAACTTAAAGCAATAAAATATACGATACAAGTAAGAGACTAGTGCTAAAAATGGAGTCACAAGATTGTAATGTTGTTGTAGTGCTGAGAAATGTGTTGTGAATGCTCTTGGTCATTTTTAAATTATTATGGAAGATGAGTGAATTAGATTAGGGGGAAAGGAACTCCAAATATACCCGAAAGTACGAGGAGTATGTCCAAAACCCTTATCCGATGTGGTTCCACGCAAGGAATATGTGGGCTGGATCGGAGTCTCTAAAATGTGTCCAACACTACACCAACAAGAGTGTATCTTAACGGTGTCCCGAGGTCCTTACCTAGTTCTTCCCGCTTCCTGTGTGAAATTCCCGCGTAATGGATCAAATCGAGGCATTGGATTTTCGCCTTGGGAGGTTAATTCAGATGTGAAACTAATTAAACTAGTCACTGACGTTGCTTTTGATGCAGCCAACTGTTCGGTTGAACCGCGGTGGTGCATAGCATACACAACGGAGTCTTGTTGATTTTAAGGTTTTTAAAGACTTTGTTTGTTTGTTCAAAAGGAAAAAATTAACCTCCAAGAATCTCTTTCGGTTCAAATGAACCTCAATCGAGAAAGCAAGGAGGGGTTAATTTTAAATGGGAAGTAAACAACTAACACAAGGTACTGAAAGAACAATGGTTTTCTAATTAAGCCTACCATGCATCTCTTTCCCCTTTCGGGTAACTCGGGAAGTCGTGGGATTAGTATTTGTATTACTCTTGATCAAACAAAGATATGAACTGAATGCACAGATCAAAGTATACTATTCTGCAAAATAAACTAAAGTAAACAAGCAAAACATGAAAAATGGCACCAATACGAGTTCCCCCCTGGGGGGATGGGGAGTGGGCTCTGAAGAGCCTACTCAAGAGATTTTATTATGTGGTTTACAAAAATCTTGAAAATGAATGCTCTTTTGTCCTTGTTATCTCGTATCCAAAGGCTTACAACAAGTCAAAATTTGACAGATATTGCAAAGGAGAGCTCTGGGAAGCCCTGAATGGCCTAAATCTCCCCAAATCGGGCAACACCTCCTCATTTTCGATGGACCTGCTAAAAACCATCAATTTATTAAACCCAAAAGGTGCTCAAAAACACTTTAAGAGTGTCTTTGAACATCCTAAGAAAAATATTTAAAAAAACCATGTGAAAAATTGATAAAAATGCAAGAACACCAAGGAAAACAAGCTTCCTTGGGATCTTGGCTTGCCTTTTGGGCAGCCAATACGATGAGCACCTATATGCCAATTTAACTTTGATATTCAAAGGAAACTACTTTTGAGAGCAAGCTTTAAATCTACTATTAACTACTTGCACCAAAGAGACTTCCTATGCCTAGATCTATTCCTGAGATGTGATAAAACTTGTGAACTTTTAGATCTAAGCAAAAATACTCTTATGAACTAGATCTAAACAAAATATTAGTGTTTTTGAAATGATATATCTAATCAATAAGAGAGTAATAAGTAACCGAAAGATTGATTTTAAAATTTGAAGTTGAAGAAGGTGAAAGAAAGCCTCCTCTTTGAAATGTGCAATTGAAGATGCTTGCAAATTTGCAAATGGACTAAGTTTCTCTCAATAAGATGGAGGGTAAGGCAAGCAATCAAGATTCCTCACAAATCCATCGAGATCCCTGTAGGAACCTTCACACTTGCACAGACTTGTCAAGATATTAGTGAAATTCTAAACCGAAAATAAAGAGAGCATACTCATAAGCAAATGGGCATACAAATTTTAAATCTTAGATCTAGATATTTCAACTCAATAATGAAACAACACCATTCAATCCTATGATTAATCTTAATCATTTATTAGGCTAAGCTTGACAAAAAAAAACAATATGCAAAATATTACTTTACGGTTACCTCAGTAAGCACATGAAACCATGAACATCCAGCTAACAAAGACACAAGATGGACCTCCAAAACCTTCTTTCATTAATCAGAAAAATATTACAAAGCAAATAGACAGGAGAAGAGGTTTCACCATTCATCCTAAAGAGAGTGAATGGACCTTGCTTAAATAGCCAAGAGAGACCCATGGGGGTGCTACCTACATTGAAGATAGAGTGGGAGTTGATTTGAGTTAATCAGGAGTGGAACTGGTGAGGAAAGTGACACCTCTCTCACCTAAGTCAACCATCCACTCATCACGCGCCAACACACTCCCAACAATTTGTTAGCTTCATAAGGTTGGCGCCTTTCTCCTTCACGCGCGAGTTTAACCCAACAACATCATGCGATTTCCTTCCAATCATATAATCATATGATATATCTAAACCATAAAATATATCCAAGGTCTTTTTTAATCTCTTATGAAGAGGGGTCCACCCCCCCCCCATACCACTCGCTAGCCTTCACATATGTTGGCGCATTCACCATTGCTTGAAGTTGATGTCACTCTCATTTAAAACCATTCGCTACCTCTCTTTTTTTTAACCAAAGCTTAAGTTTTCCTTCACATGGAATAGAGGCGCATGACCATGGGACCCAATGCCATGTCATTTTTTCTCTTTAAAAATTGGTTTTTGACTTAAAAATTTTTACTTTAGTGCCAAAATGTTACACCTTTAGCATTAAAATGCTAATTTGATGCTATGTTAGTTGAAGAGTGCTCCACGGGGTGTTTTAGCCGCCCAAACATATGACAAGTGACCTCTCGGGTAAAGAGGACGCTCTGAGTGTTCAAACAAGCATCCCCACGCCAAAAACAGACTCCGAACCCGACTTTTATTACATTTTGAAGTTTTTCAATTAAACCATTAAAAATGGCCTAATTTTGCAAGAGAAAATCAATTTCTCATAAAAGCACAAAAACCTAGGGGGACTAGCACATGTCCATACGACTCAAAAACAATGCCTAGCATGCTCATATACATTGACACGTGAGTTGTAATAACCTCCCAAGTCCTAACCACCAAGACGACCATTCCAGCTTTGGAGAAGCGGTGAAAAACTCAAAAATTATACATCGCTTATTCAACAATGCATAATTGACAAGGGAAAAAACACTTTGGAATAATCGAATTGATGTTTAAGTCTTAAAAATGCCAACTCTTTACAAATTTATCATTCTAGCACACTTTATTACAACTCCCCCAAGGGCATATGAACATGCGGTACAAAAAATAAAAAGCGCCTAGAAGGCCTAATGTAATGTCCTCTTCTAAATAAGCACCAAAACACCTGCTAACCTACTTAATTCCCATAGGTTCGAGCAGGTACTGCATAAAAGAGAATTAACTGAGGACATTTGATACTTAGAACAGGAGGAGACACTCGTTCAGTATTAAAGTCATCAGTATGATAAAGAAAACCTTATTTCTTTAGGCTTAAAGTCAACATGAAATTAGAATTGCATGCATGCAAAAATGACGCGTATACCCTAAAAGTGACATGCAAACCCTAAAAGTACATGCCAATCTATTTAAGAAGGGTTATTGGACCAAAGAGGGCATCTATGATTATTATTGTTGATTTCAGGTTTTTGAGCAGCAGCAGCAGCAGTTGGGGTTGAAGACGAGGTCTTCAGCTAACAAGAGTTTCGGCAGTGAAATATATCTTCTCTAATCTCCTTCAGGATAGGCCACCTAGGTCTATCACCATCATTTATCTTATTCATCCGTATTCAGTGATCTGGCACACACAGGAGGTTTATTTGCAGGTTCATGTTTGTAGCTGGGGAATAGCTGAAAAACCCCAGAAGGATTCGCTGGGAGACTAAAACTCAGTTTTTTCTCCACATGTCATCACCATTTCTCTCAGTAGGATTAGCACATCATACTAGGTGATCATCAGTTCATTGTCATCACATCCAGGGAATCCAACAACAAATTCGTGGGGAAAGAGGAGACGTCACCCTCTAGAGCAAACCAATTCGCTAGGGGTCTTGGAGGAGTCAAATTATCTACATGTGCCCTCCTATCTCTCTGAGAGGAATAGATCATCAACTCCACAAAGTCTCATCAGCAACATACACCTCCTTCATTAAAAACGTCAACTTCATCAGGGAGAGAGCTTCCTTGTAGCTGGGTGTCAAAAGCAGAAGGGGAGCACTATTATCTCATCCTTTCAGCACCACCTGCATGCATTGTATCTCTGGAGTACTATCAGCTTATTTGTCAGTGGTAAGTGTACATCTTCTTCCTGAAAATCTCTACCCTATAATCTCTCTAGATTAGCTATATTTTAGGGCCATTTGGCACAGCAATTTTGCATGCACTTTTAATCAGCTTTTTGCAAATCATTGAGTGTATGACAACAACTTAGTAGCAAAGAATCGTAGAATATCAGTTTCGGATATTACAGTGGTATCAGACCATGTTCCTTGCCAGCTGTGGGCTTGAACATGAGAAGTAAATGAATCTATAAGAAGATACTTTTGTAACTTATAGAAGAAGGAAGAGTAGGTACACTGAGGAGCAAAAATTTGAGGATATTCAATTAAAAGATACCAACTCAGACATGGACGCAACAAGTATGCACTTTGACAGAGGGAAAGGAACAGGAAAAGAGGAAGACAGGTTGAAATTTCGTAACTTGGTGAGTGCATTGAATGACTTAGCTAAGGGCCAGAAAGAAGTATTGCATGCCATAAACAGATTGGCTCTCAAGCCAGAACCAGGTCATAGCAATATACCTCTTTCACCAGTAGATAGAGGATCTACCAGCAGTAGCGAGAAACATGCATACACTAATATGCAAAACACGCCTCATATATATGACAAACCTTGCAGCATACCTACTATGCCTCACTTCCTGGAGAATGCAGTAGCAGGACCAGTCATGCCAGCGGAACCTAGTGAACCATTTGGGGCTTATTTACAGGAGTACAAAGATTTGGGAGATGAGTTCCACGTATCTATGTCATTTTAAGACTTCTGCAATATGAAAAGCAGGAACCGACCAAGGAACTTTAACAGAGGGTTTACCCAGAATTATGAATTATAGAAAACCTTGGGCAGATTGACCATCCCTAATTTTGAAGGGACTCGCAAGTGTTCAGCGAGAATACGGGTCCAGAAGTTGGATACTTACTTCCAACTCAACCCTATGACGGAGACAGGTGCCATTAAATTGGATACCTTACATCTGGACAGAGAGGCTCATGAGTGGTGGTACCATGGGTTAGTGACGTTGAGTCACAACACCGTCAGTTCCTATAGTGACTTCACATAGAGGCTCATAGAGCGGTTTGACAAGAGGGACCCAAAGATACATTTTAGAGAGATAGCTCAACTCAAACAGACAGGTAGTGCCAAGGCTTTCATCTCAGAGTTTCAAAGAATAGCTATTATGGTAACCGATGTGTCCGAGAGCAGGTTGATTATGTTATTTTCAGAGGCTTTGACAAAACCTTTATGAGAGTGGGTGAAAGCCTACAAACCATCCACTCTACAGTATGCAATCAGCAGAACCAAAGATCTACAAGACTCGGTTCCTAAGAACAGGTTTCCACTTAAAACAAACTTCCCAGTAAAAGACAAAGACAAAAAACCTTTTCAACAGGAGTGGCCAAAGAAAACTTTGTTGGACGGTGACACGAGGAAAGATTTGAGAAGGAAAAAATTATGTTTTACTTGTCAAGAACCATGGGTTCCAGGCCACAGGTGCGCAGGGAAGGCAGAGGCCCACTAATATAGAAGCCTACTCCGACAGTGAGGGGGAGGAATCTGAACAGGAAACAGCGAAGGAATTTGTGGCGGTAGAGGAGGAGTCACTTCAGGGAGAAACACTAGGAGGAGTTATTTCTACATTATCCGGAGTACATAGGTTTCATACTCTTAGGGTCAAGGAAGTAATACAGGGCCACAGGGTAGGTGTGTTAATTGATGGGGGGGAAACCCACAACTTCATTGATGCAACATTGGTGGTTAAGCGAGGTATTCAAACAGCGAAATTTGAGGGATTCACCGTTGCGGTAGCAAGTAATAATAGCATGGAGTGCAACCATTGGATTCCCAAACTAAATGTCACATTAGGAAACTACAATATGATCGACTCATTTTATGTGGTGAATGTAGCTGATACAAATGTAGTATTAGGGGTTCAATGGCTCTACTCAATAGGAAAATAAACTACGGATTACAGAGCAATGGAAATGGAATTCCAGGAACAGGATGAAAAACAGGTAGTTTTGAGGGGACACAGGCATTCATCACCACTCCGTACAGACATCCCAAAAGGTACAAGGATGAGATCAAGAAAACAATCAAGGAATTACTGGAACTAGGATATATTCGGCCAAGTTATAGTCCATTTGCATCATCATTTGTTTTGGTTAAAAAGAAAGATGGCACCTTACGGATGTGTATTGATTACAGAGCACTCAACAAGAAGACCATCAAGAACAGGTATCCCATCCCCAGGATTGATGAATTAATGGATGAGTTACACGGGGCAAAATACTTTTCAAAAATTGATCTTCGATCAAGGTACCATCAAATCTGAGTAAGGGATCAGGATATTTCAAAGACAGCCTTATGTTGCCACTATGGTCACTATGAGTTCTTAGTCGTGCCTTTTGGACTCACCAACGCCCCGCATGAACCACACCTTCAAGGCTCAATTAGGAAAGTATTTACTGGTTTTCTTTGATGATATTTTGATTTAGAGTAAAACTTGGGAGGAGCACTTGAAACACTTGGATGAGGTACTGGAAATTCTAGAAGAATAGTCGCTTTACGCAAAAATGTCTAAGTGTGAGTTTGGTATGAAGGAGATGTTGTATCTAGGGCATATAATCAACGCAGAGGGGGTACATGTTCACATGGAAAAGATTAGAGTTATCTTGGATTGGCCTACACCGAAGACAGTAACCGAACTGAAGGGATTCTAAGGCCTTTGCACATATTACAGGAGATGCGTAAAGGGGTTCTCTCAATTTGCCGCACTACTCACCGATCTTACAAAGAAAGGAGCTTTCACATGGACAGAAGTGGCACATCAAACTTTTGAGAAAATGAAAACAATCATGAGTTCTTGTCCAGTTTTGGCACTACCTGAATTCTCACAGTCGTTCATAGTTGAGTGTGATGCTTCTGGAGAGGGACTCGGGGCAGTATTGATGCAAAACCATCACTCGATTGCATTCGAAAGGCAGAAACTTAAAGACTATGAATGCCACTACTCTATATATGATAAGGAGATGCTAGCCATCCTACATGCCTTAACAAAATTCAGACAGTATTTGGTGGGAATCAAGTTTAAAATCAAGACAGATCACAACAGCCTCAAATACTTCTTAGAGCAAAAAGAATTGAATGAGCACCAACAGAAATGGGTCAACAAGGTATAGGCATACGACTCCGAAATAGAATATGTTAAAGGAAAGAACAATGATGTAACTGATGCTTTATCCAGACCACCATCCTCATTATCACTCATGAGTATATCTACGGATTGGAGATCTCTTCTCTTGGTAGAATATTCCAAAAACAAATTTGCTTGTGAATTATTAGATGGACAGATACAGGATGACAAGTACAAGGTAATTGACAACATCATCTATTACAAGATTACAATATACCTTGTCCCAGAGTTAGCTTTAAAGAGAAAGATTATATAGGCATCGCATGATTCACCATTATCAGGGCATCAGGGGTTCTTGAAAACTTACAGACATATCAGAGAAAGGTTCTCATGGAAAGGCCTCAAGGAGGATGTAATACAACATGTTTGGGAATGCAGTATCTGCCAACAGAATAAAATTGAACACACTCATCCGGCAGGGTTACTTCAGCCATTACCAATACCGGAGCAGAAATGGGAAAGCATCTTGATGGACTTCATTACAGGTTTACCCTAAGGTACAGGGTCAAGACTGCTATGTGGTATTAGATCAGTTGACCAAATTTGCTCCACTTCTTTGCTATTTCTTCCGGCTATTCAACATCATAAGTAACCAACTTAATTTTCAGAGAGGTTTTCAAACTCCATGGGCTACCCAAAACCATTGTCAGTGATCGTGACAGTAAATTCACCAGTGCTTTCTGGTAGGAGTTGTTCAGATTAGTGGGTGCAGAACTTGCTACGAGCACAAGTTATCATCCTCAGAGCGACGAGTAGACGGAGATTTTCAACAAATGGATTGAGGGGTATCTGAGAAATTATGTAGCAAGGAAACAAAGGACATGGATTAAATGGCTACACCTAGGGGAGTATTGCTACAATACTACCCACCATATGTCTATTAAGATGACACCTTTCAAGGCTCTATATGGCTATGAGGAATTGAACTTTGTAGACTTAGCTTTTGGAGACAGCAAAGCACCAAAGGCCAAAGATTGGGTACAAGACAGTCAAGATATTCTTAAGGTCCTAAAAGAGAATCTATAGGCAGCTCAGAATTAGCAGAAGCTATATGCAGACCGACACAGGATTGAGCGGAGTTTTGAGGTAGGAGATCTGGTATATTTACGGCTACAACCTTACAGGCAATCTTCACTCAAGAAAAAAGGGGCGGAAAAGCTAAAACCTCGCTTCTATGGTCCTTACAAGGTAGTCAGGAAGGTTGGAGAGGTGGATTATGAACTAGAACTGCCAGAGGAAAGCAAGATTCACAATGTATTTCATGTATCCAACCTTAAGAAAATAGTAGGGAAATACATTGCTCCATCTACTGAGTTGCCTCCCTTAGATGATGAAGGACTTTTGGTACTGATCCTAGAGAGGATCCTACAGGTTCGAGAAAGGAAACTCCGAAACAGGGTGATTCAATAATGCTTTGTAAAATGGAAAGAATTACCTATGGAGGATGCCACATGGGAGGGAGAGCAGGTATTGCAGCATCCTAGTTTGCAGTTGCTTGGGGACAAGCAATTTCAAGCAGGGAGGACTGTAATGTCCTCTTCTAATTGAGCACCAAAACACCCGCTAACCTACATAATTCCCATAGGTTCGAGCAAGTACTGCATAAAAGGGAATTGACTGCGGACATTTGATACTTAGAACAGGACGAGACACTCGTTCAGTATTAAAGTCATCAGTATGATAAAGAAATCCTTATTTCTTTAGGCTTAAAGTCAACATGAAATTAGAATTGCATGCATGCAAAAGTGACGCGTAAACCCTAAAAGTGACATGCAAACCCTTAAAGTACATGCTAATCTATTTAAGAAGGGTTATTGGACCAAAGAGGGCATCTATGATTATTATTGTTGATTTCAGGTTTTTGAGCAGCAACAACAAGTGCAGCAGCAGTTAGGGTTGAAGACGAGGTCTTCAGCTAACAAGGGTTTCGGCAGTGAAATCTATCTTTCCTAATCTCCTTCAGGATAGGCCACCTAGGTCTCTCACCATCATTCATCTTATTCATCTATATTCAGTGATTTGGCACACACAAGAGGCTTATTTGCAGGTTCACGTTTGCAGCTGAGGAATAGCTAGAAAACCCCAAAAGAATTTGTTGGGACACTAAAACCCAGTTTTCCCTCCGCATGTTATCACCATTTCTCTCAGCAGGATTAGCACATCATACTGGGTGATCATCAGTTCATTGTCAGCACATCCAAGGCATCCAGCAGCAAATTCGTGGGGAAAGACGAGAAGTCACCCTCTAGAGAAAACCAATTCACTAGGGGTCTTGGAGGAGTCAAATTATCTACATGTTCTCTCCTATCTCTCCGAGAGTAATAGATCATCAACTCCACAAAGTCTCATCAGCAACAGACACCTCCTCCTCCTTATCTCATCCTTTCAGCACCACCTACATGCATCATATCTCTGGAGTACTATCAGTTTATTTATCAGTGGTAGGTGTACATCTTCTTCCTGAAAATATCTACCCTATAATCTCTCCAGATTTGCTATATTTTAAGGCCATTTGGCACGGCAATTTTGCATGCACTTTTTATTCAACTTTTTGCACATCTTTGAATGTTTGAACAACAACTTAGTAGCAAAGAACCCTAAAATATCAGTTTGGGATATTGCACCTGATGAACTTCTAAACACTAATCACGAACAAGTAACCTTGTTCAAACTTTGTCGGCTCACTTGAAGTCCAACTAAGTATGACTTAGCCGGTAACACAACTTATCCCCCCGCTTTTCCAAATGATACACAATGAGACTTTATATAGAAGTTTTGCTCTATGACTATTAAGAACCATTGGCGGGAGCCCTAGCTAGCGGAACTTTGTGAAGTCTTGGCGGATTTGGAGGTCATGGGTTCGATACCCATATAGACTCCACAAAAAAAATTATAAACCATTAAATTATACATTTTTGGCAATTTACCATAGTTGCACGGGTACCGCTCCCGATATTTTGGCAACCAGTACCCGACGTTTCCCCGCTCCTGGGAGCTTGGGAGCTGGTATGAAAGTCCCCTTTTTTATGGGAGCTTCTTTGGGAACTTGGAAGCTTTTCGGGAGCTTTTTGGGAACTTGTTTTGCCGCTCCCTTTTTATTGGGAGCTTGTAGAAGCTCTCGACCATGTGGAGGCCAAAATCATAAGAAGAGTGTTGAAAATCAATTGAATGATTGAAGTTTATTGTGTCAAGAAATCACCAATAATAAAAGTTTCGATTGAACCNCTGCAAGTGTACTTAAGTGAATACAAATGGATCTTTTACAATACTAAGATATTGAACAACTTTAATTCATATCTCAAATGATTATAGCTAGCTTACGTTATTTATACTGACTGATATAGCAATTTAGGATCATAAACCATATCAAACTCAAGATACCAAAAAAATTGAAAGTTTGTTAGTGGAACTTAAAACAATCAAGTTCATTCACATTAGAAGTAAGTAGTAGTTACCATAAAAAAATACAGAGGCACCCAAAGACTAAGCACTCTTAAGAGCAATAATATAGATGTAGTTGGAACAAGGAATTAGAAAAATATTGAACTTATGATTTATGAAGCTATTGGTGCTTCGTAAACATATATGTAACCTGCCTTTACAAACTCGTACAATGAGATTTGTATAATGTGGACCTAGAGGAGTGAGCAAATTTTAAAAAATGAATTTCATGACACTACTAGAGGAAGAGGATAAAATAGTTTAAGCTATGAAATTAATCAATTATGTATTTTTTAACTTTATTTTTTTTAAATATATTTTAAAAAATTAATATATACTATTGTCGCTCCCAGCCCCACATTTCCTTCAAATTTGGGTGAAGCTTCTAGTCGTATCTGATACTCGTGTCCACGTAACCAACGTACCCGTGTTCCAGAAACTTGTGCAACATAGCAATTTACCCATTTTTTTGCCATTTTTGAACATTTTTGCCGAAACTTCGAAACATGATATCTTCTGCATCCAGAGGTCGTTTCACACGAAACGAGCGTTGACATAAAGTTGCTTACAGTATGTAAGCTTTATTTTACTGTTTGAATACTTCTATATTGATCGATATTTGAAGATCCTCTTGGATTAGTTAGTCAAGGGATGAGTCATGTAACTAAAACTATACTTAGGTGGCAGAAGTTTGATGAGATCTCAATTAGGGAGTCATTTAAAGTTAGAGTCAAATTTCCATCTTGAGAGCTAGTTGCAATAAATTAGGAGTTGGTTAGGATTTTGAAATCAGGAAGCTTCAACTACCTTTTATATTATCTATAAGCCTGCGGGCATGAAGGTGTGCCAAATGAAGAAAAATCTGCCAAGAAAAGAACCGAGAGTTCTTTGATGATATAAATACAATTTTATTAATGAGCAAATTTGCCATGTCTATGTGTTAAGTTTATGCATCTTTGTGAGTTGTAGATTTCAGTTGAATGTAATCAAGTTCCCTAAAGTGTGGACCTGTTGTGGTAAGATTTCTCTGTGCTCGGCAATATGATGATTTCCTTTGTTATTAATATTGTCGGGTTGTTTATTGACAAATTGTAGTGAAGCTTGTGAAATATGGAGATAACGTTCAGTGAATAGAATGTTGATTAGAGCAGAGGAAGTGTGGAGTAGCATCGCTTAGAAAATACAGCAGATTCAAATGGTACATTGAGTTTTGGTTAGGCATTAATAATAGAGGAAAACCCAACAAATAATTAGATCTAAAAGCATGGTCAAATTGATGATGAAAAATTGCTACCAAGGTGTAAGTTAATAAAACTCTATAGATTGAAGATCCGTGTGAACTATGAAGCAATCACTGCATTTTATGAGGGACTATGGGTGTGGTAAGATCATAGTTTTGTTTTCAATCAATGTTTATTGTGGAAAAAGGTAACTCTCAGATGACAGAGTATTGACCTTTGTGATTTTAGTAAATGTATCAAGTTTAGTGTGGATTTTATGAGATTTTCCCATATAATTGATTGAGCACAACCCCAGTGATTTATTCAATTCTATACTCAGGTCTGCATAAGGAAAAGGTGATGAATTCCGGTTTTGTTGATCGATTGATGGTGAGGGGAAATAGGTCCCTAAGAATAGAGTATCTACTTCTGAGCAAATAGTTTATGCATTTGTGAAATATGGAATGTAATGGTTTAAAAATGAAACCTGGAATAAATATACAATCTTGCAGATTACTTGTGTATGGAGACAGAGTTAAACCTTGGTATTAATGTCTGCAACATGTGGATGTGCCTGGCACTTGGAGAAATCAATAGATGATGTTATCAATTCATTTTGAGAGCAAAAGACAGTTGTAAATTCAAATTGAAAAGTTGGATTTAGAAGGAGATTATGGGACCATAACCCACAAAGTATTGGAAAAATGGTTTTTGATGAAATTGTTGGTGGTGCTTGCATCAGATAGGTGAATCAAATATTTAAAGTCTAAATGATATCATTTGGTAAATGTTGATGCTACATTAATCAGGATATGTTACTTCTTAGTTTGAGAACTTTACTTTCACATATTTACAGCTTGAACCATATATTTTATTGGCATGCTATAAGTATTGAATTCATGGTATAATTATATGATGTTGGTGTTACCTACTAAGCCATACAAAGTTTATGGTATCAAGTGAGCCGGCAAAGACGAATTAACATCATTGTTCATTCTTCGAAGTTCAAAAGTCAACCATGCTTCTTCTGGAAAAAAAAATTAAATTTTTCTTGTACCACATGTTCATACCCCCTTGGGGGAGTTGTAATAAAATATTCTAGCATGGTAGAGTATGTAAAAGACTCGGTCTCCTAGACTTATATATCAATCTGACTAGCCCAAAGTGTTTTTTTCCTTGGTGATTATTTGTTGTTGAATAAACGACTAATAATTTCCGAGTTTTTCACTCATACCTCCAAAGTTGGGGTAGTCGTCTTGGTATTTAACCCCAAGGAGTCTATTAGAGTCTATGTGTCAATGTATATAAGCATGCTAGGCATTAATATTGAGTCATATGGACATGTGCTAGGTCCCCCTATGTTTATTTTTAATTTTTGATGAAAATATTTTTTTCCGTAAACTTAGGCTATTTTTTAATAGTCTAATTGGAAAAATTATAAATGTAATAAAAGTGTGGTTAGGGATCGGATTTTTCCATGGAGGTACTCATTTTCTAACTCAGAGCACCCGTTTAACCCAAAAACCTACTTTTCCTAGAATTTAAGTGATAAATTTATCACTTAAGTCAAAATTCTCCAAAAAAACAAAATTATTAATTAAAAAATAGAAAAAATTAATAAATGGAGAAAAATCCCAAATTCCTAAATCAGTGGAATCTTGTCCGATTGACTTGGGATCAGTTGCATCGGCTTCCAATAGAGTAGGCGAGTTGTCTCCTTGAGGTTAGTGTCAACTGTTGGTAGGTGGATGAGGTGGCAGGCAACTCCAAGTTAAGAGTAACGCCCCTCTCTCTCTTGCCTCACATGTGGTTGAAGTGGCAAGTGATAAATGGATAGGTGGGGTTGGTAGGAGAGGTGGCACCTACATCTTGAGTTCCACTCCCCTTCAACTCCAGTCAAACACACTTCATCTCAGTTCAACTCCAATCAACTCTACCTCTCTCTGCCAGTCAAGGATGCGCCCCTCTTGGCCAATCTGGATGTAAATAGAGCCCTTGCCTCTCTCACAAACTAGTTGGGTTTTGAGAAGAGAGTGCAAGCTATTGTATTTTGTCATACTTTTGCTATTGTGCTTATAATAAAGAGAAGCTTTGGAGGCTAGTGGTGGTGTGCTACTTTGTGTGGGCTAAGATTGTCATGTTTCGTTGAGGTAAACTGTGTATTTTTCCAAATTTCTTGCATTGTTCTTGGTGTAGATCTTTCCTATAATGACTTCTCTGAATCGGTAGGAATAGAAATTGAAAGTAAGTTTACTTTAGTTTCTATGTTATCATGTATGCTCAGAGGTCAAATCTTGCATGTTAATAAGTTTATTTACATGCTTTCTTAACCTCTTTTTGTATATGTTTCAAGATCTCACAGGTATTGCAAGTGTTTGGTTAAGTTTGTGTGGAAGAGGTGTGGATCTAGTTTGAATCCACCCCACTTCAAACAAATACGAAAGACATAGCCCCTAAGCATCTCACTACGAAGCTTTTCCAAGCAAACCCTCCGCGGCTACACGCTCTTGTTCTCTCCTCTCTCTTGTTTAAAAATCAATATTCTCTTCGGTTTCTTATCTTGTTTGCTTAGATCTATGCATTAAAATACAAATCTTTTTAGATCTAGTTTTTAAGATTTAATAGCTCAGATCTAGCAAGTGTTTCAATTTTCATCCTTTTTAAAGTAGATCTGGCATAAGAAATTTTGTTTTTTGCAAAGGCATTTTAAGAAAAATCTCTAACTTGCATAAAATAGTTTTTCCTCAAAGTCTAATGTTATACCTTGCAATCTAAGTGCTAAGTCTTATTGGCTGCCCCAAAAAAAAGCAAGCCAAGATCCCAAGGAAAGCTTGCTTTCCTTGGTTAAAGTTTTGCATCTTTTTAGAGTTTTAACTTAGAACTTTTTTCAAGAATTTTTTTTGTGTTGTCCAAAGACACTTTTAAAGTGTTTTTGGCACATTTGACTTCTTACCACCTAAGTTGTACTTAGTGGTTTTTTATCAAGTGAGCCTGGTGAACCGGACAAAGATGATTTGTTCGGACTTCAGAAGACCTTCGGAAGTGCTTCTAGGAAGTGCTTGTTGTACTATATCACATGTTCATACCCCATAGGGGAGTTGTAATAAAATGTTCAAGCATGATAGTGTCTGTAAAAGACTCGGTCTCTTAAACTTTATTTGTTAATCCGATCAGCCCAGGGTGTTTTTTCCCTTGGTTATTATTGGTTGTTGAATAAACGACTAATAATTTCTGAGTTTTTCACTCAATACCTCCAAAGTTGGGGTGGTCGGCTTGGTATTTAGGCCTATTGAGGTTATTAGAGTCTATGTGTCAATGTATAAACATGCTAGGCATTATGGTCGAGTCATATGAACATGTCTAAGTCCCCCTAGGTTTTAATTTTTTTTAATTTTTTAAGTTTTTTTAAGTTTTAATTTTTCCAAAACTTATGCTATTTTTTAATAGTCTAAATGGAAAAATTGGTTTTGTAATAAAAGTGGGCTCGGAAATCAGTTTCAGTCATGGGGGTGCTCATTTTCAAACTCAGAGCACCATGTAAACCCATAAACCCACTTTTCCTAACTTTTGAGTGATTTTCCCATCACTCAGGTCAGAAAACCCTAAAAATTAAATATTGACTATTTTAATTAATAAATTAATTAAATAATTGAGAAAACCCTAAATCCTAAATCAGTGGGATTTGCTCCGATTTGACTAAAATCAGTCTCATCGGCTTAGGATTGACTAAAGATAACCATTCCTTGACAAAAGGCGGTGATCTGGGCTGAACAAAGAGTGCACCACAGCATGCAATCTTGGGAATTGCGCCCTCTCTCTCTCCTCCACACATGTGGGCCCATCTGGATTAGTTTTGGTGGATGTTTCAGTTAACAGGTTGAGGTGTCAATCCGATCAGCTCTCTGATTGACAGTTGCACTCAGTGAGACTCAGATCAAGCTTAGATTGACTCCACATAGAGCTGCAGTCTCTCTCTCGTTGGGAATTGCGCCCCCCCTGGGCTAGGTTTCCAGTTTTTGTTATAAAAAAACACGGTTTTCCTCTTCCAAGAGAGTTAGAGCTGGATTGAAGAGCTGTTGCTATTGTATCGTTTACTATTTTGGAATAAAGAAAGCTTTGGAGGCAAGATCTATGGTGTAATGCTTTTCATGTGTGGATGGTGATTGTCAAGTGCTTATGAGGTATAATCTATATTATTGATCTTTGCTTTTGTTGGTTAATTGTTGGCCTTAAAGGAGAGCTCCCTCCCGTTAGGGTAAGAGATAATTCTAGTTTGATTTATGCTCTTACTGTTCGCTTGTTTCAAATCTCTTGGAGTTGCATGTATTTTAAGTTTAATTGCATGCTTTCTAATGGTCTTTTTCTAGCAACACCTATGTTTTAACCATCTATTTGTGCAAGGATTTCTAAGTTGCAGATGCTCTCACTTGTAGAAAGGATTGAGCTAGTTTGCATCTTCCTCATCTTCAGGATCTTTTGGAGGACATAGTCCCTCAGTGTTCCACCAAAGAAAACTCCAAAACCCAACATTCCCAGGCTTCCAACACTCTTTCTATCTCTTCCTCCTTCTAAAAATCAAAATTTTACCTGGTTACTTTGTTTACAAGCTTTGATATTATTTAGAACTATTATCTTAAAGTAAAACTTAACACAGATCTATTGTCTCAAGGCTCATAATCTAGATCTTGCTCCTTAAAAGTTTCATAAGCATTCTAAATCTAGTTTTAGGGAAATCATCCTTTTTGCATGGCAATTTAAAGAGAATCCGTAGCTTGCATGCATTAGATTTATGTTTTCTGTTTTAAAAGATAAAATCCAGCAATCAATGCACATCACATTGGCTGCCCTAAAGGCAAGACAAGATCCCAAGGAAAGCTTTCTTTCCTTGGTTTCTTTTTTACCTTTTTAACTAGTTTTAACTTAGTTTTTTTTTTGTTTAAAGTAGGCTGACCCAAAGGTACTTTCAAAGTGATTTTGGGCATATTTCATTTTAATAAGCTCGTTGTTTTTTAGTAGGTATAACAGAAAGAGGAGAAGCTGTTGTTCGAAAGTGACGTTCGAGCTATCCGAATCCCCCCAGGGGTCTCCCATTTTGACTGTAATCTTTAATTTTGGCACTTTGTAAGATCTTGGTTTCATTCTGTATAAGAACGAAGAGGAATCATATAAGTTCTCTAATATTGAAACCACTGATAATAAAAATTATTTCCAAATAGGCTCTTTCGAGCCCATTCCCCATCCCCCCTGGGGGGATTCACGTCCTTTTTTCTGCTTTTGCATTTTCTTATTCTTTCGCTCTGTTGTCCGCCGATTGCACACCAGCAGCAGAAATCTTTCGAAAGCTGTCTCCTCACTTGAGAAAGTGGGAGAGGTGTGACCTTGGGGGCAAGCACAGAGCCAGGTACTGTCACCTACTCCTAGCTCCTCCGTTTAAGCTAACTCCTAACGAAGCCAAGGGGGGTAGTCCCTACAAAAGAGTTTCTATGGCTCTTAAGTTGTTAAAGTGTTTTGATTAGTTGCGGATGCGGATGGGTATTGTTTAGGAGTTATTATGATTTGAAGTGTTTGTTTATTATGAATATGACACTGAATCAAAAAGCAATCCACGTTGCTAACAAGAGATTATACAGATAAGCGAAAGATTCCAGACTTTACTTAAGCATTCAGATATAATCAGCAAACATAAACCATAGACAGTTGATCAAGATAGAAGATTACTCATTTATAACGAAGGACCAGTGCCTTATGGAGTCAAATAAATGCGTGAAATAAAGTCTAGGAATTAAGCTAGTGAATATTAGGTTTTGCAAGTGCTCTTGGTAGATTTTAAGAATTTTAAAGAATGCTCTTGATTAGGGTATCAACGAAGGTTTGTCAAAGCCGGGAGACTCTTCTAAGTTTCCTCCGTTTAAGACATGTCGGGCCCGCCCAGTATCCCAAGCTGATATTGTCAAGTGACCAGCTAGCCGAGAATCTAAGACAGCGTGAGGTTCCGGCGCCTCTACTAGGAAGTACTTTGGAAGAATCCCTACAACGCCGGTGCGTTGGTTACGGGGTGTTAAGTATTATTAGGTTACTCTTGCAGGG
>LPNX010756576.1:6671-29870 GCA_001517045.1 Pseudotsuga menziesii | reverse complement strand
CTAATTTTTAATACTTAGGCTAATGTTCTAGCTATGCATCTTTCTATGATTGCAAGTATACATATAAATGATTTTTAATTGTTGTATATTCCTAAGTATGTTAAAACGTATTATATATTATGCAATTATCATTGAATAATTTCTTGCACAATTTTTTTTCTTAAATCATTTCAAAAATTATAGATCAAACTACAAACCCTAGTATAACTACTACCTCCCTATGTTATTCGTTAGGGTTAAAACAAGCATAAAAACCATGATGAAGGATAATGAAAATTATGACAAGGTTATAACATAGTTCTATTTATCATTCACTACTATGTGCAAGCTGCTTCAACTGGTCTCAAACTATATCATTAACCCACCTTTTACAAATAAATTTTGAGCCACGTGGTCAATGTTCATTGGATAGGGTTTTGACCTTTGGGGATTTACCATATAAATTCTTCTAAACCCTAAAAAAATTGCATTTATCTATCTTTACATAGCTATGAAAAGGAAGGGCCACAGGTTGATGGTCCTATGGCCTCATTGTTTCGCTCCTGCTGCAAATGAGAACCCTTGCTTCTATAGCTTACCTTTGCCTATGACAGTATTTCATTTCCTCTCCATTCTCTACATATACTAGTTTTACTATCATTCTTTCTCTCTCTAAGTGCATGGTCTTTGTCGCTAATACCAAGCCTTTGTGTGAGCTATGCTTCGACACTAGTGTAGTGAGGAAACTCTGTATGGTAGGTTTAGTGTTGGGTTTACTTTGGCATTGATTTGGACTTCCTTTATAGGGTTCTCAACGGTGCCTCTTTTGTTGCTCGACATTAATGCTCTGGTGGTTTGGCTCTGTTCTCATTACCCAGTTTGAGGTCGAGGTCAGTTTCTCTAGGTGATGTATTTCTTTGGGTTTTATAAAAAAATTTCACTTATTCATAAGTTAATAACTCTGTCATTGTATACATTTCTATATTATGTTGTAAAGTCTCGAGACAAGGATTCTAGGATTCGTATTCAATATGGTAAGCCTTAGCCTTGCCTTAGGTTCTCCTACATTGGTTTTATGGTGTTTATGATGATACTCCCTGTGTGGTTGTTTGGATACTATTCGATCATGGTCATATGACGCTTTGTTTGTTTTTGGAAGGCCATGAGGTTGATAATATGATATGTTGTTAAGTTTATTTGAATCCCTAGTGGTTGTTTCATGTTGGACACTTACGGATTTCATGGTCGAGACTCGAGAAATTATGGGCCTTCTGAGTCATATTTTTTTTTAGAGTTATGTTATTTTGATACAAGCTTTTAAGCCGTGACTAAAGTTGTAAAAAGGCCATTAGGCCGTAACTGATATGGTTCAGTGATATTAGGGTTCAGATGTTATTTCTATTTTTAATAAGCTCGAATCTTACTATTTGCACTTATATTTTGATAATATAAATATATTGTGGTTTTACGAAGATGATGGTAGCTGTAAGATTCTTATTGGTTTTGTTTTTTTTCAAACCTGTTAAATTATACTAAACAAAGTTTTTTTTATTACTGTAAATTGATATTTATTCTTATTCTGTTTAAAAGTGAAATGAAAATGTTTTAGACAGTTATTTGTGAAAATATATTTGATTTTACTGTCAATAATTTTTACTTCAGTAAGTAAATAAACATGAAGGTTGTTTATCCAACCTAATTTTCTACTATATTTTTCTGGGTTATTGTATGTTGAAAGGTCTTTTACTTACTTTCTCCGAGTGTATATTTATCGCACAATTTTAACACTGTTTCTTGTGAATAATGTATAACTTTTATATATTTAGTTGTTAAATTCTTGTGGTTATATAATGAAGAAATGTATGCTAAGATCAGTTTATGGGTGGAATTGTAAAATCCTTCTGCTAGTAAAAGAGAAGGTAATTATATTCCTGATTTTGACAGTTATTGTATAAAATCCTAATTTATTTTAAAATATTACTTAGTTAGTATTTGATTATAGTTTTATTCTAGTTTCGTTTTACTTAGATTAATGGAGAAATTAACTCATAAAATTTCTAGCCATATATATTGTTGCCTTTATGTTAACTCTACTTATTTACCTTCTATTTTTATAAAGTCTTTTAATTACTATAATAGTAGACTTAAAGTAAATAGTCTATCTAGTGTGTAAGCAAATACACAGACTAAGTAAATTTATACTTTTAAATATTTTCTAAGACAAATATGTTTATGTTATTCAAAGTACTCTATCTAATTAAAACATCTCAATAGAAAGAAACTCATACATATGAATAACTCATATGAATCTTGTAGAAGGTAATAAAACACATTCATGCATACTTCATTTGATTGTCTATATGAATTAATCTAACCTACTATACTAGAGTACTATCTTTAAAAGGCTATGGAAAAATATAGTTAGGTATTTTTTTATCTATCAGTAAAACTCGAAATTCTTCTAATCATTTACCCTAATCTATCTAATCCAACATTTAACTATATTTTGATAGTAAAAATATGTATTTTAACTAACCCTAGCAACAACACAACATAAGCATAACATAATATTACATAAACTCCCTCCTTCTAGATGTAAATAAACAATTAGAAATCTAGATAAATCATGTATAAACTGGAAATGTAGAAGAGGTGACAACAGCTTAAGGAACTCGTTCCTCCCAACATGCTCCCAACCAACTCCTCGAGAAAAGGTGGATTGTAAATATCAGGACCCCCGAACTTGTCTCCTGGTCTAGCTGGTAGAAGTATTGAGTGAGAGATGTAGTTTAATAATCCTGTGCAACTGTACTCGGTGCTCAACAATAAATCAGTTCTGCATACAGCAGCATGAACTCATCTTAGAATAGTTGCACTAGTTTAGGTCTTTAGCACTTTTCACTCAAAACATACTTCATCTAGTCCCCTCAATCAAATTTTCTTGTGCACTTCATTCACTCAAAATGTTCACAAGTCAAGAATGAGCAGCGTTAGTTTTCTTCAATGGGAAGTTTTATTAGCATGCCTAGGTATTTTGGGTCAGTTTTCACTTAATGATCCACCTGCTCTTGTTCCACTTTCATTGGGAACATGACCACAAAAATAGGGAAGTTGCCTCCTGCATCAGCTAGAAGTAGTTTGAGGATGCTGCCAAGTGTCAATCTTCTCTCAACCCAGCCTACTCCACCAAGTGACCAATAAAACACTCATTTAACAGCTTCCTTAAGCTATTGTCTCATCTTTCAATTATTAATTAATAAAATATTCAGCAATTACATTCAATTATCCTTGACCCTAGTTGGCCATTAATTACAAAATTTATAATAAAATATAACATAATGTTTCTTAAAACATAAATTATTTTGCAAACTGGTGCATGTGACATACACACCTCCTTAAATTATAACATCGTCCTCGATCTTATTTATTCTTCGTCCTAAGAATTGCCCTCGAACAGAATTGGGTATGCAACCCGCATATGACTCCCCAATTCCTAGGTGGATTCTTCTGGACTAAGGTGCTTCCATTGCACCTTCATCTGACCAATGGTGTCATTTCTAAGTAAGATCTCCCTCCTTTCAATGATACAATCTGGTTCCACCAGAAAATCTCCTTCGAGTTCCACCTGCACATCATTCTAGTTTATAACATGAGTAGCATCATGTACATATTTTTTTAACAAATAAATATTAAAAACATTATGAACCTTCAAATTTGGCGGTAAAGCGAGTTGATACGCCACCTATCCTATTATGGACAATATTTTAAAAGGTCCACAATATCGGGGTGCTAACTTAGTATAACTTCCTAATCTCGGAGAACTCTTTTTGGGCATTACCTTAATAAATACATGTTCACCAACCTGGAACTCTTTTTGAGTTCATTTAAGATCCGCTTTACTTTCCTGTTGGTCTTGATAAACTTTCAAATTACCTTGCACCAATTTTACAATTAACTCCATCTCTTTTAATATTTTAGGTCCTAATACTAACCCATCAACTGAATTACTCCATGAGATGGGGGTATTGCACTTCTTGTCATACAAAATTTCAAATGGATTGTATCTTGCTAAAGCTTGGTAGTGATTGTTGTAAGCAAACTCCACCAAGTGTAAGCAATCTTCCCATTTACCTAGTTGTTCCTTAACATACATTCTGAGCATATATTCCAATATGTGATTCACTCTTTTAGTTTGTCCATCCATCTGGGGATGGAAAGAGGTACTAAAACTTAAATTAGTATTTAGCCCTTTAAACAAAGGCTTCTAGAAATTTCTTGTAAACTTAGGTTCTCTATCTGAAATTATTACTTTCAGTATCCCATGTAAATGAAAATTTTGTTTAAGGAATATATCAACAGTATTAGCAGCCTTGCAAGTAGTTTTTACAGGTATAAAATGAGGTGATTTGCTAAGTTTATCAACGACTACCATTATCGAGTCATTCAAATTTTGATTTCTAGGTAGTCCTATAATAAAATCAAGGCAAATTATTTCCCACTTCCAGTTAGGGATAGGAAATGGCTGAAGTAACCTAGATGGATGCTTGTCTTCAGTCTTAACTTGTTTCCATTCAAAGCACTTGGCAATGTATTATGCCAGTTCATTCTTCATATTTGGCCAAAAATAATCCTTCGTTAACATGGTTATAGTCTTCTGATAACCAGGATGTCCTAAGTAAGGAGTATTATGAATTTTGTTAAAAATCTATAACTTAATCTTGGGTACATTAGGTATATATAGCCAGTCTTTATATAGTAATAATCCTATTTCATTTAAACTATACCGTGTACTTAAACTTTCAATTAATCTTTTTGTTACTTTTGCTTGTAATTTCTGGTAGTTTTCATCCAATCTCACTCCTTCCTCTTGTTGATCTTCTAAATCTATTTTATAGGTGTTGATTGCTGCTACAAAGTTAAGTTTTGCATTTCTTCTTAGAGCATTAGCAACCTTATTTTATTTTACCTTAATATATTGGATTTCAAAATCGTACTCGCTAAGGAAAGCTAGCCACCTAGCTTTCCTTGTGTTTAAGTTACGTTGATCCAACAAATATTTTAATCCTTTATTACTTGTCATTAATGTAAAATTTATTCCAATTAAATGATTGCACCACATCTTCTAGCCATGTATGACAACAACCAACTCTATGTCATAGGTCGCATAGTTTTTCTCATGAATCTTAAGATTCCTAGACTCATGTGCAATGGCGTGTCCTTCATGAGTTAAAAGTCCCCCTAGACCATCGACTCATGATTAATGTTCTCATGGTTTGGGTCAGTTCTCATTACCTAGTTCAAGGATAAGGTTAGTTTCTCCAGGTGAGGTATTTCTTTGGGTTTTATAACAATTTTCACTTATTCATAAGTTAATAACTCTGTCATTGTATACATTTCTAAATTAGTGTTTATTAAACTTGTGCAGGCTTACAAGTGAAGGTTATGTGCTAGAATTACGACGTAAAGTCTCCATGCAGGGATTCTAGGATTCATATTCGAATTGGTAAGCCTCAGTCTCACTTAAGGTTCTCCTATACTGGTTGTATGGAGTTTATGGTGATACTTCCCATGTGGTTGTTTGGTTACCATTCGACCACGGCCATATGATACTCTGTTTGTTTTTGGAATTTCATAAATTTCTCCAAACACGTAGCCTAAGAGACAAGACAAACTCTTATGAATTTTCAGAAATTCTGCTCAAACAATTTAATTTATATGCTTAGGTTAAAAAATCAATTATAGTGAGAAGGTTAGTGCAAGATAATGACGATCATTTTTTACATGTTAAATGTAACATAACTAAAACTCAGAAATCCTTTATTCTATATGTATATATTAACATACTTAAAGCATTGAATATAAGCAATGAATGAATATTAATTATAGTAAAAGAAATAAAAGAAATACAAACTTAGAAAATTGAATTAGAATATATAAATTATATTTTCAAACATGTTCATAATTAATTTTTTTTTTTGAGATTAACATTTTTCTACTCCATGTTTTAAATATCTTCTAATTCATATCTACTAAATATCTCTTAATTCATGTTGCTTGGGAGCTTGTCAAATCTAGGCTTATCATCTTTAAAGGGAAAATCTCCGCTGTGTTTTTTCAATGATGTTATGTAATAAGATGTCTATCCTCACATAAGTGTCTATAGCGATAATCAATGTTCATATAATTTAATAGTTTGAGTGAATTTATTTGAACTCGTTATATTTTACATTGATAGTGATGCTTTCCATTGTTGTTTAGGATAATTTTTGTTAGGTTATTTTTATTAACATGTTCTTCATTATGTTACTACTCCCATCAATTTCTATGTTGAAATTATGTACACGATTGCTTCCAACAAGCTTTGATGACATTTATCCAAAATTATATGTGTTGAGTCTACATCCAACACCTTAATGTTGGCCTCAAGATCTTCTTCAGTACATATGATTCTCCTGCCCTACTCGTCGATCGAACCCTTCGTTTCTTCCACTATTTTATGAAGTTCCAAAATATTATCATCCTTGTCATTGGAGATGTTATTATCATGCTAGTAATTGGATATGTGAGACATTCCCTCTACAACTTGGTGAATTCCTCCTTCAGAGTGTGAGCATCTTGGCATAAATTTTCCAAACCACATGACACACATTATTTACAGCCCATGCAAACTTCCTACTTTAGGTTCTCTACAATATGCGACTATTAAAGATATGATTGATCCAAGAATTCTTGACCTTTCTCATTTGAGTTAGTAAATATTTTATCCCCACCAATGCTAGTAGGTGGTTGTGACATCATGAGACTACCCATGAAGAAAATGTAGAAGGTGATGTGTTACAAGATGCTTTTATTCTTGCATTAGATAATACTAATGAATACTCTGGTAGTAAATTTAGGGGCTTCATGTTATGCTACACCCCATAGGAAATTCTTTCATGATTATGTTCTAGGTGATTTTGGACATGTTTTATTGGGGGATGATCAACCATGTAAAATTATTGAAATGGGTAAGGCATAGGTTAAGTGAAATAATGGAAATGAATGGTTTCTAAAAAGGTGTAAGGCATATTCCTACTATGAAAATAAATCTCATCTCAACACGGAATTTGGGAGATAGTTGTTGTTTTTCTCCATTTGGAAGAACACGGTGGGAGATCACTAAAGGAGCACTAGTAATAGCAAAATGATATAGGATAGGTACAATGTATTTATGTCCACATAATACCAACTATTATATCTTTGTAGCTTCCATAGAAATAGGTTGTAGAATTGTGGCATCATAGGCTTGGCCACATGAATGAGATCGAGATGTAGATTCTTCACTCAACAAAATTGCTTTGAGATCTGAAGCAGATAAGTTTGGAATTCTATGAAATTTTTGTTTACAAAAAAAAGAGAGTTAGATTTCTTAGGGTTGGCAATGCAAATAAGATTGAATAGCTAGAGCTTCGTCATACAGATGTATGGGGACCAGATGAAGTACAATCTCTCAACGACTCTCATTATTATGTTACTTTAATTGATAATGCAACTAGAAAAACATAGGTTTATTGCATTAGACATAAATCTGGTGTGTTTTCTACTTTTAAGAACTAGAAACATTTGGTTGAGAATCAGACATGGAAAAAGTTGAAATTTCTCATATTCTAGAATGGAGGTGAATACTGCAGCAAGGAGTTTGATAGTTACTATTTATACAATGCAAGTCATATAGGGAATATAGTCCATGGAACACCACAAGAAAATGGTGTGTTATAAAGGTTGAACAAAATGATCATGGAGCTTCCAAGGTGTATGAGATGGCATGCATGTTTTCTATTATAGTTTTGAGCTCATGTTGTAGACACCAATGTTTATTTGATAAACAGAGAGCCTTGAAGTGCTTTGGATGGGTGAATTATAAAGGAGGCATGGATAGGTAAAAATGTAAAGTACTAATTATTGAGAACTTTGAGGTTAATTCCAAGAAATGTACCTTTATTGGATACAAGGTTGATGATTTTGGTTATTGCTTATGCGATTATGAAAATAACAAAATCATTAGGATTGGAGATGCAGTATTGAATGAAAATTTTATCTACAAAGATCCATTATAGGGAAAGAAAGAGGAACATGCAAAAAACAAATACACAGTGCTTGATGAAATCAAAGAAAAATAAGTTCCAAAGGTAGAAGGAAATCAAGAACTGCAACACATACCTCAAAATCATGCAAATGGAAGAAGATATACCAGGTTAAGTAGACCCCCCTGAACGATTCTCTACTTAACTATATTATTTATTGATGACTGATTCTCGTTAATCAAAATGTTATGAAGAAGCAATGCAAGTGGAAACTAGAAATAATTGAGAGCAAGGCATAAATGAGGAGATGGAGCCATTGGTAATTAACTAGAATTGGGATTTGGTTGAGTGCATGCAAGAAAAAGAGCATTGCACAATAAATCATCTTACAGGTTGAAGGAAGAATATGGAGGAAAGAAGAGGTCCAAGGATAGAGTTTTGGTAAAGGGGTTTCCACAAAAGAAATTTATATAATTCGATGAAATGTTTTTTCCTGTTCTTAAAATGACTTTGATTCTAATTATTTTAAGTCTAGTGGTGGTATAAGGTTTCCATCTTGAACAGTTAGATGTAAAAACAACCTTTCTCCCTGTGGACTTGGAAGAAGATATTTATATGTAGCAGCCATAGGAGTATGAGGTCAAAGTGAAGGGGAATGTGGTTTGTAAGTGGAATAAGAGCTTGTATGGACTGAAGAAATATCCAAGGAAATGGTATTTGAAGTTTGATAAGTTTTGATCCGAAGAGGGTTATAGTAGATGCTATTCTCACCACTAAGTTTATTTTGAGAGGCTAGATAATGGAAGATATATTATATTGTTATTATATGTATATGACCTTTTTGTTGCAAGGTTTAACATCCCATATATAAATGTGCTCAAATGGAAACTAGCTAAATCATTTGTGATCAAGGATTTGAGTGTTGCAAAACAAATCCTTGGTATGCGAATAACAAGAGACATGAAAACTCACAAATTGACATTGTCTTGAGGTGAGCACATACAAAAGGTGTTGGATATCTTTAGAATGGAGAATCAAAACCACTTAGCACACCTTTTGTTGGTCATTTTAAACAAAGTAAGGAGATGTGTCCCAATATAGAGGAAGAGATAGAATATATGTCCAAGGTTTCATATTCATCAGGAGTTGCCACCTTGATGTATGCCATGGGTTGCACAAGACAAGATATTTCATATGCAATGGGATTTATGGTCAAATGCATAAAAAATCTAGGTAAAGAGCATTATAAATCACTACAATGGATTTTAGAAGAAAATACAAAATTCCAAAAGATACTAAAAATTACTTAAAGATTCTAAAATATAAGTTCTTTGCACTAACCAAGAAACATGAGGCTATTCAAATGATATTGAATGAGAAAAGGATTCATCTAGATGACAAGGAAAGCTAATTAAATAATTCTTTATCTAGTTTTAATTTACAATTGGAAAACAAAGTTGATGAAATAAAAGAGGTAAATTTTGATGTCCTTAACCTTAGAAGACAAATTGAAGCTAATTAAAGAGGGATTCCTGACCAAGAGAACCAAATAAGAGGAAGGGAGCCTATAGAGAGGCGGAATTTGCTGGTTTGGGAGAAGAACCTACAATAAAGAAAAGAAAGGCTTATAGAAGGATAGAGATCACTAAATGAAAGAGAAGAATATTTGAATATGGCCATGAAACATTTTGAGAAGGAATTGCAGGATGAAAAGAAGAAGATTGCAAAAAATCATGCAACCTTAAAGGAGAAAGAGGCTAAGTATCAAAGGATGGTTTCCTTAGCCTCTATAAAAGAGGATGCTACTAAGCGATGGATTATATTCAATCCAAATATGCTTCTCCATACAAGGGAAATGAGAAGAGAAACCTATAAAATAGTTCAACCATTATAGATGAAATTTGGAGTAAGCACACACCGTACCATGACAGAAATGGTCTTGGATACAAAAAGGATAAATAATTTGAGAAAGGGACTCCCATGTCTAAGTTTGAGGAAGGTTCTTTCTCTTAAAAAAGATAGAGTGCAATCACAAATCAGATACCAAATCAAAACTCCGCTATGAGAAGGAATTATGGAAAACAAAGGCTAGATCATGAAACACATCAAGAAGGAAGCTCATCATGTCATACTAACATATGGTATAGTAACATATTCAATGGCTACTGCTCTACTTGTCACAAATATGGACACAATGCAGTAGGATGTAAAAATCATGAAAATAAGGGCTCCATTGACAAAATAAGTAGTAGGAGATGTACATTTGTTGGACACACAACAAAATTATGCCATACTATAAGGTGCCATCAATGTGATGCATTTGGTCATAAATATAAAATGTGTAGGAAGACAATAATTCAACCCAAGCATGAAAATGATGCCGCTAAGAAACCAAGACAAAATTGTAAGGGCTCGGAGATGAAAACTACTCCAAGCACCCAAATGAGAAAATTTAAGAAAGTATGGAGATTAAAAGGAGGAGTTCTTAATCCTCATGTCAAAACAAACAATACTTGTGGAAAGGAAATCCTAGAAGAAAACATTCAATCTATAAATGATGACTATACCATTGATGAAGTAAATCCAAGTAATGAAGAGGACTTGGAAATGGCACTTTTACTTTGTCAGAAAGCATTTGTTGGATAGCATTCCAAACAAAAATGGTAAAAATCGAGTTGCATCTGTTCTGTGGGAGACATTTAACAATTGGAAAGATGGCAAAAATACAACAGTTCAAGAAATAAATGAAGAAGGATTTTTCAATTGGATTCAAAGAAAGTACATAGTCAGGGGGAGCTGATTATATTTTTATCTACTTATGTGAAAAGATATAGGAGACATTGATCAAATTTTGGGGGAGTCATTCAACCCTTTTCCCTTGATGTCAAAGGTGGAGAAAAGAATATTATTTCCATCAATGCCAGAGGGGGAGATTGTTGCAATATGGCAGATGAATTTGTTGGCATTGATGTCAATTTATGAATAAAGAATTGGTGATAAATAGTGAACTGATGATTGTGGACACACATATCGCAATGATATTGATTAATGGCAAGAAATATATATGACAAAGAGTGATAATGAAGAAAAACATCCCAAGCATGTTATATACTCTTAATATATGTTTTGTTACTACAATATATGCTATGTTAGAGTAACAAGTTTCATGTGAGTGCGAAATGATATGGTCTACAAGACAGTGAACCATGTCGATTTGAAGAATCCAGAAAAGAATGTGTAAACATGCTAAACTTGTAAATGATGTGTAAAATTGTTTATTATACTGAGAATCCTGACATAGTGGTTTGATCCCATCATGGAACTCACTACTCCAGTGTTCTGATCCGCCATCTCCATGAAATGCCTGATCACCTCTATGCGAATTGATGAAAACATGATGTCCAACTCGTAGAGATACCAGCAAGGCTTAGTATTCCCACCAAAGAGGTAGGGATAGTACAAAGAACATTTATTCTTATCTTCAACTTTGGATTCTTCTAAAATTTGGAAGGCTAAGGAGTGCTTGGACCTTTTCCCAATTAGTAAACAAGTCAAGGATGAAGGTTATGTCATTGATACCATCGATGTTAAAATTCCCAGGGGCCTATCTTAAGGTAGAAGAGCTCATCGAGGTTGCAATACTTCTAGGATTTAATTCCTCAAATCATATCACAATGCTAGAAGAAGCCATTGGAAGAGAAGCAGGGACAACTGGAGATCGGCAATTAGCTTTGGATCTTTGTCTACTTCTGGTGAAAAAAGGTCATGGGCCAATTTGGAACTTATGTGTTGCTCTTGAAAAAGGTCCCGACATTGAAAAATTTGATTTATAGTCTCACAAAGAACTTCTTGGTTTTCCTCTTAGTCACTGTTATTATGAATTAGTTGGTGAGTTATTGCATCCATGGAAAGATATTGACTTGGCAGGTCAATGTGAGAACTTAGGGAATTCCCTTGGAAACAAAGTTCCTACTATATCTTATCAAGAGGAATTTGCTGCTTCTTTTCCCATGAAAATCAAAGAAACAATTATGTATTTAATTTAAGAAAATAAATGATGTGAGCAATTTTCCTAGTTTAGATGTGGTGTTCAATGGATCCAAAAAAGTATATGCACACTAGTGGTGTTATTGGCATTAGCATTAATAATAGATTTGTGTTGATGATCAGGAAGATGGAAGTGAACTTAAAAAACCTTGAAGAAATGGATATTTAAGTATTGAATTCATATCACCTATTCCTATACAAGTCAACCAAGAGTGGAAGAATGATACAACCAAAATTGGAAGGAGCATCAGTCATTTTTCTCAATGCTTGTTAGTTATATATGTTTGCTTATGGACCTAGGGTTTGCATGATGAACACATGATTTTCGGAACAAGTTTTTGGATCTAAGTAGTGTCCAGTTTTTATTAGATGGACATCTGTGACAATCTCCCTCGAGGTATTTACGAGTATGGATTTGACAAGTCATCGGTAATTCAGTAGAGAACAGTAATGTCCATCATCAATGGAAGATATGTTATTGTACAGGCCTAGTTTGGTACTAGAAATACCTCCATGATTCTCTTCACTGTCTATCAGATAATCAACACCTCGATGCAAGAGGTTCAAGATTTAATTGTGTTGCTCACAAAAGAACTTGCATAGAAAATAGTGAAAGTGTAGAAACTCAAGGACCATCTGATCACGATGATAGACAAAGGTGATTTATTTTCCTTTGGGTTTTTATCCCACATTAGAAATAGAGACTGATTTATATGTGTTCATATACCCCAAACTTCCCTATACTTATCTATGTGTAAAGTAGAGGTTATGGGGGGGGATCTCGGTGGCTGGACTCCACAAAAATCTCACTAGTCTAGAGACTGGGACGAGTCAAACTCCCTAACATTTTGGTGAATGTGGAATTGAGGAATTAGCGATTGTGGCACTGATGTAAACATGGTGAACATGGCACTAAGACATTGGTAAACATGGAATAAAATCAAACATGGCGTTAATAGAAAGGATAATGTTGCAATAAGATGGTTGAGCAATAATATCAAAAGCTTTTTTAAGCGCTAAAGAATTTTTAGAAGAAACCAAAACATTTATTTATAAAAGGGAGACAACTATTAGAATTCGAATATGCATATAAATAATATAAAAATAATTATATTATTGTTATAAGAACTAAAACTTATTTTAAATACCTAAATAAACAAAATGAAAAGATGTGATGACTCGAAGAGGTATGAATACAAAGATTTGAAGAGGTATAAGTTTGAAAAGCTATGAACACTTAAAAGGGCATGAACAAAAGTGTTTAATGAAGATTCTAAATTAGAAGAAATTGTGTCTCGGTGGATCATATTTAATATCTTTGTGGATATTATACCATTGATATGGACATCGTGTTCATAAACAAACAGATTGGTGTCTGTAATCAAGTTGGAGCCTGAATGAGGATTGGATTCCTCTCTACATGTTAGGTCATGTATACAAACTGGGTTTTGTAGGAAAGTTGGGTCTAGATTAAATTATGTAAATAGAATTATATTTTAATAAAGGATATTGATATTCATATGTATTCTTCGTATGTATCTTTATATATATATATATATAATTGGTAAATGTCACGACTATTTCATAATATATATGAATGATGAAATTAAGTGCTTTGGAAAGATATTTTTAAAGTTTTAAACAAACACTGATTCACCCCCGCTCTTAGTGTATGAGACCTGGTTCATCAGTAATGAGTTTAATAATCTAGTTTTTAATAACTGAGCTCCAGCACTAGCTTTAATATACTTTAGTAGATAATTTATTTTGTTAGTGGGATATATAAGGTTTCTAGGTGTGGAGTCAATACTATTTTCCATGTTTTTAGAAATGTTAATCATTAGCTTTATTAGGACAAAATGTTCAATCTAGTATAAACCCCAACATATTATAGAAGCTTTTAAAACTAATTTAACATAAAACTAATAAGAAATGTATCCGGGAATCATTATAAGAGCTTAAACTGAGATTATATCTTAACTAATAAAACATCCTAAAACATTTATTCATAATGATGAGGGTTGAATTAAAACTCCCAATAAAAAACCTAATGGTTGCAATCTGAACCTATAACACAATCAAAGCAAAGGTAGTTGTTGAAATATAGGAAATCTCTTACCTACAATTATGCAGCTTGAAATTCGTAAGAACCCTGCACACTTCAAAACCCAAAATTAATAAAACACCTTTTATTTTTGACCTTAGGAATGATAACTAGATGACCTTGGAACTGCCACGTTCCTCCCAACCATGACACAAAACCGTTCCTCGTTCTTAAATTGGATCCCCCTAAGCTAGCTCCAACATGCAAGAGATCTAGAAGTCCTAAGGGTAAGGATGCTGCTGTTTGGAAATCAAGCTCTGTATTCTTAAAAATTATTGGTTAGGATAATGCTCTCCAATCCCATCTAATAATAATAATCAGATTCCATAAGCCTTATCTTTGCTTTGTTCTTTTACATAATTTTTGGAAAAAGGGGAGTTGGTTTAACTTCAGTTAAATCAAGATTTTACTAGTTTCTTGAGAATAATATTTATTTTTATTTTTATGTAATATATATTTATTCTATTAATTTGGAACTTTTACTAGTTCCTACTTAACCTTTAGAATAGTATTTTTTTATTTAAATATTTACTTTATGATATAATATATGCATAGACTCTCACGTATTATTTTAGTTATCTTTAGTTCTTTATATATATATTGTTATCATAAGTGGATGTAGACTTCACTTCAATTTAATCATCTATTATTAATCTTGTTATTTGAAGCTTCTTTAGTTTAAGTTAATTCTTTTAACAAGGCCTTGGGTAGGGTTGGTCGCTCAACTAGGTTAGGTAGCTATAGATCATCCTTGCATGTTAAATTACCTCGTAGTCATGGCAGTTCTATATTATTTCTCAATACTTTAAAATAATAAATTAATTTCTCCATAATTTTCTTACATCATAATTAAACTAAATATTAAATTAATTTTAAAATTATATCTATCACGTACTTCTCCTATATTATTAGGTTTTGGTTAAAATATTCATTTACACAAAAATTGAGATAAGTTTGGAATTCTGAAGCAGATAAGTTTGGAATTCTATGAAATTTTTGTTTACAAAAAAAAGAGAGTTAGATTTCTTAGGGTTGGCAATGGAAATAAGAGTGAATAGCTAGAGCTTCGTCATACAGATGTATGGGGACCAGATGAAGTATAATCTCTCAACAACTCTCATTATTATGTTACTTTAATTGATAATGCAACTAGAAAAACATAGGTTTATTGCATTAGACATAAATCTGGTGTGTTTTCTACTTTTAAGAACTAGAAACATTTGGTTGAGAATCAGACATGGAAAAAGTTGAAATTTCTCATATTTTAGAATGGAGGTGAATACTACAGCAAGGAGTTTGATAGTTACTATTTATACAATGCAAGTCATATAGGGAATATAGTCCATGGAACACCACAAGAAAATGGTGTGTTATAAAGGTTGAACAAAATGATCATGGAGCTTCCAAGGTGTATGAGATGGCATGCATGTCTTCTGTTATAGTTTTGAGCTCATGTTGTAGACACCAATGTTTATTTGATAAACAAAGAGCCTTCAAGCGCTTTGGATGGGTGAATTATAAAGGAGACATGGAGAGGTAAAAATGTAAACTACTACCTTATTGAGAACTTTGAGGTTAATTCCAAGAAATGTACCTTTATTGGATACAAGGTTGATGATTTTGGTTATTGCTTATGCGATTATGAAAATAACAAAATCATTAGGATTGGAGATGTAGTATTGAATGAAAATTTTATCTATAAAGATCCATTATAGGGAAAGAAAGAGGAAAATGCAAAAAACAAATACACAGTGCTTGATGAAATCAAAGAAAAATAAGTTCAAAACGTAGAAGGAAATCAAGAACTGCAACACATAATTCAAAATCATGCAAATGGAAGAAGATATACCAGGTTAAGTAGATCCCCCTGAACGATTCTCTCCTTAACTATATTATTTATTGATGACTGATTTTGGTCAACCAAAATGTTATGAAGAAGCAATGCAAGTGGAAACTAGAAATAATTGAGAGGAAGGCATAAATGAGGAGATGGAGCAATTGGTAATTAACTAGAATTGGGATTTGGTTGAGTGCATGCAAGAAAAAGAGCATTGCACAATAAATCATCTTCCAGGTTGAAGGAAGAATATGGAGGAAAGAAGTGGTCCAAGGCTAGAGTTGTGGTAAAGGGGTTTCCACAAAAGAAATTTATATAATTCGATGAAGTGTTTTTTCCTGTTCTTAAAATGACTTTGATTCTGATTATTTTAAGTCTAGTGGTGGTAGAAGGTTTCCATCTTGAACAGTTAGATGTAAAAACAACCTTTCTTCCTGTGGATTTGGAAGAAGATATTTATATGTAGCAGCCACAGGAGTATGAGGTCAAAGTGAAGGGGAATTTGGTTTGTAAGTGGAAGAAGAGCTTGTATGGACTGAAGAAATATCCAAGGAAATGGTATTTGAACTTTGATAAGTTTTGATCTGAAGAGGGTTATAGTAGATGCTATTCTCACCACTATGTTTATTTCGAGAGGCTAGATAATGGAAGATATATTATATTGTTATTATATGTATATGACCTTATTGTTGCAAGGTTTAACATCCCATATATAAATGTGCTCAAACGGAAACTAGCTAAATCATTTGTGATCAAGGATTTGAGTGTTGCAAAACAAATCCTTGGTATGCGAATAACAAGAGACATGAAAACTCACAAATTGACATTGTCTTGAGGTGAGCACATACAAAAGGTGTTGGATATCTTTAGAATGTAGAATCAAAACCACTTAGCACACCTTTTGTTGGTCATTTTAAACAAAGTAAAGAGATGTGTCCCAATATAGAGGAAGAGATAGAATATATGTCCAAGGTTTCATATTCATCAGGAGTTTCCACCTTGATGTATGCCATGGGTTGCACAAGACAAGATATTTCATATGCAATGGGATTTATGGTCAAATGTATAAAAAATCTAGGTAAAGAGCATTATAAATCACTCCAATGGATTTTAGAAGAAAATACAAAATTCCAAAAGATACTAAAAATTACTTAAAGATTCTAAAATATAAGTTCTTTGCACTAACTAAGAAACATGAGTCTATTCAAATGATATTGAATGAGCAAAGGATTCATCTAGATGACAAGGAAAGCTAATTAAATAATTCATTATCTAGTTTTAATTTACAATTGGAAAACAAAGTTGATGAAATAAAAGAGGTAAATTTTGAAGTCCTTAACCTTAGAAGACAAATTGAAGCTAATTAAAGAGGGATTCCTGACCAAGAGAACCAAATGAGAGGAAGGGAGCCTATAGACAGGCAGAATTTGCTGGTTTGGGAGAAGAACCTACAATAAAGAAAAGAAAGGCTTATAGAAGGATACAGATTACTAAATGAAAGAGAAGAATATTTGAATATGGCCATGAAACATTTTGAGAAGGAATTGCAGGATGAAAAGAAGAAGATTGAAAAAAATCATGCAACCTTAAAGGAGAAAGAGGCTAAGTATCAAAGGATGGTTTCCTTAGCCTCTATAAAAGAGGATGCTACTAAGCGAAAATATATTATTAGAAAAGTTATGTTGGATCTATTAAAGGTACATTCAAAAAAGGTGGAGAAAGGAAAGCAATGGATTATCTTCAATCCAAATATGCTTCTCCATACAATGGAAATGAGAAGAGAAACCTATATAATAGCTCAACCATTATAGATGAAATTTGGAGTAAGCACACACCGTCCCATGACAGAAATGGTCTTGGATACAAAAAGGATAAAGAATTTGAGAAAGGGACGCCCATGTCTATGTTTGAGTAAGGTTCTTTCTCTTAAAAAAGATAGAGTGCAATCACAAATCAGATACCAAATCAAAACTCCGCCATGAGAAGGAATTATGGAAAACAAAGGCTAGATCATGAAACACATCAAGAAGGAAGCTCATCATGTCATACTAACATATGGTATGGTAACATATTCAATGGCTACTGCTCTACTTGTCGCAAATATGGACACAATGTAGTAGGATGTAAAAATCATGAAAATAAGGGCTCCATTGACAAAATAAGTAGTAGGAGATGTACTTTTGTTGGACACACAACAAAATTATGCCATACTATAAGGTGCCATTAATGTGATGCATTTGGTCGTAAATATAAAATGTGTAGGAAGACAATAATTCAACCCAAGCATGAAAATGATGCCGCTAAGAAACCAAGACAAAATTGTAAGGGCTCGGAGCTGAAAACTACTCCAAGCACCCAAATGAGAAAATTTAAGAAAGTATGGAGATTAAAAGGATGAGTTCTTAATCCTCATGTCAAAACAAAAAATACTTGTGGAAAGGAAATCCTAGAAGAAAACATTCAATCTATAAATGATGACTATACCATTGATGAAGTAAATCCAAGTAATGAAGAGGACTTGGAAATGGCACTTTTACTTTGTTAGACAACATTTGTTGGATATCAGTCCAAAAAAAAATGGTCAAAATCAAGTTCCATCCATTCTGTGGGAGACATTTAACAATTGGAAATATGGCAGAAATACAACAGTTCAAGAAATAAATGAACAAGGATTTTTCAATTGGTTTCAAAGAAAGTACATAGTCAGGGGGAGCTGATTATATTTTTATCCACTTATGTGAAAAGATATAGGAGACATTGATCAAATTTTGGGGGAGTCATTCAACCCTTTTCCCTTGATGTCAAAGGTGGAGAAAAGAATATTATTTCCATCAATGCCAGAGGGGGATATTGTTGGCAATATGGAAGATGAATTTGTTGGCATTGATGTCAATTTATGAATGGATAATTGGTGATAAATAGTGAAATGATGATTGTGGACACACATATCGCAATGATATTGATTAATGGCAAGAAATATATATGACAAAGAGTGATAATGGAGAAAAAAATCTCAAGCATGTTATATACTCTTAATATATGTTCTGTTACTACAATATATGCTCTGTTTGAGTAACAAGTTTCATATGAGTGCAAAATGATATGGTCTACAAGACAGTGAACCATGTCGATTTGAAGAATCCAGAAAAGAATGTGTAAACATGCTAAACTTGTAAATGATGTGTAAAATTGTTGATTATACTGAGAATCCTGACATAGTAGTTTGATCCCATCATGGAACTCACTACTATAGTGTTCTGATCCACCATCTCCATGAAATGCCCGATCACCTCTATGTGAATTGATGAAAACATGATGTCCAACTCGTAGAGATACCAGCAAGGCTTAGTATTCCCACCAAAGAGGTAGGGATAGTACAAAGAACATTTATTCTTAGCTTCAACTTTGGATTCTTCTAAAATTTGGAAGGATAAGGAGTGATTGTACCTTTTCCCAATTAGTAAACAAGTCAAGGATGAAGGTTATGTCATTGATACCATCAATGTTAAAATTCCCAGGGGCCTATCTTAAGGTAGAAGAGCTCATCGAGGTTGCAATACTTCTAGGATTAATTCCCCAAATCATATCACAATGCTATAAGAATCCATTGGATAAGAAGCAAGGACAACTGGAGATCGGCAGTTAGCTTTGGATCTTTGTCTACTTCTGGTGAAAAAAGGTCATGGGCCAATTTGGAACTTATGTGCTGCTCTTGTAAAAGGTCCCGACATTGAAAAATTGGATTTATAGTCTCACAAAGAACTTCTTGGTTTTCCTCTTAGTCACTTTGATGATGAATCAATTGGTGAGTTATTGCATGCATGGAAAGATATTGACTTGGCACGTCAATATGAGAACTTAGGGAATTCCCTTGGAAACAAAGTTCCTACTATATCTTATCAAGAGGAATTCACTGCTTGTTTTCCCATGAAAATAAAAGAAAGAATTATGTATTTAATTTAAGAAAATAAATTATTTGAGCAACTTTCCTAGTTTAGATGTGGTGTTCAATGGATCAAGAAAAGTATATGCACAGTAGTGGTGTTATTGGCATTAGCATTAACAATAGATTTGTGTTGATGATCACGAAGATGGAAGTGAACTTAAAAAACCTGGAAGAAATGGATACTTAAGTATTGAATTCATGTCACCTATTCCTATACAAGTCAACCAAGAGTGGAAGAATGATACAACCAAAATCGGAAGGAGCATCAGTAATTTTTCTCAATGCTTGTTAGATATATATGTTTTCTTATGGACCTAGGGTTTGCATGATGAACACGTGATTTTCGGAACAAGTTCTGGGATCTAAGTAGTGTCTAGTTTTTATTAGATGGACATCTGTGAAAATCTCCCTCGAGGTATTTACTAGTATGGATTTGACAAGTCATCGGTAATTCAGTAGAGAACAGTAATATCCATCATCAATGGAAGATATGTTATTGTGCAGGCCTAGTTTGGTACTAGAAAGACCTCCATGATTCTCTTCACTGTCTATCAGATAATCAACACCTTGATGCAAGAGGTTCAATATTTAATCGTGTTGCTCACAAAAGAACTTGCATAGAAAATAGTGAAAGTGTAGAAACTCAAGGACCATCTGATCACGATGATAGATAGAGGTGATTTATTTTCCTTTGGGTTTTTATCCCACATTAGAAATAGAGACTGATTTATATGTGTTCATATACCCAAAAATTCCCTATACTTATCTATGTGTAGAGTAGAGGTTATGGGGGGGGATCTGGGTGGCTGGACTCCACAAAAATCTCACTAGTCTAGAGACCGGGACAAGTCAAACTCCCTAACATTTTGGTGAATGTGGCATTGAGGCATTAGCGATTGTGGCACTAATGTAAACATGGTGAACATGGCACTAAGACATTGGTAAACATGGAATAAAATCAAACATGGCATTAATAGAAAGGATAATGTAGCAATAAGATGGTTGAGCAGTAATATCAAAAGCATTTTTAAGCGCTAAAGAATTTTTAGAAGAAACCAAAACATTGATTTATAAAAGGGAGACAACTATTAGAATTCGAATATGCATATAAATATTATAAAAATAATTATATTATTGTTATAAGAACTAAAACTTATTTTAAATACCTAAATAAACAAAATGAAAAGATGTGATGACTCGAAGAGGTATGAATACAAAGATTTGAAGAGGTATAAGTTTGAAAAGCTATGAACACTTAAAAGGGCATGAACAAAAGTGTTTAATGAAGATTCTAAATTAGAATAATTTGTGTCTTGGTGGACCATTATTAATATCTTTGTGGATATTATACCATTGATATGGACATCATGTTCATAAACAAACAGATTGGTGTCTGTAATCAAGTTGGAGCCTGAATGAGGATTGGATTCCTCTCTACATGTTAGGTCATGTATACAAACTGGGTTTTGTAGGAAAGTTGGGTCTAGATTAAATTATGTAAATATAATTATATTTTAATAAAGGATATTGATATTTATATGTATTCTTCGTATGTATCTTTATATATATATAATTGGTAAATGTCACGACTATTTCATAATATATATGAATGATAAAATTAAGTGCTTTGGCAAGATATTTTTAAAGTTTTAAACAAACACTGATTCACCCCCGCTCTTAGTGTATGAGACCTAGTTCATGAGTAATGAGTTTAATAATATATTTTTTAATAACTGAGCTCCAGCACTAGATTTAATATACTTTAGTAGATAATTTATTTTGTTAGTGGGATATATAGGGTTTCTAGGTGTGGAGTCAATACTATTTTCCATGTTTTTAGAAATGTTAATCATTAGCTTTATTATGACAAAATGTTAAATCTAGTATAAACCCCAACATATTATAGAAGCTTTTAAAACTAATTTAACATAAGTCTAATAAGAAATGTATCTGGGAATCATTATAAGAGCTTAAACTGAGATTATATCTTAACTAATAAAACATCCTAAAACATTTATTCATAATGATGAGGGGTGAATTAAAACTCCCAATAAAAAACCTAATGGCTGCAATTCGAACCTATAACACAATCAAAACAAAGGTAGTTGTTGAAATATAGGAAATCTCTTACCTACAATTATGCAGCTTGAAATCCGTAAGAACCCTGCACACTTCAAAACCCAAAATTAATAAAACACCTTTTGTTTTTTACCTTAGGAATGATAACTCGATGACCTTGGAACTGCCACGTTCCTCCCAACCATGACACGAAACCGTTCCTCGTTCTTAAATTGGATCACCCTAAGTTGGCTCCAACATGCAAGAGATCTAGAAATCCTAAGGGTAAGGCTGTTGCTGTTTGGAAATCAGGCTCTATATTCTTAAAAACTATTGGTTAGGATAATGCTCTCCAATCCCATCTAGGAATAATAATCAAATTCCATAAGCCTTATCGTTGCTTTGTTCTTTTACATAATCTTTGGAAAAAGGGGAGTTGGTTTAACTTCAGTTAAATCAAGATTTTACTAGTTTCTTGAAAATAATATTTATTTTTATTTTTATGTAATATATATTTATTCTATTAATTAGGAACTTTTACTAGTTCCTACTTAACCTTTAGAATAGTATTTTTTTATTTAAATATTTACTTTATGATATAATATATGCATAGACTCTCACGTATTATTTTAGTTATCTTTAGTTCTTTATATATATATATATTGTTATCATAAGTGTATGTAGACTTCACTTCAATTTAATCATCTATTATTAATCTTGTTATTTGATGCTTCTTTAGTTTAAGTTAATTCTTTTAACAAGGCCTTGGGTAGGGTTGGTCGCTCAACAAGGTTAGGTAGCTATAGATCATCCTTGCATGTTAAATTACCTCGTATTCGTGGCAGTTCTATATTATTTCTCAATACTTTAAAATAATAAATTAATTTCTCAATAATTTTCTTACATCATAATTAAACTAAATCGTAAATTAATTTTAAAATTATATCTATCACGTACTTCTCCTATATTATTAGGTTTTGGTTAAAATATTCATTTACACAAAAATTGAGATACATATGACCTCTAATAAAATGGAAAAAATATGTACAATGAAAAACAATTATTTTTTAAAATATGTCAAGAACCACCTATATTACGAGAAATTATTATATAATCTATGAATAACAAAATTTACAATATATAATTGTAAAGGGGCCCTTAGGAG
>LPNX010756563.1:3624-24538 GCA_001517045.1 Pseudotsuga menziesii | reverse complement strand
TTTTTTGGTACGCCATCAAAATGATTAAGAGGACAACTATAAGTTGAGGACCATATGCCCTCAGATTTTTTTTAAAATTCTGCATTTCTCCATTGAGCTGGTTAGTGTTGATGGACTCACTTCTATGGGATACAAATATTCGTCTTCCTGCTGCTTGTCCTCTTCTTCTGTCTAAACTCCTACCTCTTTGGAAGTTTTGCTTCCTCACTAGCTTCTCTTCTGCTCCCAAGGCACACTGATATGCCTCCTCCATTGTCCTAGGAGATATCATACTAATCTCTTCTTGGATCTCCATCCTTAGACCATTGACATACATAGCATATTTATATATTGATTCTTACACATAACCAGCTCTTAAGTTCACTTTGTAGAACTCCTCAGTATACTCTCTGATAGTCAGCAATATCTATCTCAGATTCTGCATATGTCTGTATAGGGTTAGCTGATAATCTTTGGGAAAGAACTTAGCCCTCATTTTAGCCACCATTCTATCCTAGCTTTTGATCAATGGCTTACTCTTCCTTCTTCTTTCTGCTTGCACACTGTCCCACCATAAGGATGCATGCCCTTTCATCTTTGTCACTACGAATCTAACCTTCTTGTATTCTTCAATATCCTCATACTCAAAGTACTTATCTAGCTCATTGATCCAGTCAATGAGGTGCTCTGCAACGAGACTTCCCTCCTAGGTAGACAACTCAAGCTTTAGCCTTGAAGTTACTTCTAGAATCGACCTAAAATATCTCAGCTTAGGTGTTTCTAGCATGGTTTCCACTTCTTCTCATTTTTCTTCAGATTTTGGCTCACTCATGTCTCCAACTTCTAGATCTCTATGTCTGTAAGTCTCCATGGCCTCCAAACGTTCTCACAGCTCTCTCATTTATTCCATAATCTCCATGTTCATTGATGGTCGACCTCTTTCACGACCTCTTCTGCCTATGTGTGTAGCCATCTTATTTACGAGGTCAACCTTTCTCTGATACCAAAATTGGTGGTCAGTTCCCTCTTGAGCAGTCTCTAGATAGTATCCCATCCGACTTAGCAGGCCCCAAAGTTGGCAGCACCACTAAATTCTACTGATTCGGCCAACATGATCCTCCAAACACGACAAGGGCGGACTCCAACCTGACAATAAGTTCGATTGGATACAAATTTCACACACCAGTTGGTGTTATAGCAGATTTCACCACTCCAGGTGAATCACACTTTGTATGGCCTTCCCATGTCCCGCTACAGACTCCTTAGACCCTATGGACCACTTTTTGTCCTTTGATGTTTCCTTGATTATCCCTAAAAACATATGAAAAATGATACACGCGACTTTTAAACCTATAAGCGCATATATACGCGGGTTTGTCCTCTAAAACCGCGTACATCGGGATGTGTGCATAATCCAAATCCTTTTGGAGTTTTCCTTGACATAGATCTGACTCATTTGACTCCTGGCCTTCCCTATGCCTTGAGATTGCTCGGATTCGACCTTTCATTACCCCTTTGAAAAGCTATATAAGGAACCCCTTGGTACATTGAAGGCATAAGAGAGAATTGAAAGCAAAGAAACTATAGTCCATTGTTGTCGGAACTTATGCTTGAGTCTGCATCCCTCTGTCCCTTGGAGCACTTTTGTGTCCTTCCCAAGCTGACCTTTTGCTTGTGAGCTTGCTATCAAGAGATAGAGGATTGAAGTGGTGGAGGCCCAAGTGGGGGATTCAGTTTCTCCGGTTCGCAGATGTGCCATCAAAGGTTGTATCTTGTAATCTCTGATTTATATTAATAGAAATATCTTTTCCTGTCCAATAATGTGTGTTTGAATGAATACTTTATCCATGGGATTATGTCAAATTCTTGTATTATTGATTATATATGCTAGAATAGATCTAACACCATGATATATAGAATTCTTGTATTGTTTACTTGTTGTTGAGGAAGTAATCTATCAATTCAAGCTGAAGATTGGAAAGCTCAACGGGGATCTACTTCAACCGTTCGGAATAAGGTACGATGTCTGATCCTTTAGTGTTAGACATTTAATTTCTATTGCATATGGGAAAGGATTGATTTATGGAGTCAAGCTGTTTGTTGTGGTACCCCAAGCCATAGGAATTTCTCTCCGTAACAGAATTGGCGACTCCGCTGGGGAGTTCCTAGTAGTTGTCCTTTGGGGGTTGTTTTCTCGACATTCAATGTATTTGAATTGCTCTTCTCTCTTGTTTCTGTGTCGGGTATGGGGGCATGTGTGCCTAGTAGAGTATGATTGGTGTGAAGTTTGTCTCAACTTGTCTGTTTGCCTTTATTTTATGCACCTTTCTTCCTATACGCAAGTTTTTGACTTACAGTCGCGTATACATGCGGTTTCCTCTGCGATTTCCGCGTATACACATGGGTTTATTGCGAACAGTCGCGTATGCCCTTGATTTTTCCTTTTTGTGGAAAATAATTGGTTGTTGGGTGAATTCTGATATTTGCTGAGTCTCCTTTGGCACTGCCTGAGTCTGTTTAGACCTCTGTTTCTGACTAGAAACATTTTTTTTAGGCTAAATTTTTCTTTTTTAAGAAGGTTAATCTTGTCATGGCATTTTCGATTTTTTGTTTGAGATTAGTGCATTAGAGTTCTTTTACCTTAGTGCTTTGCTTGAGTGCTGTTTAGGTGTACTTGCAGACTCTAGGGGTCGTAGAATCATTCTTTTGGTTTTTGCATCTCTTTTATTTTCAAAAAATCCAAAAACATTTGCTTATCATCATGCATTGCATTTTGCACTTTGCATTGTACTTGCACTAGATTTGATTTGGAGTACTAGTTAGGACTTCATATAGGAAAATTTGCATTCATCATTTGAAGAAAATTGTGCATTTCACGTAGTAGCATACCCTACTTTCATGGACACAATGCATTTGCATTGATTGTTAGGTGTGCATTTTACTTCATGTTGCGTCATAACACCATTAGTTGCACGATCATATCTCGTTTTTGAGTAATAAAGCCAACTAAAATCAACGCTAAATTAAAATGAATTACACTCTTTTCTTTTCTAGGGTGCACCAACAAGCTTAGGTTTTAGGATCTTGGAATAGCTCATTGTAAGTCAATTCTCCAAGATCACTAAACAACAACATGTATGTGTCTGTCCAGGTGAGTGTGTGAAATCCTTGATATAACCAGTGTTTCTCAGGATCCTCCTCTCAAAAGGGAGTTAAGCACGAGGCAGTGTGAGTGGTTATTGATTGGGATGACCCCTAGTCATAACTGAGTAGCACCGGAGATATTTCCAGGATTGTATTCATATCTGGGGGCTCTTTCGATATTTTTAGGCTTTGCTACCCTGCTCATACGGTCAATCCCTCCTGCGACTGTCCGCCTGAGCATTGATTATATTGAGGTGACCTTAGTGGCCTTACCTAGGATATCGAGGGGGTATTTTGGAGGGGTTATTCTACGAGTGTCCTGGCCAGGTTGGTGTCGGATAGCATAGCCGCTTTACGCATTGAAGCTGAGGGCCACAATAATTGGTTACGTACCTCCGCTTGTTGTGTATGGGAGTCTCAAGCCTCTCCTAGTCGAGACATACCTACTTAATTCGGGAGCTCACTTATCCAGCCCTTGTTTGCTTGCATTTGGCTTTAGATTTTATTAGTGATTGCTCTGTGCACGATAGTTGGCTTAGGGTTTACGTAAATAGAGAGTCTTTGCTATTTTTTGAGTCATTGTGTATTCAAGTGCGGTTCCTCGCCGTTCTCGTCATTTAGCAGGACTTCTGCCTTATACTTCTCCTCCTCCTTTGGGAGAGAGACCTAGATAGTCCAGGAGGACTATGTCACACATTGATTCACACACCATGGGAGACTATTTAGAAGATATTCCTGAACCACTCCCATTCGTGTAGATGATGGGGAATTTACTCCTACTTATGATCCTTCACCTGACTTAGCTGAGTTAGGTCCTGTTATTTTTGAGATAGGAACCATGCACGATAGACCTACTCACTCTAGGGCTGATTCCCCATTGACATGTTACCGGTATGGAATGCCGGAGGACGCCAAGACTCATTTTGAACCTGCCAGCACTAGCTACGGTAGTTATTCTATGTCTGGTTTCCCTACACATGATTTGGCATTTCATGTCGAATTCGAATTCGAGCCTAACACTATGCCTGGGGGAACTCTCATTCCTTACCATGCGGAGAGGTTTGGGAGCACTAGTCACATTGCACCTTCCGTCCCAGTGGTGGAAGTTACATCATACATCCCTCCTAGGTCTAGAGTTAGCAATACGATTAGGATACCAAACCCGAGACGAGTGACGATAGGTGGTAGTACATACTTGATTACTCAGATCCCTTCGTCCTATATCCATAGTTCTTCAAATGTCCACCCTCCACCTTATTCACATGGTCCTTCGAGTCAGCACATGGCTACGAGTCAGGTCCGTACTGCGGTTACTAGACCAATTGTGTCTCAATTTCACATACCGCCTGCTACTTCGGGAGGTTATGTTCATACTTCTAGAGGTCATCTTGCTACTTCGAGGGCATATATCCCTACTTCCGGTATGTATATCCATACTTCCGGAGAGTATCTTCCTACCTACGGAGTGTCTCATGGGGCATCGCATGCGATGACCTATGGACCCTATTATGGGACGCAGTATGGACAGGGTTCTTCACCTTATGGAGGCGGGTATCAACAACTTGCTTACTCTCCTAAATACGGCTTTGTAGCTACTACTAGTCAAGGTCCACCATACTATGGTGCTTCCACGCCACCCTATACGAGTCATACAGGAGGAGGACACTATGGCCAAGGCCATGGTGGTAATCAACCCTATATGAATAAGGGAGCGGTCCATTGACCTCATCATCCTAGGCTCCCTTTCCTCGTGACGCTTAATCTTCCTGACTTATCGAGACTGACGAACGATCCTGTGGCTCATGACCCGGCTTGGCCGGCTGTCCCTACCAAGCTTCCTTCGGACATACCTAAGTTTGAGGGCAAATCGGGAGAGGATCCGAGCGAACACGTTACTACGTGTCACCTATGGTGCTCTTCGAATTCCTTACATCAGGACTCAATTCGTTTGAGACTATTTCAACGCACCCTCACAGGGCCTGCTGTGAAATGGTATATAGAGTTACCTAGGGGTGCTTTCACTTTGTTCGATGCCTTGCGATGACTTTTCTTAATCACTTCTAGCTACCAGTACGTTATGACGTTGGTACTGAGCTCTTGTTGAAATTTCGGCAAGATAAAGCCACACATATTTCTGATCATATTCAAGAGTGGCGTAGATGGAAGAGATTAATTAAAGCCTTTATACTGTCGGAGTTCCTCCTCGAGTGGTTCCTCAAGTCGTTATTTCCATATATAGCAAAGGATGTTTCCACATCCGGAGTGCAGAATGAGGAACAAGCTATTTTTAGGGCGCAGGAATTGGACTTGATCTATGCTCAGTCCGGTTTGTTGTATGAGATTATTCCCAATGCTCCTCCTTCCAGTTTCGATCCCAAAGTCAAACCTGGACCACATGCCGATGGCATTGTGGGTTGTGCAAGTGCGAAACCTACAGATTCGGTTGCAAAACAAGTTGGTCAGTTATCAATCAACCAATCTACTTCGGGACAAGCTACGGCTTCATCTCAACCCGACCAAACGGCGAATGTACTTGCTGTGCAATCGTCGGACCAGAAGGGTAACCAGCAGCCCGGACGGAATATAAAAAAGGCTAAAAATAATTGTAAGGGTGGGAATAAGAATGAGAATGTTCACAATAATGACAAGAATGGTAGAAATGCTGGGGGGGACAAGCAAGCGAAACGTAAGGTTAAGTTCCCTTGCAAGTTATGTAAGGACGATCACCTCACTTGTGCCCTCGGATTGAAGAAGCTTTGATATTCTTAGCACAAGGCCCAGCTGTGCTAACTAACCCTTTACCGCATAATCAAAATATGAACTCAAAGTCCCATGACCAGTCTAGTGATGATGATCCACCGGAGGGTAGTGGTCGTGGGTGCATTAACATGGTCCGTACTGCGAAAAATGTGACTCGTGTGAAAGATTATAGTTCGTCACAACCTAGCCTGGGCAAAGAGCTTGATCCACCAGGGTCCCCTTTGCTCATTGAGAAACCTACGGATAAACCTGAGGCTGCACCTCGCATTCCTAAGGGAGTCCTTAAGCGTTCAGGGCATAATCCAAATGCCCGAGCCAACCAAAACTATTCAGTTGTCGAGGATTTGGGCCATACTCCTTGTGTGATGTCTGCATTGGAAGTGCTTCAGAGTTGTCCTTCACAAAGGAAGGCGTTGCTTTCTGCCCTTGGTGTGAACGGTGATGATTCTTCCTCTGTGATCAAATTTGAATTCGCAGGACTTCAGCCTCGCTTTCCCTACTATGTGTCTCTTTTGGTTCTCGTAGAATGTCTTAATATGACCGTCAAACGCACTGTGATTGACGAGGGCGCTGTTGCTTCTGTGATGTCTTTGTCCTGTTGGAAGGGTCTGGGTTCTCCTGAGCTGTCTAAATCAGCGACTATGTTAACTGCGTTCGATGGGAGATCTTTTAGGCCGCATGGTATCCTTCCTTCCCTTAAAGTCCATTTGGGAGGGAACACCGTTGCGATAGAGGTCGAGGTGGTTGATGTGCCCCTTGACTACAATATCTTGTTGGGTAGGAATTGGATGTATAGTATGAAATCCATTGCTTCTTCCTTGTTCCGCGTTGTATGCTTTCCACATAATAGGAAGATTGTAACGATTGATCAAATGGCATTCAAGAATCCATCTGTTACCGCATCTTCGGGAGCTTTGATCCCGATCGTTGAGCACTCTCAACCGGCAACCTGGAGTGTGGGTGTAGGCATGTACCCATCCCTCATGGGAAGCTTTAGTTGTCCTGCACCGATCCTCATGATAGGATCTAGTTCCGATGAGGCTTCGACATCTACGATATCGGTGTCTTTTTGCACGAGTCATATGGAAGATCTGTGGATTCTTCCTGCACCGAGTACTTCGAGTGAGCCTATCAAGATGAGAGTTCCGTTTCCTGCAACTATGGTTGCTTATCAAGCTAATTTGGAGTCTGCTGCAGAGTCTAGTCTTTCCTCTTCATGGACAGAGGAGGAGGACCCTTATGTGCTGCCAGCATGGGCAGTACAGTCTTCTCATGCCCATGACTACCTTGATACGGTTTTCCCTTTGGATGAAGTGATTATTGAGGCTATGTCGGGAGTTGAGCCACCATGGGAGGAACTTCACTACAGATCGTACTTTCTTCCAGAGCTTGACCGTTTAGAGCATGAGGAGTTTAGGGCGATTCTTAGTCAGAGAGTTGGTAGTCCTGTGGTTCCATTAAGCTCTCCTGGTCCGATGTCTGATGGAAACATGGTGAACATATCTTCAACGATTCCTATCAACATCTCTCGCAATCTTGGCATGATAGAGAATGTCTATATTGGGGCGGAATGTTCCCATGCTGAGATTCTGGAATACATCGTGCTATTTAAGGAATTTCGTGATATTTTTGCTTGGTCTTATGATGAGATGCCAGGTATTGACCCTCGAATTGTCGAACACGAGATTAAGACTTACCCCAACGCTAAGCCTGTTCAACAGCGTTTATGCACGGTGAATCCAAGGAAAGCACCTGCCATTAAGCCAGAGATAGAGAAGCTGTTGAAAGCCGGTTTCATATATCCCGTTCCCTTGACAGAGTGGGTTTCAAACCTCGTTCCAGTGGATAAGAAGCAGGGAGCGATCCGCATATGTACTGATTTCCGCGATTTGAATCGTGCCTGTCCGAAGGACAACTTCCCCACACCATTTATTGATCAGATTTTGGATGAGTGTGCGGGTAGCAAGGTGTACTCCTTCATGGACAACTTTTCCGGGTATAATCAGTGTCAAAACCCCAAAAATTTCGAAAAATTTAAAACTTTTAAAATAACATATAATCACATTAAATGCAGTCATTAACTGTTTGATTAGTTTATGCTACTAGAATTGTAACTGAATGATTATTGATTTACTCTGTACTTGAAGGATCAATTTCTTTTTCAGTTACTGATTGTTTTTCTGTTTGCGACACAAGGTGGTTTGTCGTGAAGGGCTGGACTTACTTAGCTTTCGAGCTAATGCAGCAGTTTCCTTCTATTACAGGTATACAAGTAAGAAGTATGGTTCGATTCTAACAAGTCTCAGAAGTTTACAGTACAGAATGCTACATACAATTTGACTAGTAAAAGTTTATACATGCTAGATAGAAATGCCATGCTTCTCGAGGTATTATTTTTACTAAACTTTCCTTGAAACTTAATACTAAAAGGAAATGCATTTTGCACAAAAAGATAGTAGAGGACTATTCCATACAGTAACATAAAGTTTAGTAAATCTACAAGTACGAAACCCTTAAATGTCCATTCTGAAGATAAGTATAAGAACGTATTTATTATTTCTTTACTTAACAGCTTAGCATGGTAGAAAGATCACAGCTTCACAGGTTTACTTCTTTTAGGTAAAGTTATAATAATAATATTCCATGCTTAGATTGCATCCTATTCAGTTTTTTTCAACTAATGAGGAAATATTATTAAAGTCGATCCATAATTTTTTTCTTACTTAAGCATCTATGAACTATGATTCGAAACAAGTATTCCTTTTATAGTTTAAAAGTTTACATTCTTTTAGAATGCTAAACTCATTCCAAGAGTATCATTTGGTTGAAAACCAAATACTGTTAGAATCAGTCCTACACTCATCTCATTTGATCACTTTATAAAGTCCCAAGACCAATTAACAAATAAGAAGGTAAAATAGTATCCAAGTTACCTATCATACTTTACTTATAATGCCTTTTATAAAATCTTGAGTTGGGAGAGTGACAAAATCAAATTGTCACCAAATGGATGTTAGGACTATGACTAGGAAGAGTTATCACTCTATTTATAGGTATTTAAATGATGAACTAGAGAAAACTAGATTAATTTTATGAACACCATAATTAAAATATCATTAATTATATACTTCTTAATGAGTAGTTATATTTCTTACCTTCCTTTGAATTATCAGATAGTTGGCATAGTAGTTGTGGTTACAACAACCTAACTATAATCATAATCTATTACTTTACAAGTCTTAAACACATAAACAAACCTCTATGCTTATGTGCACAATGCTATAAAATAAACCACATGAACAAGCAAGATTTATAAACATTGGACTAAAGTACATGGTTGACCATATGATGCAGGTTATGCTATGGTATAATACTTCTTATGGAACATTCTAGCGATGAATTGGTTGAGAATCAATCAACGGTCGTGGACTTTAGCATGATAACCCATGCAGAAAATTATTTAAAGTGTTACGTGGTCGCTTATTGGCCATGCATTGGCGCTATATAATGGTTGATCTAACCCTAATTTTCCATTCTTCCTTTGTTCACGGGCCTTTGGCCGCTCTGCAAACCCTTCGGGACCATGCTGCTGTTGTATTGACCGCCATTGCACCTCCTGCTGCTCCAGCTCCTTGTGAGCTCTGCTACTGCATTATGAGGGTGATTAGATTGTATATATACTTGCTTCTTGCCTTTGTAGAATCGCCATTGTTTGATTTAGCTCAGTTTGGGTAACGTTCCTACCTCTCTCTGTCCCGCGTGAATGATTATCCTTTCAGTATAGCGTGGCTGGTGCTATCAACTGTTGAGTTATAAATGATAGAAAGAGTGTCGCGACTGTAGGGTTTATATTCTTCATCGATTCGCTGGGGTCTCCTTTTTGCTGTAGAGGTTGAGTGAATTTAACCCAATCTTGTTGCCATCGATTGGCAGACTACTTGCTCGAACTGGCCGTGGCAACGCTGTGAAGGTTATCAACAGGTAGGGTAACCACTACCCCGTTTCCTTTAATGTACAACAATTTATACATGTTATTATATATCCTTGTACTTTAAAACAAATGCTAACACTCGGCTGTGTAAATGATCTTCTTGCAGGTGAACCTGCTATGCTTCTTTGCTTACACCGGAATAAGGGTTACGGCTCCATGACCACGGTAAGCCTTGGTCTTTCCACGGCTTATCATCTTTGTCTGAAACCTTAAGAGATTGCGCTGGTTTGGTCGATGCAGCCCTGGTTGACCTCCATGGATTTTGGGTTGTTTGTTTTTAAAGTTTTTAACAATGTGGGTAAAACCCTAGCTCTTAAACTGAGCTCTTCGGCTACGGCCATGAGTGTAAGACCCTGTTTGTAGTTATTGTTTGGTTTAAAAACTTAACAGGGTTTAAGCCTTGCGTTTACTGTGTTCAAAAGCTTTACAGGCTGTAAGCCTTCATGTATATTTTTGTTACTGCTATGGGTTATTAAATGAAACCGAGTTACAGTTGTTCTTATGATTATTTGACAAAGGGTAGGGTGTTTACCCTCAGTTCGATGAAATTTTGAAAATTGTTTCTCTCTCTTGCATTTTTCCTTAATGTAGTATTGGAAAGATTTAAATAAAATAATGCTTACTATGTTTTATTTAATAACCCGGCCGTAAGAAGAATATTACTAGTTCTTCTTTTTATTAAATAAATTTTGTGTACTTAAAGTGTTACTAGGTTTAACCCTAGTTGGCGGTGAAAGATAATAATACTGTTTTTCTTCTATTAAATAAAATTTAAGTTGAGAAGACATCTGTCTCATTAGGTTACTGAAGAGGTTTAAATACTTAATCTCGATTGTCGAGCGTCCTGTACTCATATCTTTTCTTTTGTACAGATATACCTTTGATTGTATATTGAAAAATTATGTGTTAAAGTCAGTTTATAATTCAGTTTGTTATTAATAAAGAAATTATAACTGATAAAAAGTTTAAACCTTGATAATAATATAGGGTTTATATATTTTATTATTTATTTATCTTGATACTGTTGGTAAATTCCCCCTTTTTTTTTTTTACTTATAACTTAGATATAAAGTAATTCAAGTTTTACTCACAGAGTATTAAAATACTTTCTATGTTTGATAATAACAGGTTCTTATAAAACACAAATAATTTACTATAAACTGTCTGTATTAATGCATGATACCTATTAAAATCAAAGTAATATTCTTGCCTTTATTTCTATACTAAATACTCCTTATAAATGAGGACAAGTATTTACTACGATACAATTATATCTTAAAAGAATTAGGGTTATGAACTATTAATTACTTACAGTTCGGAAATAAGTTGATTCTGAAGAATATTATTATTGTTACAAAATTCCTATTTTAAAATGAATAGCAAGATGTAAAAGAGTACTTTACTATTACTGTAATATTTATATTATCATTCTAAAATTTCTGTTGTTTTTATATTAATTCCTTAGTTTATTTTATAATATTTGGAGATAGTATTTAAGTTTTATTCTTCTGTAGTTTATTATACTACCTACTTTCTATTGTATTTAGTTTATTCCTTTAGTTAAATGTTTACTTACAAATGTGTTGTAAGTATAAATAAAGACTATTATTCCTGTAACATGTTCTTACTTTATGTTAACTTTTGAAGTAACAGAATCCGAACACCAGGAAGAAACTTACAGTAATAGTATAAATTTTAATCTAACTTCTATCTTTCCTTTGCAATAGAATTTACTGAAACAAATGAAATACAATAATAGAAATTTGGTTTTAAATCTATGAGAAATTAACATATGCATTTGTAAGACATTAATAGTTACTGGTAGTAAAATAGGAAAACTCGGTTCAGAAGGATATTACTTCATAATACCAAGGTACTGTGCTGGAGTACGGTCTGGTAATACCAGATGTGGAAAAACACAGAATTTATTAACAGATTTAACTACTGATATTCTGAGATACTAACTTTACTGAACTAACTAACTACTCAAACATATAGATAAACAAACATGTATCCATTCATATTTAGTAACATAAAGAAATAAATAACAGAACCTGTTTAAGCTGTGGACAACAACAGCAATGGGAGGTCGTTCCTCCCTACCAACTCCTGGAGAGCGCTTAGACAGCGACTTCTCAGGACCCCCGAGCTTGCTCTGGTCTCCCTGGCTAGAACTAAGTGTAGCAAAATCAGATACCAGTCTTCAAACTCAGTATTAACTCAGAACTATCAGTCAGTTCTCTCAACCCAAATAGCTGTAATAAAAATCAAGTTACTGCAGCAATCCACTCAAAACACTTCCTTACTGTTTTTCCCTCTTTCCTCAATGAAATTCCTGAATAACATTCACTTGAATGAATTCTCTCTGGAATAAAATCTGAGCAGCCTTAGCTCTCTTCATTGAGTTCTTTTAAGAGACTGCCTAGGTCTTTGTTGGGTTAACTGTCATTTAATGAGCCACCTGCTCTGATTCCACTTTCTTGGGGAATCATGACCCCAAATATAGGGAAGTTGCCACCTGCAACTTAGGAAGTGTTTGAGGATGCTGCCACTTGTCATTTTTCCTTTCCACCTAGTTCCATCCACCAGTTTCACCAGTAACCTCTTTTAACAGCTCTCCCGTGCTGTTGTCTCTATAATTTATTTATTAATAATAAAATATTCTAAATTACACTCCATTACTGTTGACTCTGCTGAGTCATCAATCCCTACTTAGGATTAATTTTAACATAATGTCTCATAAATATAATAAAACAAATTACATAATTTTACAAAATTGGGGTATGTGACAATCAAATACAAATTAAACCTGAGGACCAACATAAGACTGCATTTATTTGTCCTTGGGGAGCGTTTGCATATCAGAAAATGCCTTTCGGCCTTAAAAACATCGGAGCTACATTTCAGCGGGCAATGACCTTGATCTTCCACAATCTCAAGTCTATTATTGAAGTATTTTTGGATGACCTTGCTGCTCATTCTCGTATGAGAATGCGTCATCCCTATCACTTGAGATTGGTATTCGAAAGATGCCAACACTATTCAGTTAGATTAAATCCTCATAAGTGCATCTTTTGCGTGAAGTCAGGTCATTTGTTAGGATTCATCGTTTCGAAAGAGGGTATAAGAGTCAACCCTTTGAAGGTTGAGGCAATACTTCAGTTGTCTCCCCTGAAAAATATTCGCCATCTTCAGTGTTTGCAAGGCATAGCAAACTTCTTACGAAGATTTGTTGTCAACTTTGCCAATTTGACTAGAGGCTTCATGCGTCTCTTGAAGAAGGATACTCCCTTTAATTGGGATGGGCGAGCCCATGAGTCCTTCGATGCACTCGAGTGAGCCATAGCATCGACCTCGGTGATTAGTCCTCCGGATTATAGCAGTGATTTTCTATTATATGTGGCTGCGTCCTTAGAGACGATTGGTATGGTTTTGGTTCAAGAGGATGAGGAGCTCCAAGAGCATGTCATATATTATCTGAGCCGGAACCTTATTGACGTAGAGATTCGTTATTCTCATGTCGAAAAGCTTGCTTTAGCTACCGTACATGCGGTTCAGCGGTTGAGACATTATATTCTCCTTTGCCAGACCTTGGTTGTGGCCCATGTCAATCCGTTTCAATTCATCCTCACCTGAAGGATGATTGGAGGAAAATATAATAAATGGATTGTCATTCTGCAAGAATTTGATCTTGAGTTTGTTTGGGCAAAATCGAAGAAGTCTTTAATTTTTGCAAAGCTTATATTGGATTTCTCGAGTGAGGCCGAGGATTTGGTTTGTGAAGATACGTTTGTCGATGAACACATCTTCTTAATTTCAACGTTAGACCCATGGTATGGGGATATCATAATATATTTACAAACACTGAAGACCCCTACTCACCTCTCGCGAGATGAACGATGACGATTACGTCACGTCTCTAAGAACTACCTCATAGTGGACAATACTTTGTACCGCCATGGGGTATATTCCATTTTATGACGTTGTTTAACTCATGAGGAGGCTGAGGTAGTTCTAAATGATTGCCACGGAGGGGCGTGTGGTGGTCATTTATCTGGGCTTTCTACAGCTCAAAATATTTTGAGAGTGGGTTATTTCTGGTCGTCGATCTTTAAGGATTGTGTTGATGCGGTCAAGAGGTGCCACCCTTGCCAGGTGTTTGCACGTAATATGTGCTCAAAACTTGCCCCGTTACATCCCATTATCACCGCCGGTCCCTTCACGAAGTGGGGGCTCGATTTTATGGATTGCAACCCATCTTCGGCTGGGGGGCACCATCATATTATAGTGGCTGTTGATTACTTCACGAAATGGGCTGAGGCTATGCCTACAGTAAAATCCGATGGTGAGACAACCACTCACTTTGTGTTCAACCAAATTATTACTCGGTTCGGGATTTCGAAAGAGCTTGTCACTGACCATGGCTCGCACTTTCAGAACCGTATGACGGAAGAGTTGGCATCCAAGTTAGGGTATAAGCAAGAGCACTCCTCTTCTTACTACCCTCAAGCGAATGGACAGGTAGAGGAAGTGAATAAATCACTCAAATCCATTCTCCAACGAACCATCGTACAAAGCAAGACGAATTGGCACATTATGTTATACCCTGCTTTGTGGGCATATCGAACCATTGTTAAGACTGCCACTGGTTTTTCTCCATATCAGCTTGTATATGGAGTGGAGTCGATATTGCTGGTTGAATGCGAGATTCCTTCATTGAAGCTAGCTGTGGAACTCTTACCAGACACTTCACCTTTGGAGGAGCGTTTGGTTCACCTTGAGCAACTTGATGAGCAGCGTCGGGATGCCTTCGTGGCTCTAGAGGTTAATAAGCATCGCGTAAAGGCCCAATACGATAAAACTGTTCATCCAGGGGCATTTAGTGAGGGAGACTTGGTCCTTTTGTGGTATCAACCAAAAGAACCCTTGGGGGCAGGGAAATTTAATCCTATATGGCGTGGTCCTCACGTGGTCAAGCGTGTGTTAGAGAAGGGTGCCTATGAGTTAGTGGATTACGAAAGGACAGCCTTGGCGGTGCCTAGAAATGGGCTCTATCTTAAGAAATACTATGCATGATCTTCAACCAAGGATGCTTATTGTATATTATTGTACAACTTTGCATAGTTAGGTATTTTTCTTATCATGATCGGGTTTGTGATTAGTTTCCGTTTCTTTTGGCAGATGTCAATGGAATCTTCCACCTACATAGGATTCGCGGATGGTGCAATCCGTCACACTCAACACTCAGCCTTTGTTGCTTGGGTGATTTGTACTCCTATGGGTCAAGTACTGTCTTCAGGAGGTGTATGTCTACGGCCATATTAAAACAATGTTGCCGAATACAGCGCCGTTATTGAGATTCTACGGGATGCCATTCTACATGGCGTTCTATCTCTTGAGGTACTTCTTGATTCGGAGTTAGTAGTGTCACAGCTCAATGGTTTGTACCATGTTAGAGATCCGACGTTATTGAGAAGGTTCTTGCGTGTGAGATTGTTAGAACGACAATTTGACAATATAACATATATACACGTTCCAAGAAATAATAATCAAGTTGCTGATTCATATGCTAACTACGTGTTAGATTGGAATTTGTTTCATTCACAATAAATTAATCACAGACACAAGTTTTTACACATGTAAATAAATAAATCGATCACCATAAAACTTTTTATATATACATCAAAAATGTGGTAATACAGTGTCATGATACAAAATTGGGGCTTTTTAAGCCACCATCATATAATACACGGTCATACAAAATGTATACACTCCCAGGTGTCTAATCCTGTGGAGGAGGAGGAGGGTTGTGATCATGGAACGTCATTACCGCTCTAGCTAGTCGTTGAAATCAATGCACCCATGCGCGTGGTACACCCACCACCTGCCGCTGCATGGCCTCAGGCAAGTCCTCGACTTGCGCCATGGGAACTCTATGAGTCAATCTCAAAAAGTTTGTATGAATGCTCTGGAGCGTTCGCTCCGCATCCACACATGTGATGTCATATCCTCTTCCCCTCCTTCTATGATGAGGGAAGCCCTTTGGTTGTCGTGGTCCCACATCTGCACACAAATGGTAGATGTCACTATGTATTGTCGCGCAAAAACATGTCTTTTTGATTCCATATAATCAAGAAAACACAAAAAAATTAAATAACTACAAATTTTTTTTTTTAAAGAGTGAGGTTCGAGATTCGTTACCTATATCGCCATATGCCGATCCTGGTGGTAGCGGCATGTCCGGGTCCCCCCGGAAATCTATCCCTGCATAGGGGCAGTCATCGATGGCAACTATTTTTCGTCGCCACCATGGAAAGAAGTCAGCTAGATATGGGTTGGCCACCCTACCACACCCCAGTCTGCGTATAGCATCTGCCCAACGCCGTTGGGCTGGATCTCAAACCCTGTGGAGAGGAACATCCACTCTAGGACTCAATCCTGGAACACGCTCGAAGAAAAACGTGCTCAAAATACTCTTGAACTCGAAGTTCTGCACCCTGCTTGCCTTACACTCACTGAGCTGGTGTTTCATGTTACTCAGTAGTGTAGTACTCCAATTGTAAATAATGGGTCTCATACACTCCACTGCATAGAACATCAGAGGCCGCGAGGCCTGGTGGAGTGATGCCAATCCGACTATCCTGCCTAGTGTCAATAATATGGCCTTTAGGCCCATCACCTGTATAGCATTGGTAGGGACCTGACTCCCCACCTTCTCGGTGTCTGGATAACAGTACACTGAAATGTACTCGTCGATAGTCAGGCCCTGGCCCACCACAGGAACGAAGGTTCACCACCTCCCCTCGTCTAGAAAGCCCTATGATAAAGTATATGTCTTCCACCTCTATGGTGAGAGACATCCCATCAATATGAAAGGACTCCGAGTCTGGATCCCAATAGTCTACCAACATCTGTAACAGTCTTGGTTTGGCCCTCAAACCACCAAGACACCAAAACTTGTAGAGTCCGCATGCATGTAGAGCTTGTTGAGCCATTAAGTCAGCCCTTACTGCTTCCTCTACTTCACCATGCTCACGCTCTCTCCACTCTAGGACCATCCTGCATAAAAAATTGGAAATTTGCCATTAGTTTATTGAAAAAATCATATGCGCGGACTCATATGCGACTGTTTTCAAAACAGCCGCGTATGTACGCGGGTTCGAGGCCATCTTCCGCATATATCCAGCCCTATACGCTGAAAAAACCTCGATTTCCGTGTGGGTCGTAGTGCTCATCTTGGGTTGGCCTAGAAACCTAATTAGACCATGGAAATTCATAAAAATTATATCAAAATGCAAGAGGAGAGCATGAGTAAATACCTGGAAGAAACGCTAGTGAATTCTGCCGGCTGGATCTCCTGGAATTTGCTGTTGAAAATCAGAGCTGAAATGGGTAAAAGTTTCAAATGATTTATATTTTTTACTATTTATAGAAAATTTTCAAATATTTGAAAAAATTTACCCCCTTTTCTATAGTTTCCACATTTTCTAACCATTTTGGACCGTTTTTGACATAATTTGTGATGTAGAAGACCTTTTTCAGTGCCGTTTCAGCCATTGGATTGACCCGTTCGTGCCGATCTCAGGTATCATGTCTAAACTGGCATATAGGTTAAGTTTCACCATCGTTTGCATGTTGCATGACCTTATGACCATCTCATCATGGCCTTAGGTATGAACCCAGTCTATTATGTCACGGAACCTTCTTGCTACTTTAGAAGTGGCATGATATGAGTGGTAGAGCTTCACCTTACATGGGTACCCTAGTTAGCGCCTTCTTTTCATTTGGTGCCCATGCCGACGTTTTCTCCTTTAGGGTGTGGGAGTCCGTTGTATAGTACTGCCATGACATTTCGCAAGAGCCTCATACTCCTCTTGATCTTATGCTGGCCTTTTTCCCTCAGGACTCCCTCATGTGAAGTTGTGAATGCATTATCATGAGCTTTTCCTGCCTTATTGAGCTTTATGCCGGCTCGCCTGACATTGTGTTTCAGCCATATAGCCCGAGCTTGTCTCATGTGTAGCCATGCAGAGCCATTTTTTATATCCTTCGCAGCTTGATTCCCTTTTTACCGGGAGGGGATCTTCCCCCGAGTGTCAATATCCTACACATGTATCCTTGCATTGAGCGTAGGTATGTTCCACTGCTTGGAACTAGTTTGTCTGCCCTTATGACACTCGTCTCCTCCTAGTCTCTAACTATAAAGCTATTTTATTCTTTTTTCAAGCTTTTTAAATAACTTTAAAAGTCCAAAAAAATAAAAAAAAACCAAAAATCCGGACAAGGAAAGATGTTATCTGTGGCAGCTGTCGAGTCATGTCGCCTTCGAACATAGCACTATATATCACATCCATTGGTTGGGTTATAGTTTGAATTTAGGAGCTGTACTTGTTTATCTGAGTTTATCTCCACCGACTGGTTAAGCTTCCAGTCCCTATGGAGCCTCTGTCGATGCCTCTTGTGTCGCAGAGATGTCCCAGTTTGTCTATCGAGTCTATGTTGCCTTCATTCAGTCACCATATGTCGTTATGCTCTTGTTCGAAGGAAGTTGAAACCTGAGTCGGCCATTCCTCAGTTATCTTGACTTTGCATGTCGGCCATTCCTGGTACAGTTACTGGTTCATGCACCTTATGATCGAGTCCTTCCACATTATACAGCTTTGCTGAGTACCTCGTGTTGGATGATGGGGGATTCCTTAATGCCCTCCTTCCAGCGGATTTCATCCCATCGACTTCAGATCATTTATTATGGGATAGGAATCTAGAGTCATTTTGAGTGCCTTGAGACTTGCAGTCATCAGTGGTAGGTTATCTCGCCATCGATAGTTCTTAGGAATACATCAATGTCCCCTGATCGATGGGTCCTCTCAAGTGTTCGACCTCAACACATTTAATCACACTTGTTAGTTTGCACTCTAAGACCTTGATTCCCATTTTCATTATTGGTGGGTGATCTCGCGTCTGTTAATGGTATACATTAATGACCAATAATCAGACGATGGACGACTATGTTCGACCTCGACACCTCTATTCGCATAGTAGGACATGTACTCGTAGCGGTTTGTGTAGAAGACTTTCCAGATTGGTGTCATCTCTTATATGCTACCTCCTTGATCGTGCCAGTGTTCATGAGATTTCAGCTCTCCTGACTTGATCAGTATATGTCATAGATTTCCAGCCGCTATGGAGATCTTGATCTGTTATATCTTTAGTCATTATGGAGATCATGGTCCTATGTATATCTTCATCATGGAGATTTTGATCTATGGAGATTCTATTGAAAAATATTAACTTGTGAAGAGGCATTCTCCATGATCACATATGAAGATCAATTATAGTGCTTTATTATTCATAATGGATTTCATGTTATCTTATTATATTAAGGAAATTACTAATAATTATTGTTAATTTGTGAGGAATGGAACTTTGTTTTAGGTGAAACACTCAAAGAGCCTAAAGAGGCTAATAATTCTAAGATTTTGTGGGGCCCAAAACCACAAATAAAAGTGTCTACAACAAACACCTTATGGGTTGGGGGACACACTCAACATTTAGTTCTATGGCAATTGTTCTTAGCTCTACCACTTGAATTCTGCAGCTTGAGTTATTCTTGCCAAGGGTGATGCATATGGAGAAGGACTTTCAATGTGTAGGGTTGGTGCCTTAAAGGGTGGATAAGGAGGGAGGATATCTCAGCCTTTTTATAATTTTTGGGTATAATGATATCGATTTCGCAATCAGTGTACTAGTAACCAAATTCCCATTAATTTTGATGAGGCCCAAATTTCAGTTAATTTCGATGAGGTTACACATTTTCCGAAAATTGGGAGGATGGGTAAATCGCAAAAAGTTTCAAGGGAAAATATGAATCATACTGTATGATCTAAGAATAAGTTATAGTAGAGGGCCCGTGTCATGGTGAGTGGGATCATCCAGAGTATTGGAAAGGAGCATTATGTAGGTGGTGCATGGTATGATTCTCAAGGAGATGGTGAGAATTAAAAAACAACAGTATTCACCATAGATTCAAAGATGGTGAGTGGGATCATCCAGAGTATTGGAAAGGAGCATTATGTAGGTGGTGCATGGTATGATTCTCAAGGAGATGGTGAGAATTAAAAAACAACAGTATTCACCATAGATTCAAAAATTTATTGAATTAAAATATCTATAGATCTATGCAACAACATTAAAACCTGACAATGGATAAATCTACTATTTATCACAACTAGTTTTTTCTTATCAATTTGATGACAAAAGTTACCTCCCAAATAACGTTGTTGTCAACACATCGATGTTGTGAAGACTAGCATCCTTTGTCAATCCAACATCAATTCATCATGGCTCCGATACCAAATGATGAATAAGTGTCCTTGCGCCGAGAGGCGCATTCTACAGCCCGGTATGAGGTAGAAGTGTGATTCCGTGCTCAACGTGGAAGTGACACGTGGCACAATGTCGGCTCATGATAAATATATATTTAAATCTCCCACAATGTCGGCTCATAATAAATATATATTTGAAGCTACCACAATGTCGGCTTAAAGATTAAACTAGGCTTAATATCTATATACAGCAAAGCGCAGCCATAACTAGGCTTAATATCTATACACATGAATTAAACGTTAACAATCAAATCGATATAAAATGATTCCCATTAATGAAAATAATCTCATGAATATATTCTATATTGTGAAATTCTTATACCCAAAGACTTCAGATTCCCACTTACCCAAATAAAAATTGCAATCATACTTGATTTGGTGGATCTGTCTATTTCGAAAAAACCGGCAAATGATCTGATCATGTACCCCCATAAACCCTAAACCCCGTTGAGAGACTCCCAGTATTTCATGCCTTAGGCCATTTCTGCATCGCACTTCATCACTTCGCCCATTTCTGCATCTCAGTAGTTTCTTTACGGATAACAAAGGAGGTTTCAGAGAATACAGTTGCTCCCGTGCATTGAAATGGCTTAGTTGTCGGCTGTTTCCATATGCTGTTGGGCAAAGGTTTCAGTGTCCGGCCCTACAAAGTCAA
>LPNX010756552.1:0-52438 GCA_001517045.1 Pseudotsuga menziesii | reverse complement strand
TGTTAATATTTAGTAAAATGTACAAATTTATTGTCAAGTTTGTAATTGTTTTCATTGCCGGAGTGACAACTAAAAATGACCAAATAAATGACCAATTGTTAAGTGGTCATTTCTAATCTAGATATCCTGTGACCAATTTGGTCATTTATCTTGGTCATTATTAGTTGGTTTTCATCTCGTGACCAAAAGTGGTCATTTATCTTGGTCTTTTTTAGTTAGCTCACTTAAATTTATCAATTTTGGTCATTTATCCCTTGAAAAAAACTGTGGTGACCAAAAATTTTGGTCTCCTGGTCACTAATCTCTCATTTTCCACTAGTGGTACAAAATACGAAGCCTTGGTACAAGGACTGAAGAAAGAAATTGATTTGGGAGCTGATATTATTCAGTGCTATGGTGACTCAGAGATCATAGTTAAACAGGTAAGGAACCATATCCATTTCTTAGATCCTCATATTTCGAACTATCAAAAATTAGTAAGGGATATGACTAATTCTTTCCAATCTTTTAATATTAAGTCTGTCCCCATATCGCAAAATTTTGATGTTGACCTATTGGAAAATACTGCATCCAGACTCATCCCACCGGAAGGTCTCTGTCCTGAAATTTTTTCCATAGAACTCATGTATAGGCCTTCCATACCCGATAACATTACCAATTGGAAGATATTTTATGATGATGCTCACATTCTAGATTTACTCACAGCACAAGATACTTTTAAAGACTTTGCTGTAGATGAGGTTGAACATGAAAAATCCTTGTCTGATAATATATTTCCTTCCAATCTAATTCCTAAGTCAGTTTTGAACTTAGAGAGGATTTATGATTTGCAAGATAAATTTAAAGCCTAATCCTAATTGCAAAACACAGAGTTCTACTCTCAATCACAAGACTGTCAATCTAGGTACTGAAGACAATCCGCAGTTTATCAATATAGGCCTTGTTCTCCCAGAGAGGAGAGGGCTTTGGTTAAATTGTGTAAACAATACAAAGATGTTTTTGCATGGACCTATGATGACCTAAAGACTTTTGATCTATCCATCATCCATAACAATATACCATTAAAGCCTAATAATAAGCCACATCAAAAGAAGTTAAGGAAAATGAATCCAAGTCTAGAGCCTTCCATAAAGAAAGAACTTGACAAAATTATGAAAGCAAGATTTGTTTTTCCTGTGTGGCATACACAATGGATTTCTAATTTAGTTCATGTTCGCAAGAAAAATAGAGAAATCATATTATGTGCAGATTTTAGGAATCTCAACAGAGCATCCGAAAAGATAACTATCCAGTTCCATCCATAGAACAGATCTTACAAACAATACTGGGTGTAGAGATGTTCTCCCTCCTTGATGGTTTTTTAGGGTATAACCAGGTTCTAGTGACAAACTATGACCAATTAAAAACCTCTTTCAGGACAACCTGGGGCACTTTTTCTTACAGGAGGATTCCCTTTGGACTGATTAACAATGGTGCCATTTTTCAGAGAGTTATGGATATAGACTTTCGAGGTTTGTTACAAAGCTCTGTTGTCATTTATTTAGATGATATTACAATTTTTAATAAGAACAACATGACCATTTACTAGACTTGAGGCATGTCTTTGATATATGCATAAAATATGGCATTTCTTTAAACCCAAAGAAATCGGTTTTTTTAGTCCTTGAAGGTAAAATTCTAGGCTTCATTGTTTCTAAATATGGAATAATCATTGACCCTGAAAGGGTGGAAGCGATTAAAAAATCGGCCTTCTCGGTTTGAAGAAAGCTATGCAGTATTTCCTAGGACATATTAACTTTGTCAGAAGATTTGTCCCTAACTTTGCACAGATTTTCAGACCTCTTCAAGACTTGGTAAAGAAGGATGTTGTATTCAAGTACTTCGATGTACAGAAAGATGCGTTTAAAATCATCAAGAAGGTCATTGTGGAGGCTCCTGCACTGTTTCCTCTTGATTTTTCAAGAGATTTTGTTTGTACATTTTTTCCACTGACATTTCATATGATGCTATGCTCTCACAAAGAAACAATGAGGAAACTGAAATCCCTGTGTCTTTCATGAGCTCTATGTTCAAAGGAGCATAATTAAATTATACACAGAAAGAAAAATAAGCCTATACTGTCTACAATTTTGTGAAACATTTCAAGCCCTATTTGCTGAAATCTAAGATAAAGGTAATAGTCCCATACACAGCGGTAAGAAATGTGTCGATTTAGAAAGAGTTGGGAGAAAAAAGGGCTCATTGGATGACTGCACTCTGGGAGTACGATTTGGAGATAAAACCTGCCAAAATGGTAAAAGAGCAGGGTTTATGCTTATTGGAAGCCCAATCCAATGTTCCAGAGAAGGAACGACAATGTATTCATGAGGAAGAAATGTTAGTTGATATTATTGATGTCATTACTACTCCGTCATCCGAATGGTATGATAACATTAGATTTTATCTCATTCACGGGTATGCCCCTCCAACCCTTGACTTCAAAAAGCATAGGACTCTGAGAGTCAAAGAAACACCTTACCATTTTATTGATAATGTGTTGTTTCACAAGAATTATGATGGAGGGGTGGAAGGTGCAGGGGGGATCCTTTTGGATCCGAGAGGACATGTTGAACAAACCTTCGCTTGGGGTCTTGGACATAGTACCAACAATGAGGTCGAGTGGCTGGCTCTTCTACAGGGAATGCAATCATTAGCCAGTAGAGATCTCTCCAAGATTGCAATTTTTGGAGACTCTCGTCATGTCATATTCAAGACAATCAATGGATACACCAATGGCTCCATTAAATGCCGTCGCTTGCACGACAAAATCATTCCTCTAATGAACAATTCCTATGAATTTTTCCACATCCTTCGCACTAAAAATTTAGCAGCGGATGCCTTGGAAAACATGGGGGCCTCCCTCCCACAAGGTCAAATTTGTCTGAATGGAAAAACTCCTCACCTCAAACCTATTCCTTAGTGGTTCTCTGGGATTCATGATTTTTCCCACAATGCCTATGATTTTCTCCCATGGCAAATCATGAATTTCCTAGCACTCTCCCTAAAGGCCTCATCGGAGCCCTCACCCATTCTACCCCTTATCACTCCAACCTTACCCATCCTAACCTTATTTCCCCTTATCCCTCCATCCCCCCTCACTCCACTGCCTCATGCCTTCCTTTCCTCGCTGGCATCCACCATGCGATCCTTCCCGAAGGGCCTTCAGCCTTTAACTGTTGTCCCACCTCCCTCCACCCTCCCGTCGCGTGGCCTCAACACTGCATTCACCTCCCCTCAGGTTCTATAGGCTTTATTGTTCACCTTCCCCAGGTTAATTGCACCCTCCCCTCACACGCTCTAGGTATTTTCGCTCCCTCCACTATGTCTTCCTCATGGAGCCTCTCCATTCCTCATTCCACTCCTATTTTTGGTTCTGTCCATTATTTGATATCTCCAGAACATATCCTTTTGGATGTCATTGCAGGTGTTGACGAAGGATAGTTACAGTAAGTCCCATGGGAAAATATTCCTCTCATAAGGGATTTCGTGAAGGAAAGATTGGCTCTCGCAGCTTTCTCCACCTGTTCATGCAATACTCTTTCTAGAACTTCTCTGTGGTTTTTGAATTCTGATTCTGGTCCTGGCCTCTCCACCGAAACTCAATCCCTCACCGCTGAAAGAAAATAAATTTTCGGTTGTCACTGCTCAAGGGTGGAAGTAGGTGCAGTTGGCACATTATCCTGTTGAAGCAAGGCTGATCAAGAATCCCTCTTGCGAGAGCTCAATACTCTCAATATGATTCTCAGTGGTCTCTCTATAGAAGATCAGGCCTACGTGGTCACTGGTACAGTTCACGTTCTCCACAACAACTTCTCCTGCATTGAAATCTCTCTTGGCCAAGGAAGAATGTCATAGGCTAACAAGAATGCTGGCATAGCATATTTTAAGAAAAAACTCAGGCGCCTCTACGAAATGATGGCCATAGGCATAATGGATAACAAGGAAATTGCTCAGGAGGTCAAGAGAATGGGGGAAGTGGTCAGCTACACATCTCTGCAAATTAGTAACCATGATGCAAGGATTGATGAGAATGAAAGTAACCTCAGGGAAATGATGGGAAAGGTGGACAGAATCCAAGAAGACCTCTAGCACTTGATAAGCATGAACCAATGTAGCAAGGCCTTCGAAACTCCAGCAGCAGCAGCGCACCCCATGGAGGAGGAATCGATTTTCCAGCCTATGAAGCCCCCAGGAAATACTTAAATGGTTTCTTAATTTTTTTGTGTTTTATTTTCTTTTACTTTACAGGAAGTTTATAAGGGTATACACTACCCCAGGAAATAGATGTTTTGTAAAAACTCTTTGTGGAGTTCTTTGGTCATCCCCATGGACCAGTTTTGTTTTCTGCATTTTTGAACTTCAAAAACTCTCCTTTCCTGCTCTTATTTTGTAATGAATGGCTGTACACAGCCTGTTTTATATAAACCTTTCTTAGTTTCTGTTAAAAAAAGAAAGAATTATGATGGTGTTTTTCTTAGGTGACTTGAAAAATCGGAAGCTGGCAAACGTTTGGTTGATTTACATGTAGGGCCTGCAGGTGTACATTACTCTGGAGAAACCACATCCCACAAGGTATTAAGACCAGGATATTATTGTCCCACCCTTTTAAAATATGCTTATAAACTTGTTAGGTAATGCGAGCCATGCCAAAAATGTGCTGGAAAATTAAAGAAGCCAGCCTTCCCTCTACAACCTGTCATGATCCAGGACCCTTTTCAGCAATGGGGACTAGCTTTTGTTGGTCCTATCTCTCCTCCCTCCTCATTGAAGCACAAGTATATTCTGACTGCAACATATTATTTTTACCCGTTGGGTGGAAGCAATCCCATTAAAGGTTGCTAACACTAACTTGGTCACATCTTTCTTGGAGAGTAATATCCTTACCGGGTTTGGAGTACCTGACTCTTTGTTTTTTGACAATGCTTCTTATTTTAACTCTATTGATATTACTCAGTATGCCCTTGAGAAGGGGATAAAGGTAAAATACTTTGCTAATTATTACCCACAAGGTAATGGCCTAGAGGAATCCTCTAATAAGAATTTGATCAATATTATTAAGAAGACTGTAGCTGATAGCCACAGGAATTGACATACTAAACTTTTCAATACTTTATGGGTAGACAACATAAATACTAAAGTTGCTATTGGTAATTCTCCCTACTGTTTTGTCTATGGAAAAGAATCTGTCTTACCACCAAAGCTTCTGCTCACATCATTACACATTGCTTAGTATTGTTCACAAGATCTTGACTCTTCCCCTTTACAATATAGAATTGATACCCTTCTTAAATTAGAAGAAGAAAGGGAAAAGTATAGGAGCAAGCTACACCATCATCAACAATTGGTCAAAAGGTGGTTTGATGATAAGTTGTCCATGAATCATCAGTTTGAGATTAGCGTTCTGGTACTCAAGTGGGAAAAGGACAAACGAGACTACACAAAGTTTCAACATCCGTGGTTAGGGCTGTTCATTATTACAGCAAAGCTCAGCCCTGGTACTGTTCACTTGCAAATGTTGGAAGGTGTTACTGACACCTTTTCGATAAATGTCTCCCTCGTCAAGAAATATTTCTCTTGAGGTAAGTTTTACTTACTTGTACATAATGTGTGGTTTTGATTGGTGTGATTCGTTTTGATTGGTTTGATTTCTTCTATTTTTTTTCTTTATTTTACAAGACTTGATATGACCAAAGTAGCTAATTCCTATTGGTAAAGCAATTTATCTCAAAATTTTACTAAGAATTTTGATCTTAATATGTCAGGAACTTTTACTTGAGTTTGGACTAATATCCTTATGGGAAAGTAGTTTGAGATCTATTGTTGGCATTGTCTGTACTGAAATCCACTTTTATGATGATCACTATCTTTACTGTTCTCATAATAATGGGGAAGTTGTTAAGGACACTTTTGCATTCCTTCCTGATATTATGGTGATTATAGTAGTACATCTATAATATTTTCTCTAACCTTTAGGTTTTTTCTGATCTCACCATTGTCACCTAGGACCAAAATAAGCAAATACCTCAATGATTGTCAGCTGCAAGATAGGGGGTCTTATTACAAGCCATCCTATCATGTTCATAATTTGTGAATGACATTACCATCAGCTGGTTCCCAAGCTAGGGTAATGGATTGTAGTTTGCATCCCAATTAATTCTTCTTAATTACAAAAATTTCAGCTATTTGTGCTCAATGACAGGAGGTCTTATTACAAGCCGAACTAACCATGTTCATGGATGATGCTTGGACTGAAATTACTGATAGGTGGTTACCAGGCCATGGTAATTGATTTTGGTGTAAAAAACCAAAAGACAAGGAGTCTCTTGATGGAGCTAGCTTGTTCAATTTCTAGGTAAAATATGTATATGGCATTGTTCCCTAATAGGACAGAGTTCTTGACACAATTTGGTTGGTCTCACTTGTATATATATGTGTTCAGAAAAAAAAAAAAAAACAAGGAGAAGAAGGCATTGTAAATACTCAGAATAAAAATCCTATTACCCACGTGATTTTGGTTTGAAGGTCATGACATAAACCCAGGGTTTCTTACACATAAGCTTATCTTTAACTTCTTATCACTGATATCTATTCCCAGGGATGTTTTAGCACCCTTTACATCTTTTTGATTGGTTGAGTATTATTATTCATGATCATAGATGTGTGTGATGTCAATTATGTGTTTTTCCCTACTAGATCTGGTTGTTTCTCATATGAGTTATTGTTGAACTCGACATCTTTATACTGACATGTTTTATTTGAAATTTCATATAGAGATAACTAGAGATAACTGTTTCTCCCGAGCAAGTCACCATTTGTTTCTTCCTGCAACAGATCCCCATTTTGAATCATAAAAATAGGGGGCCCCATTGACTAATTTTTCTAGCCATTCCTCACTTAGAGAAACTATCAAGTTGTAAGTTCTTTGTTGTTTTGTTTGGATTGAATAAATTTCTTCAGTAAACCTTATTTTTTTGGATGTTTGGGCTTTCGAGACCTTTTTATGTAATTTCAATTTTTTCTTAAAGTATCCGATCCCCCGCATTCTGAAATTGGAAAGCGAAAATCCATTTTTTTGGAGGTACGCTGAAGTCTATTTTTCGATTTTCAATTTTTGACATTTGTATTCTGGAAACCTTATATGTTCAAATAAAGAAAAGTCCCTGTTCCGATTTTCGATTTCCAATTTTCGGGTGTCGAAAACCAGAAACTCTGGTTTTATTAAAATTATTTGGTCGTTTCCCGATTTCCGATTTCTGATATTTCGGATCCCAGATATCGGTAACATCATTTTTAATTTATGATTTTATCTATCTTTCTGACTTTCAACTTTTCCTTCCCCATATAAAAAATTGAAATCCCACATCCTTCTTGGATGAATGTTCGTTTCCCGATTTTCAGAAATCGGAAATCAGAAACCATGAAAATTGGACCTTGTCAAATCTTGTATTCTATTTCGTTGCCTCGATCTCAGTCATCTATATATGTGAAATCTATGACCCACATTCTTTTGACCGTTTGGTTCTGGGATTTTAAAGTTCAAAGTTATGACTGTTTTTTTTACCATTTTTCCTGTGGTTTTTCACTCTGCTCGGGGTTTTTATTGTCCATTTTCTCTTTTTCCTAGCGCACGAACTTTTGGTCTTCTGAGTGTTTTCACCGGTAATTTTTCATTGCTTGATAGTTTTTTTCTGTTAAATTTGAACTCATGTCATTATCAGACATGGTTGCCAAGATCCAATCAGGGAAGGCGTCCACCACGTCTAGGAACACCAAGTCAAAAACAACTCTTCAAGAGAATAAGAACAAAGACCCCAATGCCGGTGTTTTTACTGACACTAGCGGGCACGTATCTGATACCTTATATCTGGACTGGTTCAGAATTTACTCCATCTTTGACAATGACGAATTTTCCTCTGTCACCCACGACCAACCCGATTATCTCAAGATTTGTAGTTCTTAGTTAGACTGCATCACTACCAGACCTCCTTTCATGCCCTATACAGACCCTATCAAGTGGGCATTAGACCATGATGACCCAAAGGGGCACTTGTTTCATGACACGGATAATACCCTTGTTGCTCCATTCCATCGTGATGTATTTTATAGGGCTTATGCTTTGGGGCCTCCCAAACAACTTCTCTCGTCGAAATGTTTCAATGAAACTATCTCCAGGTTCAATTATGAAGAGGTAGTCAAATCCTGGCTAGAAGACCCAACATTAGTCATTCTTGCTTTAATTGCGATATATCCAATTTCCTGGTTCAGAGAACCTTTCTCGTTACTGGCAGCTATGTTTTGTCGGTTATATGGGTTACCAAAATGTTCCTCGTTCAGAGCACAGTGGGTTCCTATGGCACACCATATTTATCTTACAGGTGATTCTTTCAATTGGGTGCAAATTCTGTCCTGCAATTTGCGAGAAGAAATTGAGAAATATTAGAAAACCCCGGCCAACCAAAAGCCAACCTTCTATATTTCAAGGTTCGTGATAGATGCATTTTGCATGTCTTCTTCTTTCCTAACTTTAAATTGGTATTGGAATGAGAAATCTCCGGCTATACATATATATTGCTATGATATGTGGTAAGATAAATTCATCCCTCGGGTTTATGAGCTGTGTTACCTATTTCTTGGGTCAATGTATTTTAAAATTTTCAAGGTTGATGCTTCTGCGTTCTCTGAGGGTGCTAGGGCACTAATTTCATTATATAGAGACTGGTACATAGGAGAATATTTCTCTTATAGAATAATTTGGGGTAGCAACACAGTCCACCTGCTTCCCAGGATAGTTCTCGACCGCATGGTGCTACAAGAATTTTCCTATCAGACTATCATCAATGGGGTTTTCCCCAAGTTGACTAAGCATATGAAAAGGGATTGGCCCAAATTTCCTGTGTCTCTCGACTATCCTGTGCTACAGAACCCCACCCATGCAGCCCTGCTGGGTAAGGAAATTTCTATTATGAACTTGGGAGAGGCAGCCAAGAGAATGCATGACCCAATGTCTTATTTGGTGAACCTCTTCACACATGAGCACATTAGATTTCATTATAATCATGAAAATGATCCTAATGATTCCATGTTTCGAGCAGCTACATATTTTCAACAGGCAATGAATAAGATCACTGATCCGAATATCAAGTCCCATTTGTACAAGTACCAGAAGGATCTCAAGATAAGAATTCTCCATGAAAGGGAGGAGAAACTCAAGATAAAACAAAATCTTCAGAAGGATAAAATAGAAAAGGAATCAAGAGAACATGCAGCAAGTTATGCTATTGCCCTTGCTGCTCAACCCAAAGACAAGGGTAAAGGTATCCTTGATGACCCACCCAGTCCTCATCTTGTTTCAATGGAAGATATGTTGCAGAAAGGGGCAGAATTCAAGGGGAATCTTGAAAAAATCAGTTTCCAACAACAAACCCATACAGAGATGGCTGAAACACAACTCAAGAAAGAAAAGATTCAAGTGAGCTATGAACAGACTCAACTGTAGGAAGCGCCCACAAAAGAAAAACTGATTCCTTTGCTCCCTATTGTTAAACAAGAGAAAGCACCTGTGCAATACCCTTCTATACAATAGGTCATTCCTTTATCTTCAACTTAGATTGAAATTCATGATGTACATATTGATCTGAAAGTGTAGGAAGATTTTTCTACTTGCCCATAAGTTGTTTTGACTACCCTTCTACCATCCAGTCCCAATCTCCAAGGTTTTCACATCATGTTAGATTCATCAGTCTCCCAACAATCCTTCTCCGAGATAAATCTCTCATTGATGATGGAAGCTACTACTAGAATTCCAACAATTTTAGTTGACTCACATATTCATACTTCTCCTCTTCCCCTTTCACGACCTCACCCTATCTCAACGTCCCCAATTTCCCAACTTCCTCAGGTGAACATTCCTTATACCTCTATGAATCTTCCTCACAAAGAAGTTTTTCCTGCATCTGATTCTTTCACATCCCTTACTTTTACCTCTGTTTATGCTCCCATGAATATCCCTCCCCTCAGCATAGAAATCCCCTTAAATCAGATGCAAACCGATCCCTTGGTTACTGTCCAGCACCAAACCACTTCATCATCAAAAGTGATGACAGATTTTGGAGTGGATGCTGTGGTATCAATGGGAAAATAATATTGGAGAAAAATGGATAAAGCTGTGATAAAGAGGGGAACCAAGAGAGCCAGAGAAAGTTCATCTAAATAGTTGCCCGCCCATAATAAGGTTATTCAGAGGTCACCCACCACTGACATTCAACAAGGGGCATTGGATACAACAACCGCCATGGGAGTTTTTGCAGGTGCAAAATTTGACTCAGTTTCACAACTAAGTTTGGCTCTTGGGGATAAAGAGAAAGAAATGTAGAAATCCAAATTGGACTTGGCAGCAGTGGAGCAGAGACAAACAATAATTTAACCAGCTAAAGAAAACGCATGAAGAAAGAGTTCATCTGTGGCAAAATAAAGATGAACATATTAAGCAATAACTTGGAAACGTAGATGTTCTAAATTAGAAGGAAGCAAAACAAACTATCCTCATCAATCAACAACTGAAGGATTCCCAGCTAGCCTCAAAACCCTCCTCCTTTCTAGGTCTGACACCAAAAGAGTTCAAATAGGTACTCTCTAATGTGCATCAAGAATTCTGACAGGCCATGGTAGATCTATATTACACTTGTTTTGATGAGATGCACTGGTTATATGGCAAGTTTAATAAGCATTTTGAAACCCTTGAATCCCACCACGATCGCATTAGAGCAACATCTATGACTTTTGAACAAGTGATAGGTTGGCATAAGCATATCAAAGAAAAACCTCATGACTTACCAATCTTGGACAAGCTGCAGGCCAAAACGACTGAGGTTACCATTGAGACGTGGAAAGGTATCTATGACTCAGTGGAGACTCTAATCAAGGAAGGACAAATGGCTTGTGAGAAAAGGTGGTCAGATGCCGAGACTTTGCTAACCTATTTGGACCTCCCTGTATTGGATCCTATTAATCAGGCATCTTCTCCTAAGCTTGATCTGGAACAGGTGGAACGACATTTTGATGATGACAAGGAACTGATCCAGTAAATAAATAGGCTCACGATGCAAGAGATCAAGAAATGGATCGAGGTTCCTCATGCTTCGATAGCTTGAATACAAGTGTTCGTAAAAGAGTGGAACAAAATAAAAAAGAGGGAAATTTCCTCCCAGATTTATAAAATGGAAATCCACTTGAGGCATGCCCGTTTCCAGGAGATCGATGAACTTATGGACCTATATTCCAAGTGGCATTCTACCCTTGGAAAATACTAAAAATATTTGATTTTGCAATCCCACGTTTTTGGGAATTTTTATTTTCTTGTAAAATCTGTAATCTTATTTAAGGATGGAATTTCCCAAGTAAAAGGGGGGATTTTTAGAGAAAAGGATTAAGGAATACATAGGAGACAAGACTACTTGAAACATAACAGGGAAGTTTGTGGTTTTACTAGTTTGTAATGTTTTGGAGATTAATAAAATTGTAGTTATCTCGTATTATGTTCCATGGTTATTCATTGAATGTTTTTAATGAATTACAACTCATCTCCTAATCTCTTGGCTTACTGATTATCAGATCTCTTTTATGGATATGTTTGTTCTTGTGTTGATGTTTTTGTACTGGAATTGACATATGCAATGTGTATCAAGTGAATGTGTTTGTTTGGTGTACATTAGCTTTTATGCCACTGATGATTGGTTATCAATCTCTGAATATTAATTTGTCAATTAACATTGCCTCTTGGGTTTGTTGTGTATCTCTAATACTTCAGAAAAAAGACCCCCCAAGTTTATTTGATGAGTTATTCTTAAGACATTTGTAAGGAGTAATCTTGATCTGCATGTTTGCATGTTAAGTAATTGTTCTTTTTCATCTGTTATATTTCACAACAATCTTATTTCGAAACATTACCTACCCTTTTTAAGTGTCCTTAAGCAGCTAGTTAGAAATCACTTCTTTTAATTTTTCGTTCTCAATTCATCCTCACAACAAATATCCTAGATCTAATAAAAACCCCGTGCCAATGGAGGCCTTGTATCCATAGGATTTAGCCATTTCAAACAGCTCGAGGATAGAGTCTTCTCTGCATGAGAACAATTCGAAGCCTTTGGCTGGGTTATCTCCTTGTGTTGACTGCCTTGTAGAATTTTCTAGCTACCTACACATTAGGCCTATCAACATTGTCTTGACTGGGTTTCCTTTTACGCTTTTTTCCCTTCCCCATTATTATTTCATTGGGTATTCCACTATCCAATGCTACAAATTGATCAATCGCCTCTATAATCTTGATGGGATCCTTATTAGGATTATACTATTTTTTTTTTAAATCTTTTTTTCTTATACTAAGATGCGTTAGGGATCCTGTTTGTTTGAACTTGATAATATGATATAAAGGGGTATTAAAAACGGGTCGATAAAAATGGATATCTACAATATTTGGTGAAACTAGGGGTTTTCATACTTGGAAAGGTATATTGGGAGGAGGGGTTCAACAATACAATTTTAGGAGGCATTTTCCAATATTTAGTGAAATTAGGGATATTCTTTAATATCCTATGAATGATCGTTCTATATAGCAAGTTCACTGAGTGAACCCCCCATGATAATGGTTCATCTTCTAGGGTTAGGTTTTTGGATGTTTAGGGTTCTTTCCCTCATGGTTATGATAAATAGGCCCTTTCAATATCTATTTGTATTCATCTTGTGATGAATGAGCGTACCTTCCATATCTCTTCTTAGAGATATAGCTACCACCATTCTAGCTGTTTTTATTGTACAGTTTGTTCTATTTTCCCCATTTAATAGAATTTGTGTTTATTGTATCTCTGTGTTTCTTGCAATATGGATTTGTATCTAAATCAGTAAATGTGATGGAGGAATGGATATAAGGGGTTTTCTAAGCAATCAATATTATATAACTTGAGTTCATATTGGAGGATTTAATACTCTAATAAATGGAAGCAATATATTACCTTGTATATAGGGGTCAAGGGGTATTTTTAATATATTAAAAACATGTGGATATTAGGGGCATTTATAATTATGTATTTAGGTACTTGAATAAGGTATAGGGAGAAATGAATACATACTTTATGTTTGAAGTTGGTTGAATTCTAATGCATGTGGAGTCAAATTAGTGTTTGAATAAGTATGACCTATTAGTGTGAAGGTGGTATGATCTCTGATTTAAGTATGATCTATGTATGAATACAATTATGATCTAGGGGGTTGAATAAGGTATTGGGTATTTAAATAGCTATTCTATGTCTCAAGTGGATGTGAATCCCACTGTGTGTGAAGTCATATTATTGAATAAGTATGATATATTTGTGAAGGCAATGTGGATTTGATTTTGTTTGCAATGAGAATTTGATTGGACCTTGAAGTGAAATTGTAATGTCCCAAATTTTGCATTGGTTCACAATTTCCAAATCACATTTTCCATATTCATAAAAGTTTTCAAATGGATGCTAAAAATCAAATAATTGCCAAGGAGGAAAATCACTAGTTTCCTAGGTTGGGGGTGGAAGCTTTGAGATTTGGAATAAGGGGGATAATAAATGATGTTTAGACATTAGAAGAGGATAAATATTTAATAATTTAGCTTAATAAATATATACAAGAGAAAATTGAAATGGCTATGGAGAATGGAGACACATGGAGGCTATGGGGCCCACTCAAGCTAGAATTCCTATGTTAAATGGCATCCTCCTCTTGTAATTTCGAATCTATGGGAAGCCTAATGTTTTGGGATGGATTATAAGATTAATATAATTGTCCATATACTTCATAGTTCGAATTTGGGATGAATTGTAACTTACATGGGAGAGTAAGAGCCAAATGACAGTTTCATGGACACTTGGCTAGATTCCTCTTACATTTATGACATTTATGACAACAATGATGGAGATCCTATGACAGTTATGACACAAGTCAGATATGAAGGCTGAAATACTGAAATACAGACATGTCAGGAATGAATAGAGCATATTAGAGGTCGAATTTGGGAGTTGGATAAGGTTAAGAGGCTCCTACTCAAATTTGGGAGAAGAGGGAAGGTGAAGAGAGAGTCCACATGGCATAGCATGAGAAGCCACACCAATTCAACTTGAATTTGTTTTATGGATGGATTTGGAAACTTATAAGGGATTAGCCATGAGAATAATATTTTTCTCATTTGTGAATTTGTCATTTGTGAACTGTGAGAGCTAGTGGATGACTAGTTTTCTTGCTTAAGCCAATTTTGAGGGTGAAAGATTCCCATCCTAGTTGGTGTTTGGAAAGGCCACTAAGGTATTTCATGGAGCTTTAATGGTGTCTTATTTTCAGGTTCAAGCTACAAGAATTTCATGTACATCTCAATATCATCTTGTTCTTCCATTCATCTCAATTTTTCTCACCATTTTCAGCTCTATGGAGTGAGGCGCACTTGGTGAGCTATTCATCTCTTTGAGGGAGATTCTCTTGCTCCAGTATTTTGTATTATGATGTAAATTATCTTTTATTTAATTTCAGAAATCCTTAAGGTCGAAAATCCAAGATATTTCATGTATTATTGTCCAATATTGAAGAAACAGTTCCATTTCCCCAATACCTTGTTGTAAACTCTTGCAATCTTGATGGAATCGAATATATGTGTGCACCATTGATGATTTATGAATGAATGAAATGTAATTAAAGTATATTATGAGTTTCATGTTCTGTAACTAAGAATTTTTGGCCATTGGGTCAAATTTCATAGCATTTGGGGCAAACTACATCTCATTTCCCCAAGGGTCCAAAACTAGTTTTTTTATATCTGATTGAAGGAAGTGATAAAAACCATGGGAGTTCTATTGGTTTTGAATATGAGTCTCTGATAATGTATTATACCCATACCCTTATTAAATTTGAGAATTTGAGTGATTTTATGTACATTTTGGAAGCCATTTTGACAATTCCCCAGGAGTGATTTGAGCCCCAAAATTGCTAGTAAATTCATCTATCTTATTTAGAATTTGATATAGACTTTCAGAACTGATGGGAGGAGAATAATAAATCCCTGAACATAATAATTAAGTTATTATATGAGTCATACACCTTCTCTAAATATTTTGGATCAATTGGGCTGATTTGGAGATAAAGACACTAAAACTAGTCAAGAGCCAAAATTGTGAAAAAATTGGAAAATTGGGCATTTTAATTAAATTCCAAAAAGGGCACATTACAGTGGTATCAGAGCATGATATTGGAACATGATGTGGTAGGATATTTATTAGGAAAATAATTAAGGGACCACCATTATAAATTGAAACCAAAAATTCCTTTTATTGAAGGAAAAAAAAGTAGGAGAATAAGGCAATTTTTTGGAAACTATGACTAGGGATGAAAAGGAAACCTCATATGATGGTAAGGAGATAATAAAAAGCATGGAACCTGTATTTGAAGACATGACCAAGAATATTATGAAAGGATTCGAATTTTTGGCTATCCAAAGTTGGGAAAAATATATTGATTTTAAGAAAACCAAAGGGAAAAATGCATCAGCTTGCTTGAAGGAGCAAAAGGGGGAGACCCATGAACCACCTAGTTTTGAAATAGGTGGAGTAGAAGAAGTAGTACATGAATATGATCTAAATTAAATCCCAAGTGACTCTGAAAAATATGAAGAGACATCACATGAGTATGAAGAAGTTTTTATTGAAAATACTGAAGATAATTTTGAGACACATGTTACATTGGAAATGAAACAAAGAGAATATAATGATGGATGTTTGAACTATGAAGGAGTACCCATTGATGGGTGCTCACACCTCTATGTTGGTGACATAGAGATCACTTTTGAAAGTGTTTCTGCAAGCCAAAATTCCATTAAACTTGAAAATGAATACCTTGTAGCAGTTGAAGGAGAAACAAGATCAACTTCCCCATCAACACTTGAGGTTTATGAAGTTAGTCCATGACACTCAAGCATTGGTATCAAATTCTTGTTGGAGAGCTACTTCCTTGGAGGAAACATATTTCCTTGAAGACATGGAGAAGATTCAAAGAGAAATGTGCCACATTAAAGTTAATTTCATGTCTTTTATTTTTGATAGAAATAATTTGTTTGAGATTAATGAATTTTTACATTATGCATACTTGAAGAATAATGAGGATAATCTGAAGCTCACAATTCAAAATGAGCAACTTCTTGAAAAGTTGCAAGATGCTTGTTTTCCCTCCAATGTTTAAGATTGTCAAATGGTAGATTGTTTAGAGGATTCTCACAACGTGGTGGATCATGAGAAATTTGGAAATTTGAATGTACTTGATGTGTTTGAATATTAACTTGAAGAGATCCAAACACTTGATGTGGTGGAAGAGGAACTTGAATTGCCTCTTGATGAAGGTTATGCAATTTTTAAAGAAGATCACGATTCCTCTACATTTGAACCAATATATGACAAAGGTTTCACACTTTTGAAGGAGCTACATGATACTACCCATATGGATCCTTACCATGATGAAACTTCTACACTTTTTGATCATTTGGGTGAGTTAGTTCATTCTACTACATCCTACAATTCCATGTTTTGCAGCATTAGTATCAATGAAGTATGGGTGAAAGGGTTCTTTTTTATATTGCCACATGAGGAGTATGAAAATCCTATATTTACTTTTTATGATGACATGCCATGGAGAACACTCTTATTCACATTTGCAGCAGCATCCTTTGTTACTTTATGATGATGCACATCTACATGGATGCACCTATGATATGCATTTGAGTCCCTTGAAGACTCAAGGTTTTTCTTGCTCAGCACTTAGTTCATTTGATGTCAGAGGAACGTCATCCGACACTTGGGTGAAGAGGGATATGATTGAGGAACATCATTATTGGAAGCAACATCCTCTGTTATTTCATGATGATTGTTGTAATCTCACAGGTCACATGAGGTTACCAATAATACACACTAAAACATATATAACTATAAAATAGAGACAAGAGATAAGAATAGATAGGTGAATAATAGATTATATTATACAAATGAGTCCATATAACACAGAGAACTGAACTGAGTTCTCATCTGTCTCAACAGCCTAATATATATGATTATAGAATGGTTACAAAATAACTACCTGTCGGTTTGGTGAACCGACACGACCTTAGGTGGCCGACCTAATATCTAACTTTAGTCGGTTGACCGACTTAGTCGGCCGATCGACTAAGTCGGCCCATCAACTTAGTCGGCTGATCAACTAAGTCGACTATCATTCAAGTCGACTTATCGACTTGCTCCTTCTACATCTTCCCCATGAACAAAAAATTTCTTCGTCCCGAAGAAACAGGGAGGTACAAAATTCTTGCTGGTCTTTAATATTTATTGCAGTGGGCTGTGAAGTTTGATGGTCTGTCTTTTCTTTACGCAGAATTCTACAATGGCTGGGGTTGTGACTGCGAGGTGATGTTGGAAATTTGTCCAACTCTGTAAAATTTCCTAGATGTCGATGGTGAGTGTGGTAAAGCCTGATAAGATCGACATCTTTTTTGAGATGGAGACTTCAGATATCCTCTCCATGTCGAGACCCATGAACTGGTCCTTCTCCTCTGCAGTTTCGATAAGTTGTTTCATCTACGAGCAGATGATATCGACTTTCTCTAAGTTATGGAGAGCTTGTTGTACCCACTGATGTGCTTCCCTTTCTAGTTTCTGTAGTTTGGCAGTTTCAAGCACTATTTGTTCTTCTATTGTCGTTCTTAGTGCTTCCTCAGTTGTTTTTCTGCTCTCCAGTTCCTGAATCCCTTACCGAGTCTGTCGTGTCTACTGATAAACTTGCCCGTAGTGATTAGGCCAATCTCTTAGTACTTCTTCGATTACGACAAACTCCTCCATATGATCTTGCAATACTTTATATGCTTCAGAAAATGCAGTGTGTTGTGCCATGAGGAGTCAGGCAATTTCCTCTTTTTGTTCCTCCTTGGTTTCCTGAATGTGTGCTTGGAGGGTCGACACCATGCTCTCAAATAGTTGATACGCTCTTTCAAGCGGTCTATCTGTGTCGATCTCTATGGGGCCCAGCATGACGGACTAGGCCAAATTCCTGCATTTGTCGAGAAACTCGACCTGTTCTGCCTTTTTGTCCTTGAGTTCTTTATTTCTTTTCTCGCTCCTCGTCTTTGCTTCACTTGCTATGGTTTCAAGGAGTTGTCCCATCTCTGTGTCGGTCAAGGAGCTTGCATCCTTCAAGCTAATTTGGAGTTTGGAAGGCTTTCCATGATGCTCCTTCTTCTATTTCCCCTTCTTCTTCTTGTTCTTTTCTTTGTCTGCCTCTTGTGTACCTGCAACAGTTGATGCGTGATCTTTGGTTTGTGGGTTAGAGGCCGATGGTTTATCTGGTTGGGGAGGTGGGATGACTACCACCTTTGGTTGTGTGGATGTAGTCGGTTGTGGTGGGTCTATCTCTGAGTCAGGGGGTGGTGGTGGTGGTGGAGATGGTGGTGGTGGTGGTGATGGAGTTGGTGAGTGGTCGGGGGTTATTGGATTTGGGGAAGTATGGTTGAGTGGTGGGTTGTCGGGTCGGGGGTGTGAGTTTATGTCAGAAGACATTTCTGCTTCCGTAGGTGCAGTGGCTGGTAGGTCGGCTTGGGGTACGAGGTTGGTCAGTGTAATAATGGAGGACCAATGTCCAATCACTTTACCTTCCTTGTCGGGATTTCTTTTGAAAGTCGACGTGATGGTTGCAACGATTGGGGGCTATGCGCCCTGTCCTATGAAGATAGGTTCCTGGGTAGAAATGTTCTGAGCCAATTTAAACAATGCAGGAAGTGTCTCAAAGAAATCTTGCAAGTCACTATCTCTGTCGAATTTTTCTTTTACTGTCTCCGGCATTGCAGGTGACCCAGTGAGCTCTTCGATCAGTCCTTCTTTGATTCCGATTGGTACGTGGTCTCCTTTATTAGAGAGACCAGTCAGCTTGGAGATGACATGTCCAGAGATGTTGACCGGCTCGTCGAAGTAGAACTGGCCATTTTGATATCGACTAATGATGAATTTGACAGTAGCTTCCTTCGTGCCGCCAAAGCTAGCCATCAGCGGTGCATTGGCATAGCCAAAGAGAGTATTGCGTTTGATTTTTTTTGCTTCTTGAGTTGCCTTTTTGTCGACAAAGGTCCATTCTTATATCTCGGTCCATAGCTTTTGCCATGAGCCTTCCTGTACTTTGGCATTTTTTATGTTCTTCAGCCTGTGGACTAAAGGTGTATCTGCAGCCTGTATCTCCTTGGCTTTGGTCGAGGCTCTGGTTTGTTTAGGGGCCATTGTGTCGGTTTGGTGGTCGATGTCACTAAGGGTTTCTCGGATTTTGGTCGACTGGATGCTCTGATGCTCTCTCTGTATAGGTTGCGGTGAATGATCCTTCAGCGATCCAGTATTTATAGGCGATGCTATGGTTGTGTGTGGCGATGGGTGTATTAATGGTAGACGTGATGTTCCAGCTGGAATACGTGAGTGTGTGTTAATGGCGAATTGCTTTCGGTGCTCGATGTCATGAATGCGCGATGGGACTATTGAAGTCGTTGGTTGATGTCGGTGATGAGAATCGTCGACGAAAGTAGTCGATCGATGAAAGTGGTCAATGGTGCTAGGTCGCTGGTCATGATAGCGGTTGTCGAGATGGTGATTTCCTGTCATGGTTTTTTGTCTGTAGGGTATTATTTTGTTTTTTGGAATTTTTAGTTTTTTTTTTATGGATTTTGCTTGATGGTTATGGTCGTTATATGAATTTTTTTTTTTGTAAGGTGAATTTAGTTTTTGTAGCGTTTTAGTCGGGCTCCATTAACGACCTTCCGAAATACCATGCCTTGTAAGGTCCTTAGTCGGACTGATCCGTTGGGATGTATCTCTTCGACAACGTAAGGTCCCATCCATTATGTGTGGAGTTTCTTAGGTTTTCCTTTGAACCAACTATTGTATAGTAAAGCAAGGTTGCCGATCGATAGGTTTTTGTTCTTGATGTTGTGGTCGTGCTAGGATTTCTATTGTTGCTTCTGGATTTCTTGGTATTGTATAGCCATGAGTCGGGGCTCTTCCAGCTTGCTGAGTTGAAATAGTCAGTCCTTCCTTCCTTGTTCGACATCGACATGTAGTATTTCTACTATAATAGGTGTCTGTTGTCGGAAGTGTAGTGGAACTACTGCTTCTTGTCCATAGACTAGTCGAAAAGGAGTTTGGTCGGTCGATCGTTTATAGGCTGTTCTGTATGCCCATAATACTGCAGGTATTTTCTCATCTCAGTTGTCCTTTTCAACATTACATATTTTAGTTAATCCTCTTGTTAATGTTTTATTGAATGCTTCAATTGCTCCATTCGACTGAGGATGATATGATGTACTCTGATGATGGTCGAATTGGAACTGGTCGGTTAGGGTTTTGATAGTCTTGTTGATAAAGTGTGTCCCCTGGTCGCTGATCAGGGTTAGTGCACATCCAAATCTAGTGATTATGTTCTCATAGATAAACTTAGCAGCTATCTGACTAGAACATGTATCGACTAGTTCAGCTTCTTCCCACTTAGTGACATACTCTATTGCAGTAATGATATACCTTGCACCTGACCTTTTTGTTGGTATAGGAAATGGTCCTATGAAGTCTATGGCCCTTATTTCAAATGTGAGACTGGGGTTTACCGATATCAAGGGAATTTCTATACTAGGCAGGGGTCAGCCTAGTCGTTGACATTTGTCACATCGACTAACAAAATTATTGCAATCTCTGTGGAGTGTCGGCCACCATAGTCCTGACTGTTGGATTTTCTTTGTAGTTGTATCTGCTTGAAAATGTCCTCCTGCAGGTCCATAGTGTGCTTCATGCATAATTTGGTCTCATTCATGTTCGAGTACACACCTTCTGAGGATGTCGTCTAATCCCATTTTGTATAAAAATCCATTAATGAGACTGTATGGTGCATCCTTCATAGCTAAGATATTCTTTTTCTTGGGGCTCATACCTTTGGGTGCATGTCCGTCTTCTAAGAACTGAGCTATTTCTTCTAGTTTTGCTGGGACTGCTTCTATCTGAAATAAGTGTGCATCAGGTAAGTCGTCATCGGATCCTGTCGGTTCTTCTCCTGTGTCGATTCAGGATAAATGGTCGGGACCGATATTTAACTTGCCTGGTCGGACAACAACTTCAAACTCAAATTCTTGGAAGAGAAGTAGCCATCGACAAATCCTTCCATGATGGAGTGGTTTATTGACAAGATACTTCAGGGCCTGAGGGTCGGTATAGAATATAAATGGATTAGCTAAGAGATAATGTCAATATTTTTGTAGGGCAAAGACCATTCCTAGGGCTTCTCTTTCTATGGTCGAATAGTTTCTTTCAGCCTTGTTTAATTTTCTGTTGCTGTAAACTATGGGATAATCCATTCCATCATATCCTGGTTGAGTTAGGATTCCTCCTATTGCTAGGCCTAATGCATAAATATGAACATGGAATTTGATCGACCAGTTCGAAAACTTTAGGATGGGGGCTTCGACTAGTTTTCTTTTTAATTTTTTGAATGATATGTGGCATTCCTTTTTCCAGTTAAACTCTTGATCTTCCCTTAATAGTTATTCAAGAGGATAGGTCATATCTGAATAATATCTTATGAAATTTCTGTAATATCTTGTGTGGCCAAGTAACACCCTGACCTGTTTGGGGTTTACTGGTGGTTTTAGGTCGAGGATAATTTTGATCTTTGCAAAGTCAACCTTAATACCTTCCTTACAGACAATGTGCCCTAATAATATCCCTATGGGGGTCACAAATATGCATTTATTGATGTTTAGGGAGAGTTGAATCTGTCGACATCTCTCTAGCATAAGTTTGAGCCATTTGCAATGATATTTTAGTGTGGAGTATATTGTCCAGTCATCAAAGTATACTGCCATAGTCTTGTAAATGTATTCTTGAAATGTTTTAACCACGATTTGAGAAAACACTGCAGGTGCATTCTTTAACCCAAAAGGCATAAATTTGTAAGAAAAGTAACCAAATTCACACACAAAGGTTTTCTTCTTCTAGTCTTCTTTAGCTACTGGTACTTGGTTATAGCCTAAGAATCCATCTGTAAATGAGTAGCATTCATGTCCTGCAACTTCATTCAAGATTTCATCTGCATAGGGTGTTGGAAATGGGTCTGTCAGTGTTACTTTGTTTAGTTCCCTGAAGTCGACACAAATTCTTAGTCTGGTTGGATCATGTTTCTTAGGTTGTACCACCATTGGACTTGCCCATTCTGATTGGTCAATAGGGTAGATGATGCCTGTTGCTAACATGTTATCAATTTCCTTTTTGACTATCTCCTTGTATTTGTGAGCTAGTTTATAGGGCCTTTTCTTCACAGGTCGAACATCAGGTTTAGTATCAATTTTCATTTCTCCCATTTTGTGGACTAAGCCTTTGAGGTCTTTGTAATCTCTAGCAAATACATCTTGGAATTACCTTAGTAAGTTCACTATTTTTGTGGTCTGTTCTTCTCTCCAGTAGTCACCAATATTTTCCATTTTTGGTCGATCATCATTTGAGATGTCGAATTCTTTAGTTTTGACTTTAACATCTAGCCACTCTGGTGCTTTGGCTTCATTGATCGGTCGACTTCCTTCTTTGAACTGTGAAAATGTGGCAGGGAAGTCGACTGCAATCATTATGTCGGTATCTGTTTTGTCGGTTGTTTCGACTTTCAAGATGGTGCAAATAGGTTTTGTTGTTTCGACATGGTTGGATTTCCATATAAATCTTTTTCCTTCTGTGTTTTCGTTTTCTAGCTGTAATCTTGTCGACTGTGGCTTTAGCTATGTTTGTATTGTGTTGCATTTCTTTGTCTGTTGATGATCTTGTAAGGGTTTATTTTCAGTCGGCTGGATAAATTATTTAATTTGTTTTGTTGTTTCGACCAGGTTTTTATTTTGAGGTATAAAGTTGAAATCTTTAATAAAAATTTCCCTGAGTTTGTGCCATAAGAAGGTTTCACATTTAGATTCTTCCATCTTATACCATTTGTTTGGTAAGTCGGCTAGGGTTGATGGGAACAAGTGGGGCTATGCTCGTTCATCCTTGTATCCAAGTCTTCTCCACTCCTGTTCACAGGTTTTGATATGATCTTCTGGGTTCTTTCCTTGAGTGAATACAGGTATCTGAGCTTGTTGGGTTAACTTCTTTCCTCCAAACCTTTCGACAAAGTAAGTCGAAGCAGTTGTCCAGGTCTGTAGTCTTGTCTGATGTGTATCCCACCATCTAGCTGCTTGCCCTGTAAAAGTTTCAACTAGGCTTTGAAGTCGGCCATGTTCACCAATATTTTTGGAGACTTGTTTGACATGTATGACTGGTGATACCTTTTCCTTATACCTTGGTAGTTGTGTAGTATTCAGGTTGGTCGGTTGTAAGGTAGGGTGTTCCCTAATTTTCTTTTCAAAGATTTTTGGGACAATGGACACTATGAAGCATTGTTAAGTGGGATTTTTTTGCACTTTTTGTATAGTCCAGCACCCTCTTGCTTATGTTTCGTATTTCTCAATCTCCCAATCATACAATTCGGCGTCTGAGTTATAACCAACTGAGTCTTGGTTACCTAAGTGAATTTCTCCATGTATGTTTGGTTCTGTGTAATTTGCATTGTTGTGGATTTGGTAGAGTTGTCGGACATCGACTTCTTCATCAATAGGTTCAGTCCAAGGTTCCCCTTGATATGGATGAATGGGCACAATGAACTTTTGTCCATTTCCTTTTAATTTGATTCATTCCTTGTCTAAGGATATGGATGCTTTCATCTTTCTACCCCAAGGTTGACCGACTAGCGCTGGGAAGGAGCTGGATCCTTCCTTCGGGTCAATGATTTCAAAATCGACCTTGGTCTAGATTCCTTTTATAGTCGTGTCGACATTTTTCCAGACGCCAATGGGTTCAATTAGGCCTTGGTCGGCTATTTTCAGGTATATTCCTGACTCATAGAGTTGAGGTCTGCCCATTTGTTCCCAAGTGTCACGAGTCATGATGTTTACTTGTGAGCCGAAGTCGAGCACTAATTGTCGGACGTGGTAACCTTCGATTTCCAGGTCGACAAGTGGGTTGGCATCACTTTTGTCTTTTTTATTTAAGCTACAGATGTTCTTTGTTTGTTTTTCAGAGTTGGTACCTTTTATTTCATACAACGAATCGATGAAATGGGATACTGAATTGTCTGTTTGAATGGGCTGGATTAATTCATTTATTGTGTTAGGTTGACTGTTATGAATGTTTTCTTATTGTGCAATTTCTTGGAATATATTAGTTTCTTATTTGTATATTTGTTTTTCCTTCAGTGGGTTAGGATAGACATTTTTCTCTTTTATTTTACTAATTTTGGGGTTATCAGCTCCTGTTTTTGTTCCTTGTTGAGTTACAATATGTAAATTTTTGGTGGTTATTACATCATTTTTTTGCACACAGGACAAGACATTAACATTTTTCTTGGTATTAATTTTTTCTAACATGGTAGGGAAATCCTCTAGTGAGTGATCCCCTACCCCACAGTGAGTACAGAATTTGAGATCAGTTCTATCCTTGTATGGACAGTGTGTGTACCGATGACCCTCTTTGTAACATGTGAAGCACTGGATGGGTCGACGCAGTCAGTTGTCGCGATTCCCAGAGAATCGACCTCTTCCTCTGTAGCCTGGGCATCGATTGTCATACCGGTGCTCATATCGTCGACCATCGTATCTTTTTCCGTTCTGATTGTTTGCTAGATTATTTTCCTCGTTATGATGTGCCACTGCATTTGTTTGGTAGATCGCCTGATAGTTCTGTCGGTTCTTCAGATTTAACTGACAGTTGGTCGTGTTATGACTTTTGGTCTCATAGATGGCACACCAGGAAGCCTTGTTGTTCTTCATGTTGAACGGGAAATATTTCATCAAGTGGTCTCCGTGCTCCTGACAGATGTCGTAAAAGGACTTGGTCTGTACGAATCGAACGTCTTGTCGGCTATATTCTTGTCGACAGTTATCTTTCGAATGGGATAAAAACAGAGACAAGAGATAAGAACAATAGGTGAACAACAGATTATATTATACAAATGAGTCCATACAACACAGAGAACTGAACTGAGTTCTCATCTATATCAACAGCCTAATATATATGATTACAGAACGGTTACAAAATAACTACCTGTCAGTTCGGTGAACCGACATGACCTTAGGTGGCCGACCTAATCTCTAACTTTAGTCGGCCGACCGACTTAGTCGGCTGATCGACTAAGTCGGTTGATCGACTAAGTTGGCTATTGTTCAAGTCAACTTATCGACTTGCTCCTTCTACAATGATATACATATTCATGGGTGTATTGATGAGACTTCTTTGATCCACTTGAATTCTTCATGTTTTATTTGCTCTTTATTTGTTTCATATTTTGGTGAAGGTTCTTCATTCAATTCCTGGATGAAAGAACAAATGGCTGATTATTATTTTGATGCATATTACATTCTTTGGGAGCAGCATTATAGGACATAGGATCCTCACCTATGTCATTGGAGCAGATTTGTTTGGTCACTTGAAGCATGTATGCACTTGGCAAATGGTAGTCTACTCACTTGGAGGTATAAGAACTTTCATGTTTTTTTGATGAGGCACCTCCTTGATGTATATTTTTATTATGTTGTTATGTACTTCGATGATATATCTTATGTACTCATGATATTTGGAAGAATGCATACAAGAAAATGGGATCCAGGAATTCTCTTTCATAATGGTATGAGTTGGAGAGCACTCTTAATTGTTGGAGTGCAATGCAAGCAATGGGACCCCGAGATAGTTTTTAGTCCCATTGATTCCCAATTCTTTGGGAAACAAGTAGTATGGGAGATGGATTCCCCACTTAATAAGATGATGTTAATCAGAGTAGTGCAGCAGCAAGCATGGTGGTTCCTCTCTAAAATCTTCATGGAATCTTAAAGACTAAAAGTGGGCAGCTCAGTGGCAACTTCAAAGAATCATACAGAAAGCAGGTTCTTCAACAACCATGTTTGAAATTGCTTAAGTACAAGAAATATTGGGAAGGGAGTATTTGTAATGTCCCAAATTTTGCATTGGGTCACAATGGCCAAATCACATTTTACATAATCATGAAAGTTTTCAAATGGATGCTAAAAGTCAAATAATTGCCAAGGAGGAAAATCACTAGTTTCCTAGGTTGGGGGTGGAAGATTTGAGATTTAGAATAAGGGGGATAATAAATGATTTTTAGAAATTAGAAGAGGATAAATATTTAATAATTTAGATTATTAAATAAATACAAGAGAAAATTGAAATGGCTATGGAGAATGGAGACACATGGAGACTATGGGGCCCACTGAAGCTAGAATTCCTATGTTAAATGGAATCCTCGTTTTGTAATTTCGAATATATGGGAGCCTAATGTTTTGGGATGGATTATAAGGTTAATATAATTGTCCATATACTTCATCGGTTGAATTTGGGATGAATTTTAACATACATGGGAGAGGAAGAGCCAAATGGGAGTTTCATGGACACTTGGCTAGATTCCCCTTACATTTATGACATCTATGACAAAAATGATGGAGATCCTATGAAATTTATGACACAAGTTGGATATGAAGGCTGAAATATTGACATAGTGACATGGAAGGACTGAATAGAGCATCTTAGAGGTCGATTTTGGGAGTTGGAGAAGGCCAAGAGGCTCTTATTCAAATTTGGGAGAAGAGGGAAGGTGAAGAGAGAGGCCACATGGAATAGCATGAGAAGCCACACCAATTCGACTTGGATTTGTTTTATGGATGGATTTGGAACCTTAGAAGACTAATAATATTTATAAAATATAGGGATCAGCCATGAGAAGAACCTTTTTCTCATTTGTGAATTGTGAGAGCTAGTGGATGACTAGTTTTCTTGCTTAAGCCAATTTCGAGAGTGAAAGATTCCCATCCTAGTTGGTGTTTGGAAAGGTCACTAAGGTATTTAATGGAGATTTAATGGAGTCTTATTTTCAGTTTCAAGCTATAGGAAATTCATGGACATCTCAATATCAGCTTGTTCTTCCATTCATCTCAAGTTTTCTCACCATATTTCAGCTCTATGGAGTGAGGAGCACTTGGTGAGCTATTCATCTCTTTGAGGGAGATTATATTGCTCCAGTATTTTGTATTCTGATGTAAATTCTCTGTTATTTAAGTTTAGAAATCTATTAGGTCAAAAATCCAATATATCTCATGTATTATTGTCCAATATTGAAGAAACAGTGACATTTCCCCAATACCTTGTTGTAAACTCTTGCAATCTTGATGGAATCGAATATATGTGTGCATAATTGATGATTTATGAATGAATGAACTGTCATTAAAGTATATTATGGGTTTCATGGTTTTTAACTGAGAATTTGTGGCCATTGGGTCGAATTTCATAGCATTTGGGGCAAACTACATCTCATTTCACCAAGGTTCCAAAACTAGTTTTTTATATCTGATTGAAGGCCAGTGATAACAGCCATGGGAGTTAGATTGGTTCTGCATATGAGTCTCTGATAATGTATTGTAAACATACACTTCTTCAATTTGAGAATTTGAGTGAGTTTATGTACATTTGGGAAGCCATTCCGGCAATTACACGGTAGCGATTTAAGCCCCAAAATTGCTAGTAAATTAATCTATTTTATTCAGAATTTGATATAGACTTGTAGAACTGATTGGAGGAGTATAAAACATCCTTGAACATAATAATTAAGTTATTATATCATTCATACACCTTCTCTGAATATTTTGGAGCAATTGGGTTGATTTGGAGACCAAGACACTAAAACTAGTCAAGAGCCAAAATTGTGAAAAAATTGGAAAATTTGGCATTTTAATAAAATTCCAAAAAGGGGACATTACACAACTTGTGTTAAGGGATTATTGCTCTTCCTAAAAAAATCTACTCTCATTAATATTTCATATTTCAGGTTGCAAGTTTTATAAGGGTTGTAAGAATTGTTTTATATCACCATACTAAGGATACCAATAAAATTATATAAAAAATGTTATGGAAAAAATGTATACCTAAAATATTTCATAAAAATATTAGATTTTTAATTGAAAAAGTGTATTGAAAGGGGTTTTAAGAAAATGATTTTTGGAGGAATTTCGTACTATTTAGTGAAATTATCCCTGGATGTAGGTGTTACAAGGAACTTCATGGCTGAAGGAAGGACATCCCTTTAAATGTCCAATTGAGACACCAGTCCATCACTCTTACGGTTCTATGGGTTGTTTTTCCTGGCGCAAGATAATACATGTTGACGACAAAAGGTTTGAAGCACATGTCACCTCGCAGTACTGTGGCAGCATGAAGGATTTTAATTCAGAACGTGTTCTCACAAAGAGTTGGTCTCTGCAGATGGTTATCTTCACAGCGTTCTTCATCCTCCCCATTTTGATGTGATTCAATAGTTCTTCATCCAAGATTTTCTTTAAGGATATGGAGTGCTGGGATTACTCCTCTTCCATGTCGCATTGTCTCTGAGCCACGTCTCGCAGGGGGAGCAACTCGAGGGGGAGGATGGGTTGTGCTACGTTGCACCACAATCTCTCCACGAGCTATGTTTCTCACATCCCTCTTCATATTCATTGGGTTGTGGATGATTGGGAGGCGGAAGTTGTGGCTTGTCACTGATCTACTCAGCCCCTGAGACAACACCAATCCCATTATTGGCGTATGAAGACTGTCATGGCTCAACTGCTTTGGGATAGAGATAAATCTTCCTCTTCCTCTCCCTCCAGCAATTCAGAGAGCTCTTCTTCCAATCCAACATATTCATCCTCACTGGGCTTGAATTGTCAAGATTCTCCACAGGATTCCCACATCAACAAGACACTATGTCTATCCAACACTTGGAAGAGGTTTCGCAAAATCAGGAGCTAAACGTGCAGGAAGTAGGAGATCACAAGCACGGAGGTAGCTCATCCCAGTTAAAGCCCGAACCTCCTCCAACAAAGGAACCACCTCCAGATTCATAGCCTCATCCTTCGGCTGATGAAGATGATTATTACATGCCATACATTATTGTCGAAGAGCCTTGGAGGATGCTGTAAGGACTTAGATTTATTTCTACTTGTGGCTTTGTCTTTTCCTATGAATGTTTAGTTTGTTTGTTATAACTATGTTATGTTTTAGTTTTGTCTGGTTTTTCTTGGTTTCCCCTCTGCGAGCAGGTCTCTCTTATCTAAGTCCATGAGAGTCTTTTTGTTACAGTCTCAATATCGAGACACAAATGCTATCTGAGATAGGGACTCTATGTTTATGAAAGTCATTTTGTTACATTCTCAATATCCAGAGAGATGCTATCCAATATAGGAAATCTATGCATATACTTTCTTTTATATATTAATATAAAATTGACAACTTACAAATTTTTTATATTATTAAAATTAAAAATATTTTTTTATTACCTTAATATTTAGTAAAATTAGAATTATTCTTAATATCCTAAAAAAAAAATATGCTATATAATAGGTTCACAATAAACTTAAAAAAAGTAAACCATTCTTTTAAGCAAAGAGGGTGTAACTATTTAATTACATTTAATTTAATACTTTATTTAAAAATAAATAAACTAATAGCGTTAATTTTTCTGATAATGGATTTAACTTACAAATCAGTTAGTTTTAGTTTTTCATGGTTCAAGTCCAAAACTAATTAAATTCGGAATTGCAGTTCTGATTGAACAACACGCATAAACGTACCACAACTTGCAAATAGTTAGATTTGAATTCGCTTTTCGGGAAAGCAAAGAGGTTTGTCTTGTAGACGAGTCCCACGCAATGTGTCGCTGGTTCTGGGACAATGGTTAGCCAGATGGCGGTTCAATCATTCGTGATATAATGTTTTGCCACAACATGGCCTATTTCTTCAGTCCCAACTTTTAGTTTTTTATTCATGTCCACTATTCTGTGCTAGCCAAGTTGCAAAATCCCTTTCTTTCTCTGCTGTATTCGCCTTTCTCGTCATAAGAAATCCTGACACGAGTCGCAATTACGTGTACTGAGGGGATAGAATTCTGGTGCCACCTAATCGAATCTGTTGTGTTTATACTTCCCCTCTTATTCACATTTGCAACAACATCCTTTGTTACTTTATGATGATGCACATCTACATGGATGCACTTATGATATGCATTTGAGTCCCTTAAAGACTCATGGTTTTTCTTTCTCAACACTTGGCTCATTTGATGTTGGAGGAACTTCATCCAACACTTGGGTGAAGAGGGATATGATTGAGGAACATTATTATTGGAAGCAACATCCTCTGTTATTTCATGATGATATACATATTCATGGGTGTATTTATGAGACTTCTTTGATCCACTTGAAGTCTTCATGTTTTATTTGCTCCTTATTTGGTTCATATTTTGGTGAAGGTTCTTCATTCACTTCTTGGATGAAAGAACAAATGGCTGATTATTATTTTGATGCATATTACATTCTTTGGGGGTAGCATTATAGGACATGGGATCCTCACCTATGTCATTGGAGCAGATTTGTTTGGTCACTTGAAGCATGTATACACTTAGCAAATGGTAGTCTACTCACTTGGAGGTATAAGAACTTTCATGATTTTTTGATGAGGCACCTCCTTGATGTTTATTTTTATTATGTTATTATGTACTTTGATGATATATCTTATGTACTCATGATGTTTGGAAAAATGCATACAAGAAAATGGGATCCAGGAATTCTCTTTCCTAATAGTATGAGTTGGAGAGCACTCTTAATTGTTGGAGTGCAATGCAAGCAATGGGACCCCGGAATAGTTTTTAGTCCCATTGATTCCAAATTCTTTGGGAAACAAGTAGTATGGGAGATGGATTCCCCACTTAATAAGGTGAAGTTAATCAGAGTAGTGCAGCAGCAAGCATGGTGGTTCCTCTCTAAAATCTTCATGGAATCTCAAAGACTCAAAGTGGGTAGCTCAGTGGCAACTTCAAAGAATCATACAAAAAGCAAGTTCTTCAACAACCATGTTTGAAATTGCTTGAGGACAAGCAATATTGGGAAGGAAGGCTTTGTAATGTCCCAAATTTTGCATTGGGTCACAATGGCCAAATCACATATTCTATATTCATGAAAATTTTCAAATGGATGCTAAAAGTCAAATAATTGCCAAGGAGGAACATCACTAATTTCCTAGGTTGGGGGTGGAAGCTTTGAGATTTAGAATAAGGGGGGTAATAAATGATGTTTAGACATTATAAGAGGATAAATATTTAATAATTTAGCTTATAAAATAAATACAAGAGAAAATTGAAATGGCTATGGAGAATGGAGACACATGGAGACTATGGGTCCCACTCAAGCTAGAATTCCTATGTTAAATGGCATCCTCCTCTTGTAATTTTGAATCTATGGGAAGCCTAATACTTTGGGATGGATTATACGGCTAATATACTTGTCCATATACTTCATAGGTAGAATTTGGAATGAATTTTAACTTACATTGGAGAGGAAGAGCCAAATGGGAGTTTCATGGACATCTATGACAACAATGATGGAGATCCTATGAAAGTTATGACACAAGTCAGATTTGAAGGTTGACATACTGACATACTAACATGTCAGGACTAAATAGAGTATCTTAGAGGTCGAATTTGGGAGTTGGAGAAGGCCAAGAGTCTCTTACTCAAATATGGGAGAAGAGGGAAGGTGAAGAGAGAGGTCACATGGCATAGCATGAGAAGCCACACCAATTCGACTTGGCTTTGTTTTATGGATGGATTTGGAACCTTAGAAGACTAATAATGTTTATAAAATACAAGGATCAGCCATGAGAAAAATATTTTTCTCATTTGTGAATTGTGAGAGCTAATGGATGACTAGTTTTCTTGCTTAAGCCAATTTCGAGGGTGAAAGATTCCCATCCTAGTTGGTGTTTGGAAAGGCCACTCAAGTCTTTCATGGAGATTTAATGGAGTCTTATTTTCAGGTTCAAGCTACAGGAAATTCATGGACATCTCAATATCAGCTTGTTCTTCCATTCATCTCAAGTTTTTTCACCATATTTCAGCTCTATGGAGTGAGGCGCACTTGGTAGCTATTCATCTCTTTGAGGGAGATTATCTTGCTCCAGTATTTTGTATTACGATTTAAATGCTTTGTTATTTAAGTTCAGAAATATTTTAGGTCGAAAATCCAATATATCTCGAGTATTATTGTCCAATATTGAAGAAACAGTGCCATTTTCCCAATACCTTGTTGTAAACTCTTGCAATCTCGATGGAATCGAATATATGTGTGCACCATTGATGATTTATGAATGAATGAACTGTCATTAAAGTATATTATTGGTTTCATGGTCTATAATTAAGAATTTGTGGCCATTGGGTCGATTTTCATAGCATTTGGGGCAAACTACATCTCATTTCCCCAAGGGTCCAAAACTTTTTTTTTATATATCTGATTGAAGGAAGTGATAACAGCCATGGGAGTTCAATTGGTTCTGCATATGAGTCTCTGGTAATGTATTCTACACATCCCCTTCTTCAATTTGAGAATTTGAGTGAGTTTATGTACATTTGGGAAGCCATTCTGGCAATTACCCAGGAGCAATTTGAGCCCAAAAATTGCTGGTAAATTAATCATCTTATTCAAAATTTGATATAGACTTGTAGAACTGATTGGAGGAGTATAATACATCCCTGAAAATAATAATTAAGTTATTATATTAGTCATACACCTTCTTTGAATATTTTGGAGCAATTGGGCTGATTTGGAGACCAAGACACTAAAACTAGTCAAGAGCCAAAATTGCGAAAAAATTGGAAAATTGGGCATTTTAATAAAATTCCAAAAAGAGGACATTACACAATTTGTGTTAATGGATTATTGCTCTTCCTAAAAAAATCTACTCTCATTAATATTTCATATTTCAGGTTGCAAGGTTTATAAGGGTTGTAAGAATTGTTTTATATCACCATACTAAGGATACCAATAAAATTGTATTAAAAATGTTATGGAAAAAATGTATACCTAAGATATTTCATAAAAATAAGAGATTTTTAATTGAAAAAGTGTATTGGAAGGGGTTTTAAGAAAATGATTTTTGGAGGAATTCCCTAATATTTAGTGAAATTATCCCTGGATGCAGGTGTTACAAGGAACTTCATGGCTGAAGGAAGGATATCCCTTTCAATGTCCAACCGAGACACTAGTCCATCACTCTCGTGGTTCTATGGGTTGTTTCTCCTGGCGCAAGGTAATACATGTTGACGACAGAAGGTTTGAAACACATGTCACCTCGCAGTACTGTGGTAGCATGAAGGATTTTAATTCAGAACGTGTTCTTGCACAGAGTTGGTCTCTGCAGATGGTTATCTTCACAACGTGCTTCATCCTCCCCATTTTGATGTAATTCAATAGTTCTTCATCCAGGATTTTCTTCAAGGACCTGGAGTTCTGGGATTACTCCTCTTCCATGTCACGTTGTCTCCTAGCCACGTCTCGTAGGGGGAGCAACTCGAGGGGGAGGATGGGTTGTGCTACGTTGTGTCACAATCTCTCCATGGGCTATGTTGCTCACATCCCTCTTCGTATTCATTGGGTTGTGGATGATTGGGAGGTGGAAGTTGTGGCTTGTCACTGCTCTACTCAGCCCCTGAGACAACACCAATCCCATTATTGGCGTATGAAGAATGTCTTGGCTCAATGCTCTGGGACAGAGATAAAGCTTCCTCTTCCTCTCCCTCCAGCAATTCAGAGAGCTCTTCTTCCAAGCCAACATATTCATCCTCACTGGGCTTGAATTGTCAAGATCCTCCACAGGATTCCCACATCAACAAGACATTATGTCTACCCAACACTTGGAAGAGGTTTCACACAATCAGGAGCTAAACGTGCAGGAAGTAGGAGATCACAAGCACGAAGGTAGCTCATCCTAGTTAAAGCCTGAACCTCCTCCAACAAAGGAACCACCTCCAGTTTCATAGCCCGATCCTTCGACTGATGAAGATGATTATTACATGCCCTACATTATTGTCAAAGAGCTTTGGAGGATGCCGTTAGGACTTAGATTTATTTCTACTTGTGGCTTTGTCTTTTCCTATGAATGTTTAGTTTGTTTGTTATAACTATGTTATCTTTTAGTTTTGTTTAGTTTGTCTTGGTTTTCCCTCTGCGAGCAGGTCTTTCTTATCAAAGTCCGTGACCATCTTTTTGTTACAGTCTCAGTAACCACACACAGATGCTATCCAATATAGGAAATCTATGCATGTACTTTCTTTTGTATATTAATATAAAATTTACAACTTACAATTTTTTAATATTATTAAAATTAAAAATATCTTTTATTACATTAATATTTAGTAAAATTAAAATTATTCTTTAATATCCAAAAAAAAATATATGCTATATAATAGGTTCACAGTAAACTTAAAAAAAAGTAAGCAAAGAGGTTGTAACTATTTAATTACATTTAATTTAATACTTTATTTAAAAATAAATAAACTAATAGCGTTAATTTTTTTGATAATGGATGTAACTTACAAATCAGTTAGTTTTAGTGTTTCATGGTTCGAGTCCAAAACTAATTAAATTCGGAATTGCAGTTCTCATTGAACAACACGCATGAACGTACCACAACTTGCAAATAGTTGGATCTGAATTTTTTGCTTTTCGGGAAAGCAAAGACGTTTGTCTCGTAGACGAGTCCCACGCAATGTGTCGCTGGTTCTGGGACAATGGTTAGCCAGATGGCGGTTCAATCGTTCGTCAACTAAAGTTTTGCCGCAACGTGGCCTATTTCTTCAGTCCCAACTTTTAGTTTTTTATTCATGTCCACTATTCTGCGCTAGCCAAGTTGCAAAAGCGCTTTCTTTCTCCGCTGTATTCGCCTTTCTCGTCATAAGAAATCCTGACACGAGTCGCAATTACGTGTAGCGAGGGGATAGAATTCCGGTGCCACCTAATCGAATCTGTTGTGTTTATACTTCCCCGCTGCAAAATCTAAATCCATATTGGACGAGTGAATTTGATCAATCGTGAAGTCAGTCATTGTGAGCAGAGGACAGGACAGCAAGAAATCAAAGGAAATAGAGCATTGGATTGATATTGAAGATGACAATAGGTGTAGGAGTTCCTCTTTGTATTCAGTGCGGAACGACCGATAATCCGTGCAGATGCAAAATAGTCGGTCCAACATTAGGGTTTCTTGCATTCTTGGTGGCTGCTCTGGTGGAATGGCCAGTGGGTGCTATTCTCTATTGCTTTCGCCATGCTAAGGGAAGGAGGATCATGGGCCATCCAGCCACAGTTGTATATCCATCTGTTTCCAGCGCCATTCCTTTCTGATCATCATTATCTTGAACTTTCTAATGTTCTAATAAAGCTCCAAAAGAAAAATCTCTTCAAAGGAGAAAGATAAATTGTTGGAGCTCGTTGTGGAATCATGCTTTCTCCAGTATAAAAAAAGTAGAAGAGTTGAAATTGTTACAATATGTCAATCTGAGTTTCATTGCACTTTTATATTTGTTTTAGTCACAAATTTGTTGTAGCTGTGTTGTAACAGTAGGTCATTGTCTAATCATGCTTTTGTGAGTAGAGAAAATGTAGAAGAGTTGAAATTGTTAGAATGTGTCAATCTGGGTTTCATTCCACTTTTATATTTGTTTAGGGTTGTAACAGTAAGTCATTGGCCGTGATTTAGGGTTGTAACAGATAGTCAGGGTCGAGTGTTTTGTGTGAAAGCAACATTTGCGTACTCATTTCTTCTTTGGATACGACTTGCAGATCATACTGCTGTTGCTATGGTACAGCACTGGATAGCTGGGAGTTCGCTCCAACTAGTCCTGTATTTGTATGAATTTGATGGTTATTCCATTTCCTGTTAAATGGTACCAATAATAAAACTCAAGCTAACTTATGAACAAAATTTATAGTATTGTAGTCTGCAGTTTCATATATATTTGTTTTTGTTTTTGAATTTCTGTGTGGAAATTTCCTTTTAAATGGTACCAAATTCCAATAATGAAACTGAAGCTATCTTGCCATGAACAAAATTTATAGTATTTTACTTTGCAGTTTCATGTTTGTTTGTGAATATGTGTCTGGAAGTTTTGTAACCCAATACATTTTATTTTAGAGAATAGAATATGGATATCCACGGGACAATGGAATCCTATGTATAATTAAAATATATTCAATCAACGAGCAAATATACAACTCAGTGGTGTTCTACATTCTTTAAAGCACAATTAGTGTTCTCAAATATCTCATGGAGTTCTAACATTTTCAGCACAATCACATTTACATTCTTTAAAGTTACTTATTGTTCTCAAATATCTAATCGAGTTCTAACATTTTCAGCACAATCACATTTACATACATTCTTAAAAGCACAATTAGTGTTCTCAAATATCTGATCAATGGAGTTCTAACATTTTCAGCACAATCACATTTACATTCTTAAAAGTGGAGTTCAAATATTTTCAGTACAATCACATTTACATTATTATTACATTCTCAAATCACATTTACATTATTATTACATTCTTAAAACTGGAGTTCAAACATTTTCAGGACAATCACATTTACATTCTTAAAAGCAATTACATTAGCAGAATCACATTTACATTATTATTACATTCTTAAAACTCGAGTTTAAAAGCAATTACATTAGCAAATCTCATTTACATTATTATTGCATTCTTAAAAGCACATTATTATTGCATTCTTAAAAGCACAATTACATTAAGCACATTTACATTCTCAAAAGCACAACCAATTATTTAGATATTTGTATATTATATTTACCCTTGCAGTTTTTTTGGGGGGATGATAATGCCCCGAATCACATGAAGGAGCAACCCCATTCTGGATTAGATTAGTCTCATTTGGCTTTTATATATATATATATACGTATACTCCCCCTACCAATATATATATATTTTTAGAAGGAGGGGTACACCTCACATGGTAAAGGTCAACGTAGGTATGCGCATTTCCTTAAATGGTCCATTTTAGATGGTTCTACTCCCTAACTAACCACCTGGAACTATAATGCTAGGACTATCTCTCATGCTGGTAGGTAAACGCCCAATTGTGGGTGGTATACACCACTGACTCTCATGCTGGGCACTAACAAGCCACAGAAACCCATTTTGTGTTTGCTGGACACAACAATATGAGGAGTGTTTGCTGGACACAACAATATGAGGAGGCCTGGCAATTTAGGTCTGCACATGTTGGAAAAAGTAATTACTTGCAGTAGCCGTACCAAACCTTAGTGGACTCACCGCACTTGCAGAAGCGGTACCAAACCCCAGTCGACTCGACTCTGCCAGAGTCAGTATCAGTTCAGTTTCTGTCACTCAGCCTCACAAGAGTACAAGAGTGGTGTGTTCACGGTTCTGCAATGTAATCCAGTCGAACAAGAGGGTAGAAGCAATTTTAGTTTTCCTATAAATAGAAGAAGAAGAAGTTTGTAAATCACTCTGAGAGTGGTGTGTTCACCATTCTGCAATGTAATCCAGTCGAACAAGAGGGTAGAAGCAATTTTAGTTTGCCTATAAATAGAAGAAGAAGAAGTTTGTAAATCACTCTGAGAGAAAGAGAGAAATAAAGAACTTAGAAGAGCCTAGAAGCAATTTTAGTTTGCTTATAAATAGAAGAAGAAGAAGTTTGTAAATCACTTTGAGAGAAAGAGAGAAATAGAGAACTCAGAGAGAGAATTTTGAGCAAAGAGTGAAGAAAGAATAGATGATGACATCATTATCACGTTTTTTCAGGTATTTCTTGTTTTTGGGGTACGGGGTCTGTCAAAAGTATGCTAAGTGTGTACTCGTTGGATGCAGAATTTAATTCCGTATCCAACGAGCTCTCCCGATCGAAATTTGAGTAAAAATGCGGGGAGATATGTCGAAAATACAAACAAAAAAGTAGTTTTTTTTATGATACCTACCCCCAAATTTATATTAAAAAAGTGTTTAATACCTATACGGTATTTCAAATTTAAAGCAATTTCATTGGCTAACACATGATGACATGGAATTTGAGTTAAAGTTAAAAGACCCATTTTGAATTGAAATTTCCTCTAATGGCAGACATCATCCATTGGTGGCTGCAATTATTTTCTAACTTTTATTGATGACTACTCAAGAAAAACATGGCTATATTTTTTGAAACATAAATCTGATGCATTTAGTTATTTTCACTAGTTCAAGGAACTCGTAGAGAACCAGAGTGGACACTGCATCAAAATCTTAAGGACCGACAAAGGAGGTGAATATGTTTCGAATGAATTTCTAAATTTTTGCAGGACCCATGGCATACAAAAGCAATTCACTGCATGGTATATACCTCACTATGGTTTACACCTCACCATAGTGTTTCTCATTTAAAAGTTTTTGGTTGTGTTGCATATGCTCATGTTCCAGATGAGCTAAGAAATAAATTATACAAGAAGGGACATAAATGTATTTTTTTCGGCTATTCTGAAGACACAAAAGCATACAAGTACTATGATCATGTCGCAAGGAAAGTGATAATCAGTCGAGATGTTCAATTTGACGAGAATGAATCATGGGATGGAACTGTCGACATAAATGTCAAGATTGTGTCGAATGTCGACAATGATGACATGGCGGAGGAAGTGGTTCAAACACCACATGTAATTCAATCGGTTGTAGCATCGTCAACTCCCATGACACCATGACATGGTTCAGCACAAGGACCATCGATGCAACTTCAAGATACGCCAACAAGTACACCAAGAGGACATCAGACTCCATCAAGTATTTCGTCGAGGTCGACATCGACAGAACCAGTGAAGATAAGAAGTCTGTGTGAAATATATGAAGCTGGTACACCAAATTCATTCTCTCTCTTTGCATTATTTTCTCCTATATATGATCCACTAACATTTGAAGAAGCTGTCGAAGAAGAAGTATGGGAACAAGCCATGGATGAAGAAATAGAATGCATTGAGAAGACTCAAACATGGGAGTTGGTAGATGTACCAAAACATAAAGATGTAATTAAGGTCAAATGGATTTACAAGACCAAGCAAGATGATGATGGGAATGTGCAGAAGTACAAAGAAAGATGGTAGAAAGAGGGTTCACACAGCAACCCCGCATAGAATTCAATGAAACGTTTTCACCTGTTGCATGCATGGATATAGTCAGAACAGTCTTGGCCATTTTTAAACAAAACAAATGGCATGTTTATCAAATGGATGTTAAGTCAACATTTATGAATCACTATCTAGAAGATGAAGTATATGTGGAACAGCCACAAGGCTATTAAGTTCCAGGTCAAGAGCATAAAGTGTATAGGCTGAAAAAGGAACTCTATGGTTTAAAGCAAGCTCCTAGAGATTGGTACAGTCAGATTGATTCCTATTTCACTAAAAATGGATTTCACAGAAGTGAAAGTGAACCAACTTTGTACACCAAAGTTGATTAGCAAGGTAAGATGTTAATTGTCTGCCTTTATGTAGATGATTTAATATTTACTGGTGACTTTTGGTATAGAATATTTTAAAGCAGTTATGGAAAGTGAATTTGAAATGACTGATCTGGGGCTTATGAAGTTTTTTCTGGGCATTGAAGTCCAATAGTCTAAAAGTGGTATATTTATATCATAGTTAAAATATGCAAGTGCATTTTTTAAAATATTTAACATGTGTAATTGCAAGACATCCCCAACACCAGTAATAACAGGTTTAAAATTGAGCAAGGATGATGGAGGATCAACTATAGATCCTACGTTGTTTAAAAGACTTATTGGCAGCCTTATGTATTTGAAAGCGACAAGACCAGACATCATGTATGGAGTAAGCTTGATCTCAATATTCATGGAGTTACCAAAATACTCTAATTCGCAAGTAGGTAAAAGAATTCTGAGGTATGTAAGTGGCACAAAAAACCTTGGCAATATGTATTCAACCTCTAAAATTTTTAAACTCATTGACTACACTGACAGTGACAATGGAGGAAGCATAGATGACTGAAATAGCACATCTGAGTACACATTTCACTTTGGTACAGGTGTTGTTTTGTGGGCTTCAAAGAAACAACCCATAGTGACTCTATCTTTAGCAGAAGCATAGTATGTTGCAGCTACACGCTCTGCATGTCACGCTGTCTAGATGAAGAGAGTGTTAAAAGACTTGTCACTGAACCATCAAGAACCGACAACCATATTCTGCGACAACAATTCAACCATTGCATTATCCAAGAATCATGTGTTTCATAAGAGAACCAAGCACATCAACATAAGGTTTCATTTCATAAGAGAGTTGGTGAACAACAAAGAAATTTGTTTAGAATTTTGTAGGTCTGAAGGTCAACTTGCAGACATATTTACAAAACCATTGGCAAAGGATATGTTTCAGTATCTACGTATTTATCTTGGAATGACAAGTTCTGCACAGTGAAATCTGTCATGCATAGAGCAAATCTAAGCTTTGAAACATTTTGTAAAATTTTGTTTTTAAGATGCCCATTTGCTCATAATTAAGGGGGAGTGTTGGAAAAAGTAATTACTCGCAGAAGTTGTACCAAACCCCAGTCGAATATTCTAGATTCTGTATCAATTCAGTCTTTTTCAGTCAGCCTGATAAGAGTGAAGTGTTCACAATTTTGCAATGTAATCCAGTCGAATTAATTTTTTGAACTTAAGTTTTAGGTAGATAGTTATTACAGCCATTAATGTCAAGACTGTAGATTCACATAGAAGCAATTTTAGTTTTCCTATAAATAGAAGATGAAGAAGTTTGTAAATCACTCTGAGAGAAAGAGAGAAATAGAGAACTCGGAGAGAGAATTATGAGAAAAGAGTGAAGAAATAATAGAATTGAAGCCCAAGCTTCTGTGTGGTTGATTCTGTGGAAAATTCGAAGCTCTGTAGAAGAATATGTCGAACATCCAACAAGTTTGTATTACAATTTTTTATTTCTCAACAAGTTATATATAACAAATAGTTTATGGTTGAAATGCATGTTTACTTAGTCAACATTTTCTCTAGAATTATTTGTGTAAATGTTGTTTACATTTATCAGTTGAGTGAAAGATCAAAGAATCCATAAATTTCTCGCCGAGTAAAAGTTCCATGTTTTATGACAGAGTGGTCGACACAAGTCTCTCCTTAATGTTTGGTTATATGTTTTTATAATTTTGTTGAATTGTTGATTGTGTCGGTTTTTACTTCATATTACTAGTGGGTGAAAAACATTTGTAATTTCTTAAGTCTTTTAGACTAAGAAATATCCTTTGTAAATTTCCACTACAATCAAACCAATCCACGAGTGGTTGAAGTAAAACCTGTCGGTAAAATCGACAAGTTGTCGAAGTAAAACTTGTCGGTAAAACCGACAAGTAGTCGAAGTAAAACCTGTCGGTAAAATCGACAAGTTGTTGAAGTAAATCCGTTGAAGTGAAGTGTGTCGGTAAAACCAGTAAAACCAACAAGTTGGAACTTGTCGAGGTAAAAGAGTCGGGTTGAAAATTTTGACCATATTGGTAGACTTTTCTAGTTAGAGTTAGACAAGTTTCACCCGACAAGAAAAAGAAAAAGAGGTTGACGTGAAAATTTTATAACTGAGCAGTAACTCAAGTTTTTCGGCACATTTTTTGCTAACAGGACATCATATAACTTCTTTGGAGTAGCTATCATTCTCTACCTTGCTAAATGAGAGCATTTGTATTCCCTACATCCCTTTCACAAGTAATTAGAGCATCAATTTCTAATTCTATCCAGAAATCCTTTAGGAATGTGTGCTAATGCATGCCATAATATAGGAATGGCTTCAAGTAAAAACTTAATCAAACAACTATCTCCCCCTTTTAAACACATCTATTGCACCAAAAGGATATCCTTTTCTCTACTCGAGAGAGCAGCCATCCCTAGTCCTCCTTCCTATATTTAAAGTAAAACCCAGGTATATAACTCCTTCTTCGATATCCAGATGCTAAAAAGAGAAAATATTAGCTATCATATTAGTCAAATTGTCATCCAATCCAAAGGAGTTAAAAGTATAATTACCGATATTTACTTCCATCCCAGTATCAGCAGAGTGCAACTCCAAAATATCCTTAAGAATTTGACTTTCCCTCTCTAAATAGTACACCAAAGAGTCACGGATATCATCAACAAAAATGTAAATGATTAAGAGTTACCCCTCTGCCAACTTGGATTCCTTTGAGCAGTTTGCTGCATGGATTGCACATTTACATTTTTAAAAGCACAATTACATTAAGCACAATATTACATTAGCACAATCACATTTACATTATTATTAAAATTACAATTACATTACATTAGCATAATCACATTTACATTATTAAAAGCACAATAACATATTTCCAATTATAAATTAAAGCACATTTATAATTATATTATTAAAAGCACATTCACAATTACATGATTAAAAGCAAATTCACATTTACATGATTAAAAGCACAATTACATTATTATTATTATTTAAGCTCAATCACAAATTAACATTATTAAAATATAATCACATTATTATTTTTAAAAATTTATAGTGAAATAATATTAAAATACAAACATGTCAAGAGCCATAGTGGATTCTTATAGACCCAGGACCACTAAAAATTCACTTAAACAAGTAGTCGATGCATGAGGTTCCAACATAAACTTGTTCATGAATTCCTTCTATGCACGGGAGATCCAACAACTACTAAGCAGGCTTATGTGAGAGTACATATTCAAAATAAACAACCTATCAAAATAAGGCTTGGAGAGCATTAAATGTCAAACTTCATAAGCGGAAATTCTTTGATATCTAACAACGACTAGAGAGATTGAGAAGATAAAAACAAAGAGGTTACTTAGAGTTGTGGGTGACTTCAACACCTTCGAGCTTCTCTTACAGAATAGTACACTGGTAGTCCTCTAAACTTGATGTATTTTCAAGATCTTTTTTTCACCAAGAGAGCCTTTGTTTTCTTCAAGGAGTAGAGGTCCACCTGACCACTACGCTCCACATGATTTTTCTTGTGGTCACTCGGAGTGTCAATAATTTTTTTATCTTGAACCACAAAGGGCTCTTTTCCTTCCTGGTTTTCTTGATTCTCCATCGATTTGGAAACCGAAGAGGGATTTAGGGAGGAGGAAGAGTGAAGAGATGGAGTAGGGGAAGGAGAGAGTGGGGGATTGTTGTCCTTACTATAATCCTACAACTGCATAAAGACCCAAGCCAACATATTTTTCACTTCCCAATAATGCTTGCAATGAACCAGAGCTCGCTGACCTATCTATTGTTGCACCACCACATCTTCTTCCCAGTCGTACAACATATTCCTTAAATGTCCTGGATTGGAGCTATCATACACAATTCCAGAGGAATCTCTATTCACTCGATGCCTAGAACTTCCCTTTCCTCTACTAGCACATGGAGGGGTGGCGTGAATCCTTCTGGACATGTTTGTGCAGCTGAATAATGAGGCTTAGACCCCTTGAATTTCTAATTGGGAAGTTAGAGAAGGACAAGTGAGAACCAGAGATGAGAAGAATTCCAGAGAGGGTTTTGAATGACGTTACTGATCTTAGCTAGGCCCACATAAAGGCTCTTAGCAAAGAGCTTAGGGAAAAAATCTATACACCATATGCAAATCACTGGAAATGGAAACTTTCCTCCCAAAAATCCATGAAATAATCCACCATGGGAGTAATAAATTCACTACTAGGAGACATGATTATCGATGTACCCTCACCCTCTCTACTTAGAGAAAGAATGACGCAGATCATTGAAGCCTTATTCTTTGGAAACCTAAACCAGTTAATGAGTATGGCGAGTAGATCAAGCTCCGTCCATGTGGTCAGTGGAAGGGGGATTCATGTTCACATCCACATGCGCTAATTGATCCAAAAGGACACCCACATATGAGGAACACAATCACATTATTTAAAGTGGGTCAGAAAAGTAATATAAGAGTTCCATATTATTAAAAGTGGTTTATACAAGTACTAGCACAACCACATAATTGAAAGCACAATCACATTATTAAAAGTGGTTCATAAAGTACTTGCACAACCACATTATAGCACAACCACATAATTGAAAGCACAATCACATTATTAAAAGTGGTTCATAAAGTACTTGCACAATCACATTTACATTCTTAAAAGCACAACGTTATAAAGTACTTGCAAAACCGCATTATTAAAAGCATAGCCACCTTATTAAAAATGGTTTATCAAATACTAGCACAACCACATTATTAAAATTTGTCAAGAAAATACTAACACAATCATATTAATTTAGCAGAACTACTAAATCACAACCATCAACCACACTATTAAAAGTGATTAAAAAAAGTACTTAACACAATCATATTATTAAGGAATGACTACTAAAGCAAAACCACCAACCACACTATTAAAAGAGGTTCATAAATATACCAACACAAGGACATCATTAAAAGTGGTCATACAAATATTTATCTCACTCATCAACATGTTGAAAAAATATGCATCATTCATGAGAATAATTGTTTGTATATTATTAAATTGCGTATATTTTTTTTTTATAAATACTTTGAATTAATAAACTATAATGGAGTAGTCTATTTGTTATATGTTTTCACTTCATTTATTTTTTTTATCGTAATTTGGCTAATTTTTTTTTACAAAATCTAACTTTTTAAGTGCCCAAACCATGTTTTGGAATACATAAATGGATTAAACATTCTCCAATACTCGAATGACACTACTATTATACAAGTATAACAACCATCATATGCTTTTTCAAAAATTAAGATAAAATTTCTAGTGTGTTAGGTGAAAAAAAAACAAAGAAAAAAAGATGACAAAAATTAGACGTTACTTTGAATTAATAAATTATATGTTTTTAAATGTATATAAATTATTATAATGGTTTGCATATCATTGCATATTCCTTATTTTATATATACTTTGGATTAATAAATTATACCTTATTCATTTAAATGAATAAATTATACCAATGTTTTTAAATATATATATATATATATATATATATATATATATATTACTTTGAGTTATTGTGGTTTTATGTAAATAATTATTAAATGAATTTTAAATATAAAAGATTCTTATTTTCTTAAAAAAATCTTTTCACAAATGCCATTTCTATTAATCTTTCATGAAAACCAAAACAATTATTTAACATTTACCCTAACTTTTCTTATTTAACATTTACCCTAACTTTTCTTTGTGAGATGTTTGCAGTATGGTTTTTTGACCAATAAAAAATTATGAGATGTTTACAACATGGTTTTTTGACGAACATGAAACTTTGAAGCATTATTTGGCCTCATACCAAGGATTTTTTCATTTTTGTTTGTTTTAACATAGAATTAAAACACATAACATCAGATAGGTAAAATCCTTTTCATTTATATCAATGCTATGTCCAATGTAGCATTATTTTTTAAACATAAAATGTTAGGGACCCTTTTATGTTAGTGTAGCTCATTACATGTGTGGATTCCCGAGGCTTGCTTCCTACATGTTTTCCATGTGTTGGCACACCCCACATGTTTTCCCTCGGCATGCCAGGCATGTGTTATGTTGATGGGAATCAACTGCCTTCTTTCATTCTCTATTGTTGGCATGCCATACATGTGTTCAGTTGTTCACATTCAATGCCATATGCTCAATCAAGCACTTTCTTTCATGCTATATCAATTGAATGTTCAATTCAACAATTGTGAATCACTAGTAGAGGTACTCGTACCCTTTCTTGTGTTGAATCACTGGTCGAGGTCTTGCTACCTTTGCTTCAGTCATAATGCACAAATTTGATAGTGCTTTCTTGCTTACTTTTGGTGCAATATTGATAAAAACTATTGTATTCTTTCCTTGATGTTCATTATGTACCAATATACTTATTGAGGGAGATAACTTTATTTGCAAGCCTATGAGCATTGACTGCCGACTTGGTTCCTTTCTCTATGGATCACCAGTTGAGCACCGATCGCTGACTTGGTCCTAGCTCCTTTCTCTATGAAGCATTGACTTCTATTTCGAATACTTAAGGAAAGAGGGAGGTCACTCGTACTCAAAGATTTGGCTTCCTTACTATAGTGACACAACAGCTTTGGTGAGATCGTTGATACTCAATAGCTTTAGTCTATATTATGCTTGCATGCAAAAATTTATTGTCCACTCAAGTTGGCATACCTGTGCCAACATTTCATCCTGGAGAGAAATTTGAGGTTGATCACTCATTAAGTATACAAAACTACACCTTGCAAAGATAGTTGGAAATGGGATACTCATAACACTGACCAACTTTAAACAAAAGCAAGATTAAATTAGCAGTCATGCTCGATTCCAGCAGAAAGCCATAGATAATAAGTAAGGTTTAAATGTCTTCGGTTGTAAAATGCATATTACTTGGGATTAATGAAAATAAAAACATCAAATAATGACAAAGAACCATGATACATTTCAAAGCCTACATAACAACAATAGTTATTAAATTGGAAATTTTTTAACCTATCTCTACGAAATTTATGTTAGATAGTTAAAATTTGTAGGCATTGGAGGCATATCTGATGGAAATATAATGCTAATTATTGCAATTACATCACATTGTTTTTAGCTAGTGATTGAGTTTCCAAAATTGGCAACTGGCCAAGCTTTCGATATTTTTTCTTTCCAAATTAAGGACCTCAATTGCCGATGGAATGATTTAGGGGCATCTCCGCACAAGATCAATTCTTTGAGTACCAGAAGATGAAAGAGCCACCATCACGGGTCCTCCAAACCTATCCTTGTGTTGGGATTCAATGCTTCCAAGGGTGACATTGTGCTCTTGGGTCACCACGATGGACTGAGCTGACGTTATAAAAAATTCTTAATCAGTGTAGACAAAGATTATTTCCCTAGTCTACATGGGGCAGTTCTAGAACAAAAATACACATCGGTGCATCCTTCCCCTAGATCATGAAACTACTTGAATGAAAATATTTCTTACCTCAACGATGAAGGTGATCCTTGTTGTACAATTCTCCCATGATCAAATATACCTGCAAAAGGATGTGAATAAACAAGATACAATCGTGAAAGAAATAAGGAAATTCAATGATCTATATTAATAATCAAGGAGAAAAGCAATGAACAATTGATATTGACACAAATCATTCATGGGAAAGGGAAACATGTTTGTATTAATAACATATGAAAAGAAATCTACAACCAAAGTCTTGACTTTGAAGCTTTGTTCTCATAATTCCTTTGACATCACTTTCACACACACTCTACAAGCTTTAAGAGCCTCACTCACAACCACCCTCTTTGCCTCCTATACCAGCAATGATTCCAAAGACATAAACGTGCTCTCTTGGTCCTCCCCATTTCCATGAAAGGCAGCTTATATATATAGGCCAAAGGGAGCCTAAAGGGGTTGATAATTTTTGGGTGGAAGGTGAGGAATGATACCTAGAGGCTGGGGGCACAAATGCCACCTATTCCAAGTTGTTGGGTAAGCCTCCACAAGACTTTCTCCTAGAAGGTTCTTGAAATCTTTTTTTTTTTCCTTTTTGACAGTATTGACGCTCTTTTCATATGGAAAGCTCGGTTGATGCTCTTTGTCTTGAGGAAACAAGTGTCATAGGCACACTATGTCAGTGGGAAAGAGGCGTCAGGAAGGTCTGATGTCCTATGTCAAGAGGAAAGGCATGCTAGACCTCCTAGAGTTGGGAAAAAATCCCTTTCAAATATATTTTGGTCATTTCACTTTAGGAGATTGAGGATAGAAAGTAATTTTAGGTCTAACAGAATGTCCCCCAAAGTATGAAGCTAGAAGGATATGATAGGTGAAATTATTTGCTAGATGTGATATGTAATCAAAGGAAAAAGAGTGGTGAGTGAAGATCTGTCATAATACCAATTACAAAATATATGACTCAAATCATGGATGTTGACCAATACATTGCATATCCATGTATAATGACCATGCCATGGCAACCAATAATACACTGTAGATCCATGTTCGATAAGACTCAAAACAGGGCATATCTACAAAATACACACTGTATATCTATGTCATCCTAACTCAAAATTGAGCATAGCCACTAGACATACAATGTCGATCCATGCAATGACTCAAGAAATACTCCATCAAAACCTGAGGATAGGCACACATTCAAGTGAATAGCTAACCACTTAGGGTCTTCATTCTAATCCAAAACAATACGATTCTATCCATGTGAATAGATGTCATGATGTTGAACATGGTAGAAACCACTTGATTATTGGTCATTGATGTACATAGTTAACAAGTGTGAGGGAAATCACCATTAATGTCAATGATCCCCAAGGTACCTTAGTACATTCCTCCAAATTTGAATAGATAATTTGAAGTCAAACAATCGATAGAATATTCCAATAATAGGACATTCATGATGAAAGCCTACTGTCGAAAGCAAGGAAACATGCCATTGAGGCATGCAGGCTTCAAGGTACTTGACTGGTTTCTAAGACTTTCTTGGATGATGTGCTGGTTTCGACGGGAATAGACTCATCGAAGGAGGGCCATGATGTTTCCCCCATCATCGACACGATACTCGAAACAAAAGTGATTTTTGAAGTGACCATGATATAGTAACAACCATAGGACATACTTAGATTTAACCGACTCGAAGGAAGGTAGAGTAACTACAGAGTAGAGCAGGGTATTTAAGGATTCTAATATTATACTTAAGTATAAGATTCAGGCGATTGTTTTGGATTGAAAAAACATGTTTATAGATAGGTAAGTGAATATTAAATATGAAACATAAAATTAACACTGAAATGTGTAAAGTTTGGCGAATATTAAGATAAAAAAACATATTTTATGTAAATATAGGCGATATTAGACACCAAATAACAAATTTATTTTTTGAAAACAACCCCAAAAATAGCTAATTGGCGAAATTTCACCACTAAAACTTACCCTGCTACAGAGGTAGACTGTAGTAAGGACTCCCTTTGAACATTGAACGTCATGATAAGCAACTTGGTAGCATTGACTCGATTGGGGTAGAGACCAGACATAATGCAAAGGCAGGATGATGCATTCTTTGAATTGACTCAAAGGAGTTAAATGACTCATGAAAGTGGATTGAATTGATGAGAACCTGAATACCCAACTATTTTGATGAAAATGGAGATATGTTCCATGTTTAAGGTTGGGCTAAGCTATCATCAATACAAATTAAAGACATTCTCCATTGCCTTAAATTCCCCATCACAATGGATGAGTACCTCTTTGCTTTTTAACGAGCTTGAAAAGGGAAAGAAACAATTGATGTTAGCTCATCAAGTGATGAGTCCATCCTCATATGTTTTATTAACCTAAGAAACGAGGGGTTGGTTCCCAAAAGGGGTCCTACAATGCTTAGTTTTATGATTCTGAAGAAAGTAAAATCAGTCAGTGTTTCATGTTTAGAGAGTCTGAAAGAGTGGTGGGAGAAGATTTGTCATAACACCAGTTACAAAATATCTTACTCAAATCATGGCTGTTGACCAATACACTTTAGATCCATGTATAATTACCATGTCATGGCTACCAACAATACACTGTAGATCCATGATCAATAAGAGTCAAAACGGGGAACATCTATGGAGTATACACTCCAGATCTATGTCATCTTGACTCAAAATTAAGCATAGCCAATAGACATACAATGTGGATCCATGCAATGACTCAAGGAATACTCCATCGAAACCTAAGGATAGTCAGATATTCAAGCGAATACCTAACGACTTAGGGTCTTCATCCCAATCCCAAATAGTACGATTCTATCCATGTGAATAGATGTCCTAATGTTGAACATGGTAGAAACCACTTGATTACCAGTCATTGATGTACACCATTAACAAGTGTGAGGGAAATCACCATTAATTTCGATGATCCCCAAGGTACCCTAGTACATTCCTCTGAATGTGAATATATGAGCTAAAGTCGAACAATCAATGAAATATTCCAATCAGAGGCCATTGATGAAAGCCTACTGTCGAAAGCGAGGAAACCTGCCATTGAGGCTTGCAGGATTCAAGGTACTTGAATGGGTTCTAATACTAATTCTTGGATGATGTGTCGGTGTCGACGAGAATAGAATCGTCGAGGGAGGGTTATGATGTTTCCCCCATCATAGAAATGACACTTGGAACAAAAGTGATTTCGAAGTGATCATGATTTAGTAACAGCCATAGGATTGACTTAGATATAACTGACTCAAAGGAAGGTAGAGTAATTGCAGAGGTAGACTGTAGCAAATACTCCACTTGAACATTGAATGTCATGATAAGTGACTTGGCAGCATTGATTCAATCGAGGTAGATACCAGACATCATGCAAAGGCATGACGATCCATTCTTTGAATTGAATCAAAGGAGTTAAATGACTCATGAAAGTGGATGGACTCGATGATAAGCTGAATACCCAACTATTTGTGTGAAAATGCAGATATATTCCATGTTCAAGGGTGGACTAAGCTGCCATTGATACAAATGAAAGACATTACCCATTCCCTTTAATTCCTCATCACGATGGATGAGTACATCTTTNGATATATTCCATGTTCAAGGGTGGACTAAGCTGCCATTGATACAAATGAAAGACATTACCCATTCCCTTTAATTCCTCATCACGATGGATGAGTACATCTTTTTTTTTTAATGAGTTAGAAAAGGGTAACAAACAGCTGATGTAGCTCATCAAGTGATGATTCCATCCTCATATGTTTTATGAACTTGATAAAGAAGGGGTTGATTCCTAAAACTGGTCCTTCAATGCTTAATCATTTCAAATCCAAATCTTACCTGGTTACTTTGGTTACAAGCTTTGTTATCATTTAGATCTATCATATTAAAGTAAAACTTACATATATCTATTATTTAAAAGCTCATAATCTAGATCTCATTTCTAAAAGGTCTCATTAAGCATTCTAGATCTAGTTTAGGGAAATCGTCCATTTTGCATGGCAATTTAAAGAAAATCCATAGGTTGCATGCGTTAGATTTCTGTTTCTGTTTTAAAAATATTAAATCTAGAAATCAGTGCATATCTCATTGGCTTCCCAAACAACAATCCAATATCCCAAGGGAAGCTTGCTTTCCTTGTTTCCTTTTTCACCGTTTTAGCTAGTTTTAACTTAGTTTTGTTTGGTTTAAAGTAGGCTGACCCAAAGGTACTTTCAAAGTTCTTTTGGGAATATTTCATTCTAAGATGCTCTCTATATTTTAGAAGGCATAACAAAAAGAAGAGAATTTTCTATTTGAAAGTGGCTTTGGGATTGTTCAAATACCCCGAGGGGGCTCCCCTTTGGCTGTAATTTTAAATTTTGGGAAAGTTATAAGATATTGGTTTCATCCTAATAAGAACCAAGAGGATTCAGATAATTTTACTAATATTGTAACAACATATAATAAAAAAATTCTCCAAATAGGCTCTTTCGAGCCCATTCCCCATCCCCCTGGGGGAATTCACGCGCTTTTTGTCATTTTTCACATTTGTCTTATTTCTGTTCGCTTTAGATTAGTTTCATTCATGTAGAATAACATGATTTTATTACTTTATCATATATTCCATATTACAGTATCAAAGTAACTTGAATACTTACCCCACGACTTCTCGATTGACCCGCAAGGGGAAAGAGATGCGTGGTAGGAATAATTAGAAAACTTGTGATTTGTTTCTACTCACTGCTTATAATTAATTTCTGTAATTAATTGTTCTAAAATCAACCCCCTCCTTGATTCCCCGATTGAGGTCCACTTGGACCGAAAGAGGTTCATGGAGGGTTTTTCTTTCTAAGAAAACACATCCTTTAAAACTCACTAAAATTAACAAGACTCCAGTGTGTATGCTCTGTACTTAGCTGTGGTTCATCCGATTAGTAAAGATGCATCAAAAGAAATGTGAGTGACTAGTTTAATTAGTCTTCACCTTCCCCCTTTCAACCACCATCAGGTGAAAATCCAATGCCTCGATCAAACCGTAAGCAGTGGAAAAATACTCAAAGGAAGCGGGAACTCTTGAAAAGTGACCTCGAGACACCGATCTCTATTACACATTTGGGTGCATTATGAACAATAGTCTCAGAGATTCCATTTAGCTCACATATTCCTTGCGGGTAGCCTTGAAGGTTTAGTTTTGGACATACTCCAAGTACTCTCGGGTATATCCGGAGTCTCCCCCTCGCCTAATTTTAATCAAATCATATTTCACATTAACTTAAAACGTACCAAGAGGCAATAGCAAAACCTTCACTCCAAGCACATGCAAGTACATTGATTATAATATGACTCCATTTTAAGGCACTGGCTATTCTCTCTCTCTCTCTCTCTCTCTCTCTCTCTCTCTCTCTCTCTCTCTCTCTCTCTCTCTCTCTATATATATAT